>JASPKZ010008096.1:0-200000 GCA_030220185.1 Diploptera punctata | reverse complement strand
CGAAAATAAAAATTCCTGTAAACGTTACTGTTCTGCGAGCTTTTTCTTTTTACATTTTTTCTTAATCTGCACACCATTTTACTTCTAGATTGCTATCTTAAAAATAAACCTGTTTTCAGTGTTGATGTTGTGAACAAATAAAATATTATAGGAAATGCTATAGTAACTGATAAAATATACGAGCATGACATATTATTATACATGTATTGATGAACTGTCAAAATTAGTTTTATTTTTATAATGTTATTGTTCTTTTCATTCAAAGTAACGTAATATTTAATCTAGGCTAGGATCATGATGAAACTAATAGTTCACCACGGGCTAGATAACTGAAGTAAGAATCTGACTTTATAAAAATTGAATATACAATATCTGGTATGCTCTAGGGCAGCAAAGGACAAACAATTTCTTTCACGCTTCTGAGTTCATATTGCTTGAAAGTCAATTAGGGAAATTTCTTGAGTGTTTGAAAATGGTAAGTAAAGTAAAGTTATCCCACAACAGGCCCGGAGGTAGTAGGAGGTTAAGGCTCCCACTTTTTCTAGACAATCGGCACTTTATGTCAGCCGGGTTGTCAGCCCTGCGTGTTGAAAATGGTAGCAACATTATTTCCTTACCGACTGAAAGCACGTGGATCTTTGGGCCTGCATCCTCCATGGACATTCAAAGTTTACTAACAAATTTTTCTACGCAAATAAAAGCGCCACTTTTAACTCTGAAACGTAGGGATTAATTTAAATTATTATTATATACGGGTTGGAAACATGGACTCTTACTTTAAGGGAGGAAATTAGATTACGAGTTTTGAAAATAAAGTTTATTAGGAAAAATTTTTGGACCAAGAGAGATGAACAGACAGGTGAATGGAGAAGACTACATAACAATGAACTACATGATCCTTATAGGAAGCCAGATATAATAAGAACAGTTAAGTATCGTAGACTGCGATGGGCAGGATATATTGCTCGTATGGGGAATGAAAGACGTGCATGGAAGCTTCTTGTAGGAAAACCAGAGAGAAAACGTCCAGTTGGTAGACCAAGAATGAGGTGGGAGAACAACATTAACTATGATTTGAGGGAAGTAGATTATACAGGGGGAATGATTGGAAAGCATTAGCTCAGGATAGGGATGTATGGAGAGCTAATGTCCGCGCGGCCATGAACTTACGGGTTCGATAGTCCCAGTGAGTAAGTAAGTAAGTAAGTAAGTATGATATACAGTAAAGCTTGTTCAAAGCGGAATCGCATGGGACCAATTTGTTTTCCACATTAGACAATATTCCGCATTATAAAGAAACAAAAATATTAACCAATCTTTGATTATAGAGCACCGTATATGTCTTTTTGTGCACCTTGGATTAATCCTAGTTCCGCTGCCGTTGGAAAGTGAAGTATATATAGTAAGTACAAGCGACTTCGACGGTAACGCGCGAAAAAACAGTCGCATTTCGTCAGCGTTAAAAATGTCTCTTAGGCGCGTATCCTGAAATTAAAGTATGCAGTTCGGTTTCCACTCACTAACTATACTTTCGTCCACATCCTTTGATTCCCCGCAAATTTCATTCCACACTACATTGTGTCGTCTTTTAAAACTGTCCACAACTAACCTGAAGATACCTTGAAATCGTTATCCTCTAGGGATATAGCAACAGCTAGAGCTTGACTTTTATTTCCCTCTTCATTTTACCATTTCATTGCGTCCATTCGTTCATTATTTTTTCTGTGAGATTTAAAATCTCATAAACTTGGGGTTTTCCACATTTAAATTTAGTCATTATTTCGCGTACTGGGAGTTTCTTTATCATCAATTACTTTCACTTTTTTCGTTTAATTACAATGATACATACGATTTAGCCATCTTTATTCCTTGAATTCAGAATGCTACATATGAAAGAAACGTACACAATCGGTCTCAGATCTTAAACTAATTTAAGATTTTACAGTGCACTGGTTATTTGAAAGACAGATGTCACACGCCAAATATTTGTTAAAGGAATCTGTATTTTGCAAAACAGGTGTGCGGTAAGGCCGGAAGAAAATTTCAAATACAGGTAGAAGAAACTCTACTTCACCCGGCGGTACGACTCATCATTTATTGTTAATTCGCATAACGGGAATTCAATGAAGTGAAAACTAATTTATTTCTCTCTTTATCTTTCCGCCTTATAAACATTTTGTTTCGTGAATTGCGTAGAAATATCCTTCCGTTTCTGCGTTGGACAGATTTCGTTTTATATAAGATAAATACACGTAAAATTACTATTATTTTGCCGGGACAAATAAATGTGTTCACATTGGACAGATTTCCGCATTATACACGTTACGGATTAAACAAGTTTTACTGTATATATAAACAGTAACTTTATCCTTCGCTCTACCTTTGAGATTAAGATTCATAATCTTTGGGTGTATAAAAAATCGCATTCATAAATTTTTATTTTTCGGGGGGGGGGGTTAGAAATTGAATTTGAATTGAAATAGGCCTATATCAAAATTGCATAAGTTAATTGCAACAAAACGTTATGAGGAGAAACGAATTATTGATAGGCCCACGTATTGGAACTTTAATGGTCAATAGTGTGTTTACTTATTTAAGTGTTGTAACAGGGAAATCCGATTTAAAAAAATAACTCTTGTTTATATAGGCCCCATGATTTTTTAGAGAGTTAAAAAGCATTTGGACTAAACATATCAGAATAAGCTTAAAATAGGAGATATGGCCAAAGGAAAACGTTCAACTCTAACTCACTGGCACTATCGAACCCGGAGGTTCATGGCCGCGCGGACATAAGCTCTTAATTTTCATATGATATCCTGAAAGGCTATCAAATACGCATTCTAATTCTTCATAGAACTCATTGATCTTGCCATCTTTTATCTTCTGTGGGAGCATGTACATTTACGATTACAAAATCATGTCGTTTACCCTTTAGAATTATGTATGATATCCTATCACTGACAATCTTAATACCTCGGATAGCGGACAGGATCCTCCTTCGGACTAAAAAAACCTGTTCCAAATGCAGGTCTTTCTGCACTCCCATAGTACAATGCAAAGCTTCCTGATTCCTGACTACCTTCTCCTGGAAAGCGACTATATCCAGGATGATTTATCTAATTCACGAGTTAACACCTCTAGCACACCGATATTGTATAAAGTCCTAACATTCCATGTTCCTAGGAACATGTCCCTGTGTTTGAGCCTTTGGCATGGGTTCCCTGAAGTAGTCCCCGCCCGGAGAACCGAATGGGGACTATTTGACCTCCGGAAAATTTTACCCCAGTTGAACCCATGTCTCCATTTCTTGATGGTTGTATTTTTACGGTGAAAGATCGTCACTCTTTCGACCAAGGTACTTTTTTCGTCTGGCTTATCACCTTCGACCAGTCCAGCATGGGTAACCCTATTGGCAGCAATGCTACCGCCGGCATAGCTCTCGGATCATTTAAGCACGCAAGCCACTCCATCACTACAAGGTAAAGATACCATGGAGAAAGGAAAAGTATATAAAATATAATTGTTCGATACCGTATTGATACATTGTGTAAAATATTGAGTTACAAGAAATAAATAAATTAACAACCCAATACCTTGACTTATGGACAGCATAACGTATTGGAAACTACATTATGATGCATAATAGCTATTTAGAACAACAGGAGTGCTCAAATATAGATCTATGTATAGTATGAAATAAGTGTTGTTGGTCGAAGAAAACTTTGTGTAACAAACATACAAATGTCTTCATGATGGTAACGATGATATTAAGAACTTTAGTGAAACGACCATAAAACATAACCGCACAAAGCACTATTATAGAAACGAAAAGCGATAAAACATTAGTGAACACAATAGTAACCTACATAGCTAACCTACTCTAGCTTATAGATATGACATGAGTTAATGCCTAACGTGAAAATAGCTTTGTGTGGCATGACTGGTCTCAGTTTATACCACAGACGTTCTTTTCTGATAAGCGCCGGAAATGGCGGGTTGCGTTGCTGTAGGAATATAACATCAAGCAGGTGACAAATTTATAGACTCGTAATTAATTCAAACCTTCCTATTACAATGATTTACGTCTACCGAAAATTTATATTCAATTTTTATTTTCTTAAGGGGACCCGGAACATCCTATACTTATAATGTTAAATGTACGGAACATTTTCTCCTGAACTATTAATCCTATCAAGTTGAAATTTTTACTGTGGAAAGGTTCATATATTTAGAGTCTTCTACTATAACGATTTATATAGATATGCATTTATATCAAAAATTAAAAAAAAATGTTTCTTTACAAATATTTTCTTTCAGTTTTTTACACTGTATTTTGCAACCTAAATTCTATAATTACTGAGCTATCACAACATCAATATGAAACAAATTGTATATGAGCACTATATTGAAGCCCTGAAAATTTCAGGTCTCTAGCTTTAATAGATTAGAAGAAAATGTTCTTTATATATTGAAAAAATGAATGCTAACTATGGGAGAGAGTTGACGGCTCACGCCCACATTTTAAAGGGACGGGGAATATTAAAACAAATAATAAACACACTTAGAATCAAGATACAGGCAAGATAATTATACCGCATTAAAGAGGAATCTTTCCAGTATTTTAATTTATAAAAAAATGAAAATGCATTTTTTCGTCACATCTGGCCTTCTGGGTCCCCTCAAATAGGGATTAAAATTAAAACAAGACGTGTATAATAAAGTTCCTGTACATATAGGGCCTATCATGTTTAGGGTCGATCGTAAGAAAGTGGTTGATCATTTGATAAATGTAATCATTGATTTCCTTGAACTCGAACACAATATATCCTTAAGTCTAATCAATTCTATTTCAAAGCTGTTTCAGAAAGGTAAAATCAATACTGATAAAATTCATAATAAATTCCGTTGAGGTAAATAGTCACAAACTAAAATATTAAAATATATACCTGGCAGATTTTGCCGTCCTTAACCAGGTTAAAAAAAATTAAAACTGTAGGCCTTTCGGAAACCGGCTTCCATCATAAGATGAATGATATGTGCTAGTAACTGTTGTCGTTTTGCGACGCTTTTGCAGCCTTCCAGCTTCGGCAGTAGCTACTGACTGTTGTTTTGTAATTTCGTATGGAGGGTTGTATGAGTTAGATGTGTTTTCATTTAAACCCAAATCTTTTTTACTTCTTTTCAAATTTCAAGTTCCTCTATTATGTTTATATTCACTGATTTCTTCATCATCATCATCATCATCATCAACAATCGCGGATTAAGCCCATGTGGCTTGTTCCGGTCTCATAGATTCTCATTCAAAAGTTGGATCCATCTCTTCTTCGGTCTACCAACATTCCTGCGTCCTTTTGGTTTGTATTTAAGTATAATTTTGGGAATGCGATCATCTTCCATTCTTTGAACATGTTCTTTCCAGTTTTTTCTAGATTATTTTATTCTATCTAAGAGTTTAAAGATATTTAGCTCATTTCTAATATCTTCACTTCTTCTCTTATCTAGAAGTTTGCATCCAGCCACACTTCTCAGAAATCTTATTTCAGCTGCCTCTATGATCTTCTCTTCTCTTTTGGTTAAAACCCAAAATTCACTACCAAACAATAGTAAGGGGACTGCCACTACTTTATAAAATTTTAGTTTTGTTTCTTTTCTTGTGCTTTTAAATATACTTTTGATTGTTCCGCATATATAATTAAATTTATTAAGTTTGTTAAATAGATCTTCATTTTTAAAATAGGAGATTTCATAACCCAGGTATTTAAAATGGTTCACTTGTTCAATGGGTTTCCCCTCCAGAATTATTTTAGCTCTTATGGTATCTAATCCCTTAAAAGCTAGGATTTTCGTTTTACTTATTGATATTTTGAAATTATATTTCTGTATAATGTTATTTAACTGAAAGAGCGATTCCTGTAGACCATCTTCTGAACTAGATATTAGAACTTGGTCGTCTGCAAAAAATATGGTATCTAACATCTTATTTCTTATTTTGAAATGTGAGTCCAAATTTATCTGCCAATTATATATGATATCGTCAATATAAATATTAAAAAGGGAGGATGAAAGTGGACATCCCTGTCTTACACCTCTATTTATTGTTGCTGTTATATTGTTTTTATTTTTGCCTCCAGTTTCTATTGTTATTTTATTTTCTACATACAGACTTTTTATTGCAGTTATTAGGTGCTGAGGAACGCCTTTCTCTTTCATTATATTCCACAATTTATTTCTGTTAACTTTGTCAAATGCCTTTTCAAGATCTATAAATGCCATAAAAGTTGGTAGATTATATTCTCTAAGTTTCTAACTGACTTCTTTCTTTATGAATTATCGTAAGAGTGTTTTCTATTGTACAGTATCTAATGCGGTGACCGGCATTGATGACATTTAGCGTAGCTAGATTTTTCTCCCGCGTATACATATACATATGAAATCTTTAAAGTGTTCTTTGTATCTTATGTTGAAACTTCTGCTGGTTCTGCCTACGTAAACTTTATTACAATCTTTATATGTTAATTTGCGAACTCTTTTGTTGTTGATTGTATTATTTTCTTCTATGCCGTTGTTTATTATGTTATTCAGTCTTGTATACTATGTTTATGTTTTTATCTGTTTTTTAAAAGATTTATAGCTAATTTCTTCGTTTAAATTCCTGTATACGTTAGCGTTATCCAAATATTTTACTATCAAGTAAAATGATCCCACTACAGGACTTAGATGGGTAGGAGGGTTAAGCCTCCCACTTTTCTAGACAATCGGCACTTTATGTCAGCCGAGTTGTTAGCCTTGCGTGACGATCGACTTAACCTCCAGAAAAAGCGTCTGGTTCTCACTTCCGTTAGAGGCTGATTTGATCCCAGGGCCAAGGGTCCGAAATTTTGGGTCAGTTTAAAGATCTTGACCCCACCATATAATTTAAATAATGATTTGTGAGTAAAGAGCTTAATTTTATTCGTTAAATAGTCCTAACAAATACCACTCTTGATTTCCAAATTCTCTAGATAAATTGGAAATCACTCGTGGCATTACGTATGACGAATTAGGTGTTAGATATTATGAAATAAGCCAAAGGAACGAAATGTTAAATTATATTTTTTTGTAGAATTTTATTTTGGAACACAATAATTATATGCAATGTGAATGTGAAAGTGCTAAAGATGTTTCTATGTAGCCTGCAGATGTATCTGATGCTATACTGTGTAGTACTGTAGAAGACGCAGGTTGTTATCTTCAACGTGTTGTAAGGATTCTCAAATCTCGAGAGGTGGTGTAGGGGTTGGTTACAATTTTTAAGAATATACATCATTATTTCAACATCAAATTTTAAAAAAAATGTTATTGATGATGCCAATTTCAGTGATTCTGTGAAAGCTAAATTTTTATTACTTTTTTATTGCTAGACTTAATTCAATCCCTAATTATGAACCGAAGCCATGTCCTATCATTCCATATTCCCATTTCACTTCATTATTGGGTTATAACTGTCAAATTTAAACTATTTTAACAATTACTCTCAACTCTGATATTTTTATCTAGTACCCAGATTTCCTGATCTCATATCGCTTGTTTGCGATTTTTCTATAACCTAACATATTTCTTGCTTGAATTTTAGAACACTCTGTATACATACACACACACACACACACACACACACACACACACACACACACACACACACACACACACATATATATATATATATATATATATATATATATATATAAATATCTTAAGTACTTTGGTTTCGATAAATGAACCATTTCTATAGACTTATGTTTCTGTATTAAAATTAACTACAAGAATCGACATGTGGATGTAATAGTTTATTACGATACGAGGTTGGGAAGTGGTTTTACGGAAGCGAGGAAATGTTTAAAAACTGAGCGATAGTGAGGTTTTTAATTTTCGAGATTCTGTAAAACACTTCACAAACGTGCGTTGTACATTTTTATTTTGCGCGATGGTGTTTTAAAAATAATAAATAATAGTAAAATAATAACATCTTTGTTAGAAACATTTGCGTTCAATATAAACAACTGACTAACGTTAACAGTGTAGGCAAGGTTTATTAGTTGACTCTACAGCAGGCTGTGACACTAATGAGTCATAAAATGGCGGCAAGTACGTATTTATTGTTTTATATTGTTTCAAATAAAGTTCAGTTCATTTAAAATGAAGTGATTTGTTTCGTATAGTGTATATTAACACTACCTTTTGTGTATATTTTTGTATATACATTGTACGTAAAGGGCAGTGGTTTTACATCCCGCACGAGGTTTGTAATATGTAATATTACAGTATAGTTAATTAGATTGGCAACCCCGAAACGTAGGAAGTTAAACTATCGCGCAATTTTTTTTTTTGCGCGATAGTGCGTTTTGTCGTACTTACCAGCAATGGCGACCATTGTTGAAAGTTCAGCTTCCTACATTTCCGGTTTGCCAACCTAAATAACTATTCTGTAATATTACATTTACACCCATCTGCGAGAAGTAAAACCACTGCCCTCTACAAAAAATATCCAAAATAGTGTTAATATACATTATACGAAACAAATCACTGCATTTTTAATGAACTGAACTTTATTTGAAACAATATAAAACAATAAATACGTACTTGCGGCCACGTTATCAATAATTGTTCTCAAGGCCTCCTGTTGTTTCAACTAATAAGCATTGCCCACACTGTTAACCTTAGTCACTTGTTTATAATGAACGCAAATATTTCCAACAAAGATATTATTTTACTATTATTTATTATTTTGAAAACACCATCGCGCAAAAAATAATGTACAACGCACGTTTGTGAAGTGTTTTACAGAATCCAGGATTCCTCGATTCTGTGAAAAACCACTTCCCAACCTCGCATCGTAATATGCTATTATTCGACTTTAATATAAGAAATGGAACTAAAAAATGCCTCTTTTGTTAAGCTATAAAAATCCATCTAAATGAGCAATTATGTTTGAAAAGGGCACGCAACTGAAGTTGAAGCAATATAAGAGATAAAGCATTAACGAGCTTCTTTAAAAGTACAAAGGAGCTTACTATATTTTGTAGGTATGTCTGGTGGTTAATAAAATAAAACATTATATTCGTCGTGAACACATGTTACCTCCCTTTCATAAACGACCTATAAATTTCCCGTGCAAACTTTATAGACGGACATAAAAATAACAATAGGGTACAGAATATTTACTTAAACTGTATACATTCTGATAATAAACTAGCTTTTCTCGAAATTAAAAAAAATCACATGAATGCATAAATACGACTACCTCGAAATCTGTATATGTATTGATAAAATAAATATAATAAACTGCTCCAAAAGTGTGAAGGTTTATTATAATGATTTTTAGTAATTAATTTACTGTAGATCTGGTTTAATTGAGTAAGAAAATAATTGGATACATAAAATATCCATAACTTCATAAAATAAGTACGTATTCCCAATTTATGAGCGACATAATTATTGCCAAACTACAAAATGATTCAAAATGCATACATCCAGGCTTAATTTTTAATTTAATTAAAATGTGTTTCGAAATCGGAAAAAAGATAATGTGGATTTAATACAAATAACTGTGATTAAAGGTTTCATTATTCTCTGAAAGTCGTTAAGAAATGAAGTTCAAAATATGAAATAAATAATTTGAGAGTACAAATTAATAACAGAAATCCATGGCTTTGACGAAAGTAATGAAAAAATGGCGGATTTATTACCTTTGTCCAAATGTTATTATAACTGACAATATGCTCAAATTAAATTTTAAAAGTACAAATAAACATAACAGTTTAGAACGCATATTTAAATTGAAATGTTCATTTTTGCGCTTATTTTCTTGTTCCAGGAGATTAATGTATAATTATTAAGAAAAAATAATTAATAAAAGTTCATTTTTATACATGTATATTTGTCTGAGTGGAGGTATGTGTAGAGGACCTGTGATATTTTTATATTTAATTAGTTTCTCTTAATAATAGTAATAAATTGATTGACGACCATAGCCAGATCAGCTTTTCATAACATTTACAATTTTGTAATTTTAAACTGATGACTCATTTGCTCAATCATACAATATATGTGATTGATTATAAAAGACAATTTATTTATTAAGTAAACTAATACCCGGCGTGCGCTGTTACGCTTAAATAAATAATGTTTTTTTTTAGTTTAATTGATTAAATAAAAGGAAAAATAATCATAAATTTATATCGTTATTATTTTTAGATACCCCGTGCTGATTACCCAGCGTTGCCCAATAATCTACGTATCCCGATTTACTTGGCATAAATCAGCTTAAAGAAAAAATTCGTTATTTTGACTTATCCATAAAAGAATACCCGCCGTGCGCTTCTATGCTTGCCCGAGAATCTTCTTATCCCGATCATCTTGGCATTAATGAAAGACAAATATGGTTATTGTGAGTTATTCGTAAAATAAACATAATTATGCTGTCGTGGACTTTTTTGTAGTGTTTTTTTAAATACTCAATTCTGTGTACATCAATCGTGTGTTTTTTGTCGTGGTTTAGACAACGTAAGCCAAAAAGCTACTTTTTCATGTTTTTCACTACAAGGGGTGATTTTTAAGGGAGAAGGGCTTGAGCATTAAAACTCTCTTATAGCCTATAACATTTCAGGGAAAATCCTAAACGTTTTGCAAAAAAACCCGATCACAACGGGATAAACGGTATAGCAGTGCACGCTTGCCCGGGAATCTATCTTGAAAAATGGTTATTGTGAGTTATCCGTAAAAGATAAACGTATGTTCGCGCGGACTTTTTTGTAGAGTTTTTTGAGATATTCAATTCGGTGTACATTAAGTTTGTGTATTTGTTATGATTTAGGCAGCGTAAGCCATTTAAGCATCAAAAAAATACTTTTATCACGTTTTTCACTATAAAGGGTGGTTTTTAATGATGTAGGAGTTGAGTATCCCAACTCTCTTATAGTCTATGTTCATCTCGGGAATCTCCTGAACATTTTGCAAGAAACCTCATTTCAGTCGGATAAACGGTATGGCAGCGCATAAAATACAAACAAACAAACAAACATTAATTTTTATATACGCTATTAGATTGTAGAGACAGGTATTGGTGTTTCTTGTGGATTTTTAAACAATGTATTTTTGTATCGTACAAAACATTTGGGCAATTATCCTACTATTTCACCTGTTCTAAAATTACAAAAAAAATCGGATGGTAACTGAGTCTTTTATTGTGCTAATTGTAGACATTTGTTTATAAAGGCAGGGATTTTAACCGTAGTTAATTTTTGCATATATCAATGTTTAGTGAAAGTTAAGAGGATTTTAATTTAGTCTACAGTAAGAACTGATATTCAAAATTATTCTATGATAAATAATTTTACACTCCAGTTCCTAAAGTTAGACTTACTAAATCTATAAACTTTCCCAATAGTATCGCTTTAACTTTTTTTTAAATAATTGGCTCCTGAGGCTCACTCTGCAAGTTTTAATTATTTTGAAATTATGTTAAAATATTTCTAGAATGTACTCCATACTAAGTAATTAATCAGTTTTTAAATGATTCAGTTATTTTAGATTTTAATTTTAAATTTAGAACTTAATTATGCATTTTATTGCTCTTTTCTAACGTTGTCATAAGTCATGATCGGTTATGACATGGAAAAATAAATTGCAATTACTAATTACAATTAAAAATAAATCAAACTGTTTAATAACGGTTTATCCAGAAATTTAATTAAAATTACCGGGTGATTATACACTTTATAGACAGACTTTTTGTAAATCTCCACTTATATAGTAAAAAATATTTAGGCATTAGGGCCTGCCGAATTGAAAAACATAAGCAAAGGGGAAAATTTAATTGAATAAAGTAGCATAAGTAAATGAAAACAAAGAGTCTCGTAAATGGCGAAAAATATGGGAAAATGTAAAAAATTGAATTACAATTTTTTTTTGTATTTATGCAGAGCAAAATACTTCTTATGAATAAGTTTAATTGGCACTTTAAGTAAAATTTAATAAATAGCTTTTGTTATTATGAAAATAATCGTTTTATAACTTGAAACTTTCTGGACTTACGATTTAAATAATTTAGTTTCAAAATTAGATGAAAAGTTAGGATCTATAGCTGAAATGTTTTACAGTAGGCTCCTATATGACATTGCTTAAGTTTGTGAAATATAAAAACATCAGAAATATTAACTTAAATTGATATTATATTTCGAAAGAAAACCTGTAGAAATTTTAAAGAAATGTCTTGTGGCAATGTATGAAACGCGTACGGCGATACGAATTCCGATAAGCAAATTGACATTCAATATTTATATATTTCTATAACACGTGTTTCAATCTATATTATTGTTTCACTGAAGAAAATTCGTTAAAATTCTAAATGTAACAGCTCTACGTACTGTACTACGTACAATTTTAACATTGTGATAAACATTGACTATGAAAAGGAAAACGAAAAGCATGACATTTATATTAAATAAATAAATTATATTTCCTATAACTTAATATAAAACATTTTCACTACCTTTATAATAGTACGTGAGAATTTACATATTTCAGATTTTAAAAAATGTAAGTTTCCGTAATCGCTATTTTATAAACTATTATAAACTAAATAAATGTAAGTTTAAAATTTTAATACACTGTATATGAGCATACAAATTAACATTTTTTGGAGATGTTATTTGTATTCTCTTAAAGATTCCACGATCATTCGCTGAATATATAGACAACACATATTCAATAAATACATAAATAAATAAATAAATAAATAAATAAATAAATAAATAAATTATATATAATTAAGAAGAATATTATTTCAGAAATCAATAAATAGCTCAAATTTAAAAAAGTAAGTGTCGCATCAAATAATGAAAAGATACAGAGATATTATCGCAAATATTTAATTTACACTGATTATGTGGGATATTTTATTCGTAATTATATTTAATCACTTATACTATCTCAATGTTTTTTTTACAATGGCGAACACTGTTGTAAGGTGATACAAACATTATGCATTTCATCACACTGAAACAAAACCAATCCGTAAATATGTTTTCTATTCCACAAAATCAAAAACACACTATTACTGAAATTTACGTTTTTCCCTCAGAAAATACGATAAATCAAGTTGAGAAATTTAATTAAATTAAATTTTTTATTATTATGTGTGTCACATTACAGCTGTTTTAGTTTTATATTTTATCGTCACTCCTCTCACGTGTACACCTAACTAAATTTCTTAAACTGAAAAAGATTTAATAATGTACTAGGGGACATTTTATTTCTATATATATGAAAAAACTAACATCCATGCAAAAAAAAAAACCAATAAAAATCAATATATTTCCATGAAAATATATTTTATTCTAACGAATGCAAAATATAAACAAAAAAGAGGCAATGAATCAGGATTCCTGACATACACGTGGAGAATGTGTACGACGTGCAGACGAGGTCCCCTTGACAGCTAGCCGTAGTCTGTAGAGAGGCTCCACGATCTCCACGCGGCACCGCTTCCCACGTTATTGCGAGATCAACAACGTGCCGGTTGGGTTGCCTGTCTCGCAGGGGCAGGCGCAGTGTTTTGCGGCATGCGCGCACAAAACTACTTGGTTGTCGTTATCAAGTTACTTTATTCGCTTTTCCGTAGAATCGAATCAAGTTGGCAAAGGTAGAGTGGTGGTGGTGGTGGTGGTGGTGGTGGGTGCAGCATTTTATGGAGGGGATGCCTTGTTTTATACATTAAGAGAAGGGGAATCTGGACAAGTAGTTGTATGGAGGATGAGTAGGCGAGGGGGTGGATAGATGAAGTGTCAGAGTAACCCTTCACTTCATAAACACATGCTCCTTTACATGCTTCTCTCTCTGCACCATTAACTTGGTATGTTTAATGGCGAACCAATTTACCTTTCAGAATAGCTCGTTTGATCTCTATAAACTGTCCTCTACATGTGAAGATTTTATGTTATCATCACCGGTAATTTATTTAATATGTCAATTAATCCTAATTAACATTACTGTAAACATACACAAACAGAATTATTTATTTTTCCATTAAAAACTGATTAATTGTTAAACATCTGCTTTTTCACTATCATAGTCCTCTAGTCAGTTATTCGAATGACTGTACAGGAGATTCGAACTCTTTTTTTTATTTAATTTTTTGAGACTCTTGAACATTTTTGGTAAAATGCCTATCGCGTCTAGGATATTTGGGCTTATATTAGTAAGCTATACATTCTAGGTTACTTATATTCATAAGTCATGTCCAAATGCATCTTATAATATTAGATTTAATGAATATATTAAATTGATAATCTTCTTCTTCTTCACTTCACGGGCTAGGCAAATTGCCTGTTCCTCCTCACAGTTGTCCTGTCCATCTTTTCACTGGCCTTACTACATTCCTTGAACCTCTTGGCTTGTAGTTGAATGCTGCTCTTGGTAATCTTGATACATTCATTCTTTCCACATGTGTAAACCATTTCAATCTATATTCTCTGATTTTCTCATCCAATGGATATACATTTAACTCTGTTCTTATATATTCATTCCTTATCCGATCCAATCTTGTGCAGCCTTTTGTTCTTCTAAGGAAGTTCATTTATGCGCTTTGTATTCTACTTTGCAATTTTTTGTCATTACCCAAGTTTCGCTCCCATAAAGTAATGCAGGAACTGTCAATGTTTTATAAAACTTCAAATATATAGGGAATTCTGTTTTTTTAAATTGATAATAATATGGATAAATTATAGAAGTCCTGACTTTGATTTGACGTCTGAGGAAAACCACGAAAAATTCATTTGAATATAAATATTGAACTACCCCTCACACTAGAATCGTACAACACTAAGAAGGTACTGTGTTTTGCATACTTAAGTCTTAATGAACCATGACATGATTCATTGTTATAAAATTTTAATCAATTTATCTCGTCATCTAAAAAATATATATACAGGGTGTCCCAAAATTAGACCGACAAACTTTGGGAGCTGATAGATATCATTATTTTAAACACTTTTTGTTGAGGAAGGTTTTTTTGCTGCGGTGCTTCGTTTAAGCGCTGGACAAGATAATGTCATACTTACTGCCTCCCACCCAGTTGGTTTAGATACGTATATTACATTTGTGTGCAGTATGTATCTTTTAAAGGAAACACACGAAAGAAACAAAACAAAGACGCTTCAATTCGGTAAGCATGTTTACTTCCTGAGCTCATCGTTGTGTTTCTTTGACATTGTGCGTCAGTTTGCTGGTATGACTGCTGCATACTAGTTTATTTACAACATGGAAAGGTACACGTGGAATGAGATGACAGACATGCTGTTGGTGTATGGAAAAACTGGTTCGGGTCGTGCGGCTGTAAGGCTTTACCAAGAACAGTTCTGAAACCGAAGAGTTCCTCATCACACTACTTTTGCCAGCATTTAAGGTAGACTACGTGAAAGAGGCTCCTTGGAGAGACGAGCAGAAGGTCAAGGATTCCTGAGAACGAGGAAGATGTGTTGCGGTGCATTGAGAACAATCTTACAGCTAGTACTCGCGCCATCGCTCGACAATTGCATCCAAGTCGTAGCACTGTGGGAAGAATTCTGCAGAAAATTTTGTTGCACCGTTTTCATCTTGAAAAGGTCCACGCAATGAGGCCTCAAGACTATTCTCTGCGACAGAAATTTTATCAGTGGTATCTGGACAAAATTGAAAACGATGTACTGTTTGCATCCCATGTCATGTTAACAGACGAAGCATGTTTCACACGTGAGCAGTTATTTAACAGTCGCATTTCACATGTTTGGGCCTTCGAAAATCTCCATGCTACATTTTAGAGTTCACATCAACTGATATTTGGTGTTAATGTGTGGGCCGGTATTGTGGATAACTTCTTATTAGGACCATACATTTTGCCCGCCCGACTCAATGCTTACAATTACTTAGTATTTCTGCAACAAGTTGCCTGATCTAATGGAAACAGTTCTCCTTCATATCAGACAGGACATGTGGTTTCAACATGATGGGGCACCAGCTCACTTTGGTGCTGAAGTACCTTGTCATCTTACGGCTAAATACGACAATCACTGAATACCCAGAGGTGGACCCATTGCCTGGCGGGCACGTTCCCCTGACCTTACTCCACTTGACTTCTTTTTGTGGGGGCACATGAAGACTATCGTGTATGAAACACCTGTTGAATCTGATGAGGACCTTGGGGGCACGAATAACCTGCGCAGCTGGCGAAATCAGAGAAATTACCGATGTATTTGTGGGTGGGAGGCAGTAATGACATTAACTCGTCCAGCGCTTAAACGAAGCACCGCAACAAAAAAATCTTCCTTAACAAATAGTGTTTAAAATAATGTTATCTATCAGCTCCCAAAGTTTGTCGGTCTAATTTTGGGACATCCTGTATATATATATATATATATATATATATATATATACACACTCAACCAGCGAATAATAAAATAATACAAAACATTATATACATATTACAATTTAAAAAATCAAAGTAAGTTTATAGCTAAATAAAACGAAATGCGGTTGTGGTCTAATATTAGCTTACACTAACAAAACAGAACAAAAATAAAATAAAGTAAGGAAAGCTTTCTATATGTTTAGCCTATATAATCATGTACAAAAAGCTATATATACATGTTACGTAGGTAGTATTTTCATTATGTGGAACTTAAGATATCAGTTATTTAGATTTAAAGAAATATAGTGGTTGGCAGTCCCTAACATGGCAGGGAAGTGAGTTCCATGCTCTAGTCATAGATATTATGTAAGATTCATAGTATAGACATGTTCTGTGCTGTTGTTTCGAAAGTAAAGAAGTATCTTGTGATATTGTTCCTAAATTGTCATGAGGGAAACATTTTGAAAATATGTTGATAAGTATCTTGATAAATATGTGTGCAGAATTTGGAATAGCAAAACATGTGAATGTAGAGTTCTCCGGTCATTTAGAAGTATCCTTGATAAGACCTGAAATTAATGAAACACTTAAACGGCGGAGATTAAATACAAATCGAATTCACGTATTATGAGTACGCTGTAACATGCCAGATAAGTTGCCAGATTAGTCAGTAATACGTCGCAGTAATCGAAGTGCGGAATTACAAGAGTCTGTATAAGAATTTGTTTTATTTTCGTGGGAAGGAAGTTACTAAATCTAGTTAGGGATTGATGAACTGAGACCACTTTCTTGTAGGTATTATTCACCTGGATATTCTAGTCCAGGTGCAAGTTCATATGGATACCCAGATTTTTTTGCTACTGAGCTGTAGGGGATGTGTTTTTGTCATTTAGAAACATGGTGGAGATATCTTCGTAATTTTTAATGTTTTGTATTCGTCGGTGACCTATAATTATGCACTGTGTCTTGTCAGCATTAAGATTAAAGTTCATGTTTCGTCGACCATTATGGAATTGAGAGTAAGTCACTATTTAGTTTCTGTAGTGCGTACATACATTGTTGGAATGAGTGTGAATGTAAATTTGCAAATCATCATGCAAGTGATGTCGACAAAAAGTAAGATTAGTGGATATGCCGTTAATATAGATAGAGAACAGTAGTGGTCCTAACACTGACCCTTGTTGGACACCATGATGAGGAATGATCAGCATTGGATACACATTGCTGGCGATCATGAAGATAGAATCTCAGCCAGTTCACAGCATTTTCCGAAAGATTTAATGCGCATAGTTTAGTTACTAGTAAGGCAGTGCCGAAAGCATTACTGAAGAGTGTTTACATTGTCATCTGCCCATTGTCCATTGCCTCCCGTGCATTTTCGGTTACTTTAAAAAGTAATTGCTGTATTGTGGCTTGTCCTAAAACTGACTGGTATGGATGAGTATGTCACGTGTATTAAGGTGATCAGTCAATTGTCCATGATCGATGCGCTCCAAGGTCTTAGAAAGGATTGGTAAGATGCTGATAGGTTTATAGTCGTTTAATGTTATAGGTAATTTAATTTATGGAATTATCTTACTAGGCCTAAGTTTTTTTCCGTCCGTCCGTCCGTCCATCCATCCATCCATCCATCCATCCATCCATCCATCCACCCATCCATCCATCCATCCATCCATCCACCCATCCATCCATCCATCCATCCATCCACCCATCCATCAACATACATTGTGCTATACCAATCTAAATTCATTAATCGCGAAATGATGTTTAACCATACATTACTATTTATAATATCGGATTATACTGTAGCTACAAGTAAATCAATTACAACATAATTAAATCGTAAGTTTAAAAACTTGATCAGACACGAAGTTAGCGATCTCTTGCTTAAACACGAAGGCCTCTGGTAGCATTAAAAGCATCACGAATGCAAGATAGTGAGAGCGTTGAATAGCTTCCGAGAACGGAACATAAGAATATCCCTAGGCAGAAAAAACTGCAATATAAGTACAGTTAAAACACAGGTGCATGATTAGATTCGGTTACATTAGTACATTTTCTTTCCTTTGTGTGCATTTACTGGAGATACAGGCATACAACAGTTTGCGTTTTTTAGACTAGGAATGTTTTCTTGTTTTTACTCAAATCATTGAGATAATGCCTATTGAGTGCAAGTGTAATAACATTAATATCCGCGCCGTAGCCGAGTGTTTAAGGCAAGATGCCTTGGCGCAGAGCTACGAGGCTTGCGCTAGTTCGAATCCCCATGGTGGAAGAACTTTTCCCATAGAATTTCGGCCAGTGTGGGATCGATGCACAGCCAGCAGCGTGAGGAATTTGGGTAGCTACAGTTAGTAGTGGCTCCTGGATAAGAAAATCAGCAATAATGGCTGGGAACCCGATTGAAATTCCCTACCACAGGAAATAAGGGGCTGCCAGACACTGGCATATTTTAAAAATAATCTAAATTTATATTGCTCTAACCTCGACTTCATGATTACCGAGTGTAAGGTACATATATTAATTGGTGTTTCTCGTATAATTTTGCCTATCATAGTTACACAGTAAGTATTATTATTATCATAAAATAACATTAACTATGATTTGAGGGAAGTAGATTATACAGGGAATGATTGGAAAACATTAGCTAGGGATAGGGATGTATGGAGAGCTTATGTCCGCGCGGCGATGAACATATGGGTTCGATAGTGATTATCATCGTATAAAATGTTGTTTGTACATGTAATTTCCATTGCAACATTTAATATATTTTTAATTCTATATAATTAGTATAGTGTATATAATTATAATCTATATTGTCAAATACGTAACTTTAATTTGTGCTAGTTGAGTGGAAGAGAAGGTCTTATGGCCAGAATAAATTATTAATATTATTATTATTATTATTATTATTATTATTGTATTGTATTGTAAGCCTATGTTTTCCCTTTACAGAGATTTAGGCGCTTCCCCCTACAGGGAAGAATATGAACCATGCTAATTTAGTTACACTTGTTTTCGTATAGATGCCATTTTGAGTGGTCCGTGGTCAGCGTTCCGCCTCATACGGACATCTAGGAAACCAAGGTAGTACTAGGACGGGAAAATTCGGAAAATTTGCTTAGAGGCCTTTTCATTCAGGCTTAAGGATTTTTACGAGCCTGAAAATCTTCAGACTCGGGACCCACGGCTTAAAGTCCCTCCCGGAGGACTTGCTCCTTGGATTTTTTCGTCCTAAAAAATCCATCGACCCCGGCCGGGTTTGAACCCGCAACCCTTGGGAACCAGAGGCAAGGAGCATAACCAATAGTCCACCGCGGCCGACTTATTTATTATTATTATTATTATTATTATTATTATTATTATGCTGACCACATGTCACCCCTACACCTCTGTGATTAACACGTGTAGATGTGAGGCCAGCAGCCGGCTGATATGCCAAGGATTTTCTAGGCCTGTTGTGCCATCGAGTTAGTTAGTTAGTTAGTTAGGAATATCATTAGCCTATGTTAACTTGCTAATTACAGTACATCTTCAATATTTATCTAAAAACTTATAAGTGTATCAAACAACAATCTATCTATAATAGCGTAGCCCAATGTTGAGCCAGTGTTAGGAGTTACTGGAGCAAGTTAATTTAGTTACCTTATTTGCCCATAGATGTCATGAATAGCATGCGATTAACAAACAAACTCAATGAGATATGTAGCACTCAACTAAGGTATTACTAGGATGTTGAGATCAGTAAATTTTGTTAGAGGCATTTTTATTCAGGCTTAAGAATCTTTACGAGCCTGAAAATCTTCCGGCTTGGGACCCACGGCTTGAAGTCTCTCCCTGAGGATTGCACCTTAAATTTTTCCATCCTAAAAAATCCATCGACCCCGGCCAGGTTTGAACTTGCGATCCTCGGGACCAGAGGCAACGAGCATAACCACTATTATAGCCTATTAATAGCCCACCGAGTTCGACATAAAAAAAACTTACTGTTGATGAAAAAATAAAGTTTGCTCGCGCTGTTGCCTTCAGCACTTGCATATGATTAGAAAACGGAATAACAACAGCATCTATTGTTAAATATAACCTGGAAATATCATCAGAAAAATAAAATATATAATATTTTAAAAAACTAAAACAGCACGCTTTATTAGAAAATCGAAGTCAAAAATGAAAAATAATTTTAATTTCCAACACGCTTGGGATAAATTTAAAGTGGCCAACAAAAAAATCATCTCCAACACATATAGAATAAAACTAGAGTTATCAACAAAAAGAAAATAATTTTACCATCAAAAGCGTGGGGTGGTCTATATCATTAATATATTTGATAATAAACAGATATTGGCAAAAGTAAAGCCTCTAAGAAGAAAATGTAAAAATCATAAAAAGCAACCCACGCTTTTGATGGTAAAATTATTTTCTTTTTGCTGATAACTCTAGTTTTATTCTATATGTGTTGGAGATGATTTTTTTGTTGACCACTTTAAATTTATCCCAAGCGTGTTGGAAATTAAAATTATTTTTAATTTTTGTGTTCGGTTTTCTAATAAAGCGTGCTGTTTTAGTTTTTTAAAACTATTATTTATCTTTTATTTTTTAGTTTTAATATTTTACAGAATAAGATAAGAATGTAAATATCTTTAAATTCCATACTATTGTAGTATCAGCTAAAAGTATTACTCTTCTAAAAAAAAATCCTCCCCAGCCGGATTCGAACCAGCAACCTATGGATTACTGAAATTATATACTACTAATTCATCGCTCTACCAACTGAGCTCTTAGAACGATTTACTAAAAAGCCGACAAGTCCGTAAGCTATTATACCAGTTTAAATATTTTTGATTTTCTGATGATTCTGGCCAGGAATTTAGAGATAAAATATGAAATTATTGTAGTGTCACGGGTCCTTTACAATTATACAAAGTTTCAATTCGATCCAATGTTTCTAAGTGGGTGAAAATCGTGTTCAAAGATTCCGTTACATAAATACAAAGACACTTTTTTTCATTTTATGATGATTCTGGCCAGGATTTTAGAAAATAAATATGAAATTGTTGTATTGTCACGGGTCCTTTACAAGTATACAAAGTTTCAAGTCTATCCAATTATTTTAAGTGGGTGAAAATCGCGTTGAAAGATTCAGTTACATAGATAGATAGATACAGGTCAAGCTAATATAAAGCGTGTAAAAACAATGGCCTTCAAGGGCGCTCATCCAGTTCGGACAAAGATAATATTAGAAAATAAACCATTAGAACAAGTAGTAAGATATAACATCCTAGGTTGCGAAATATCATACACAGCGGTAACAGATATAAATAACAAACTAAATAAGTTTAATCATATAACAGGAACACTAAAAGAATTTTGAAAAATAAAGCCAGGAAAGACCCTATAATGAAATTATACAAGACAATGGCACTGCCTATTATTACTTATGGATCCGAAACATGGACAGTCACAACACAACAATCTGCCAGAATACAAGCTGCTGAAATGAAATTCCTCAGA
Organism: Diploptera punctata; assembly: GCA_030220185.1. Classification (NCBI taxonomy): domain Eukaryota; kingdom Metazoa; phylum Arthropoda; class Insecta; order Blattodea; family Blaberidae; genus Diploptera; species Diploptera punctata. Next base: position 178,069 of record JASPKZ010008096.1, on the reverse strand, counting down.
CCAATAGCAGGATATCAAAGAACAGACAAAAAACATAACACAGAAAAAATACAAAACTAAAGTAGAGGAATTAAATACAACAATTGTAAAAAACAGAACAAACTGAAAAGAACACTTTGCAAGGATGACTGAGAATAGAATACCAAAAGCAGCATACAGTTATTCACCACGAGGAATACGACTTTTGGGAAGACTTAAATAACCGTTGGAACTATCAGGCACGTTTTGGAGCCGTCACAGGCTAGTAAATAATCCTAAACCGTGAAGAAGAAGAAGACCTATTGTTACTATGTTCTTTCCATAGCTTGAAACTAGAGCGTGATCAAATATTCCGTTACTGACAATGTGTGTGCGGTGACCATGATAGATTCAGCATAGCAAGTGGTAGGTAAATATGATAGTCAATTTGCTCAGTTATTCATAAGCTAATCAAATTAATTATATTTATGTAAAAATACCACGAAGATTTATGATTTCGCCATATGTTCAGAATTACAGGACGAGGAGCCTATCGCGATGGTCTTCAGCTAAATCATCTGATTACTATAAATCCGAGCACCCTGGGTTCGAATCTATGAAATGTGCATTAGTTTTTTTAATAAGCGTTTAATAATGCTAATAATCATCATTCGTTTTACAGCCCGTTGCAGGCCTTGACCGCCCCTACAATGCGCCTATTCTCCGCCTTCCTTCTCCATCCTTATACACCCAACGTCCTCAGGTCCTGTTCAGCGCTGTCCAACCATATAATTTTAGAACGTCCAACACTTCGATTTCCATTTATAGTTGTCAATGTGACTTTACGCCATATGTCCTCTAGAGATATCCCAGCCATCTAATTCTTGTCATTTTATTAAGCGTTTAATATATGTTAAAATTATTAAACATTTGGGAACATATTTTTAAAATAAATAAAAACATTAACTTTATGATTCACATACAGGGTATAACATAACTCAACGGCAAAATTTCAGGAATGAGTTCCTCATATGGAGAGAATAAAAAAAGTTTATTACAACATGGGTCCGGAAATTGATAATTACAGAGTTATTCGAACTTTTGTGAATGTTAGTACATGGCGACAAAAATGCAAGGGACTTGTTGGACCGCTCTGTTTTGTCAGATGAAATGTTCAAAGTGACCTCCTTGTGCCTCAATACAGGCATATTCTTCATTTGTGTACATCACAGCAGCCTACAATCAACAGAAAACAGACTGTCAATAACTACTGTAAACCTTAATAACCTAACATTCATAAAAGTTCGAATAACTCTGTAATTATCAATTTCCGGACCCATGTTGTAATACACTTTTTTATTCTCTCCATATGAGGAACTCATTCCTGAAATTTTGCCATTGAGTTATGTTACACCCTGTAGGCCTATAATTAATGTATTTCCTACAAGTTTTTCATGTTACAAATATATAGACAAATATATAGACAACAGCGAGAATTCAATTACGCGCTTTGTTGAATTTCGTTTGTAGTGGTCGGACATGCGCCCTTTCGGGAATCTACTACACATTTGCGGCTAATTCATAAGTTTCAGGTTAAGAGTTCATCTTTTCACACCTTGGATCAGTTCTGCTTATTGATTTATTTTTGTTCTAATATATCAATGCTTGAAAATTATAGCCTACTCCATCTTTCTTTTTTCTTTTTTAATTTCAAACCTACTGACTTTTGCACGAATTTCGTTGTGGTAGACGGGGATGGAACTATAAATGTGTTTGGAGTAAACTCCACATAACATTAGTTTTTAATATGGAATAACTACATAATTTGCAATGTGTAGAATTTTACCAGTGTTCGTTTTATGCCATTTAAATAGATAAGTTCGTAGAACCTACTTTTGATTTTTCTTGTCTTTACCCGGTTTTATATTGCCATGCTATTATTATAAACATACTTTCCTTAAGAGGGGGCACGCTGTAGCGTAGTTGGTTAAGGCAGTTCGTTACAAGCCTTAAGGTCGGGGATTTGAATTCCGGTGGGAACAGGATTATTAAACTGCCAACATTAATTAAATTAACTCCTTTGAGATGTTAGTCACAATATTAAAATTATAATATACATTATGTAGTCAATACTAGTAAAATTCATTGTTAAAACCGTTGAGGCGGAGAGTCATAAAATAAAATAAGTTAAAATATACCTTCTTAGGTAAACATCCGTCGTCCTCAACGAAGAGGGATCTGCTGAAGATGGAACGGATGTTCTGAAAGGCCTACAGGCATAAAGAATATATATTTTATAAGTTGAGGACGACGGATTTTATCTAAGAAGGTATATTTTAACTTATTTTATTTTATACATTATATACCCGTGTGGAGTTAATAGTCCCCATCGGGCGCCTCCCCAGGTGGTGGATAGAGGAATGTTTCCCAGATATGGGTAGTACCGGTAGAATAAATATCCGAGGCGAATCAAAACTAACAGCTACTGCCTTGTAGTTCAGTGTTGATTCACTAAAGGCTAGAGGAAGAGCACCTTGATTAAAAATTACCTGGTCCTCCAGATTGAGGGTTGTAACAATAGGCCAGCTCCTCATTATACCGAAACTGTAGGCCTACAATGCTAAAAAACCTAAAGAGAAAAATAAGAATGGAAGAAGATAGAATTCCAAAGAATATCCTTGATTGGAAAACTAATGGAAGAAGTGGAAGAGGCAGACCTAGAGAATGTTGCATAGATGGAGTGCGAGCAGAAGTATAGAAGCTAGAAATTTGAGGGAAGAAGATGCTTTAGACAGGAACTTCTGCCGACAAATCACTTTGCGTTGAAGGAGAAACACTGTATTGTGGAATATTTCTAATAAAAAAATAAATAAAATTATATACCTTGTAGGTCTGCCTTCTCAGCTTTTCAGAATATTAATCAATTGTAGGCCTTTCGGGACTAGTCCTAATATCGGCAGAAAGTAGCAGGTCTGTTGTCGCTGACCCTCGATATAGTATATGGACAACACATCACTGATACATTGATTTAATTATGACAGCTGAAATCGCAGTAGGCTATATATCTTAATGCAAATTATATACATAGTTATCAAAATCTTAAAGAAAATAAATATAAATTTATCAGCCGCAGATGTGTAGTAGATTTCCGTGAGTGCGCATGCCCAACCTCTACAAACGAAAATTCAACATAGGGCGTAATTAAAAAAGAGGCGACACATACACTCATTCGAATACTCACTGCACGACGTACCCTGTTCTTAATATAGAATACACCGATAGGCCTACACAAAATATATCTATTTTATACCCATATTTTATAGCAATATTGGATGCTACGTATCTACTCTGTACATATTGAAAACCTTTTTTCAGAACATCCCATATAGCCTAACAATGTTTCATGAATAAGATTCTAAGTTCTGATATATAATTTACAAAATCATAACAACTAAAGGCTGTCCGCTCTTAAAGTGATCCTGATCAAAACAAAATCTTATGACGTGCTCGCTTTTCATTGGTTATGGACACCGACGTACGATGTAGAAGCTTTAAGTACGCGAAAATATAGTTCCCTTCGTTTAATTAAAAAATATGTCCTTTGAATATACTTGTTATTCTTCGTGAATGAAAATAATAGTATTCAAAACATAGAAAATATTCTAAAATATACCTAATCAATAATTACAACTTGAAAGAGTTTATTACATATGGATAATGCATTTTAGTCATGCTTCAGTCAATTATGATGCAACAAAATGACTGAATGTGTCGAGTCTTCTGTTACTGTGTCGCCATCTAAATTTTTAAAACACAAGTCTGCAAACCTTTGACTATCTAGTGGTAAAAAAAAAACGTTATTTTAAATGTATTTCACAAGTTCAGTTGAAAATCTCACGAACTTTCTTGTAATTTAACCCATTCAATGATCACATTTCTTATACGTATATTTCACACGTGTAGCTGTCAATGAGACTGTAATTGTGGCGTGAATGGCGGAAGGATAAAATTGGCATTTGTTTATGTTAGGATCACTCTAAGAACAGATAAGGTATATAATTAGTTCCTCGCCTCATCGGACGCGAAACTTGGAAAAATGGAGGGGTTGTTTTTACTGGGGGCGAATGTAGCGGTACTTTTACGGTTAATGGACTCACTTTTTCGCACCACTCTAAGCTTGCTGGAAAAGCATTTCTCTCAGTTGTTGCCATCGTCTGGAATTGAATAGTGCCTGTGCAGTTAATTTTATCACAATTTATTTCCTAAGTGCAGAATTTCTATAATATTATTTTATTGATAGTTTTAGTTTAATACATCTCATTTTGTTTTTTTATTCCGCTTTAACTCAAAATATTTTATTAGTTTTAAAGTTATTGATGAGTTAATGTCTTTGTAATGCATACTACATTACAATTTCTAACTTTCCCTCGTTTAATAGTGTCGCTTAACAGTAACCAACCCACATTCCTTTCACATACGATGAGCTGTGGCACCAACAGTAACTCGCTGGGACTATTGAACACAGGTTCATTTTCACGAATAAAATATTATCAAAATGCTTATCTTTAGCACGTATTACGAATGAATGAACAGCGCATACCAAGGAGAATGTATGATTTTAAACCAAAAGGGAGAAGAATGTTGGGAAGAGATGGAAGGACCAATTCGACCTACAATGAGATCGGAACAGGCCATTGGGCTTAATCCTTGTTGTTGATGATGATGTTCATTTTCACGAGGACATAAGCTTTCCATACACCTCTATCATAAACTAATATTTTTCATTAATTCCTGTATAATTCTCTACCCACGTATAAGGGTTAATGCTAGTCTCCCATCTCTTACTTGGCCTACCTACTATTGTATGAAAGATAGAAAAGCTAACTTTAAAACATTATTATTATTATTGTTATTATTATTATTATTATTATTATTATTATTATTATTATTAATATAATTTAATATCCGAAATTTATAAACTCTATTTCATCTAAGGTACATTAGGGTTATAGTTTGTTACAAAATTGTGAGTCATTATACATATACTTTTATATAAAATTAAGATTTTTTTATGAACTTTATTTATAAAAACATATAAGTCTGTAGTTCTTTTCTCTCATAAGCACTTCTGTAATGCGTCGTTCACTTAATAAACAGGCGGTGGTATTTAGTAGATATGATAATTCGAATATTTCGTTCCAGATCAAGGGACAATCAAATATATTATGTTCAACGCTTTGGTTACTAATTCCACAATTACAAGTTGTATTTTCTCTGATGTTAAATCTCTAGAGTCATTTGCCAAATTTGCCGTGCCCAGTGAGGAATTGTCCACCGCTGTGGTCTCGAGGTAGCGTGTTGCCTTGTCGCGCAGCGGGCGCGGGTTCGATCCCCGGTAGGGGCAGTTTTTCTGGTGAGGTTTTTATCGGGGTTTTTCCTCACCTGTAAGACAAATGTCAGGAAAACTTTAAGGCCCAAACGGTCCCCAAAATCATATGGCCATCATCATCATCATCCTTATCCTTATCATCATCACCACCATTATCCTTCACCGGTGTGGAAAGCAACGGGAAGCTACCACACCTACACAATTCTCTAGTAAAGCTGCAAGCATAGCATGAAAATGCTATGATTGCAGTGAAGGACCTGCCTTCAGGCAGAATTACTATGGATGGATGGAGTGAGGAATTGCGTTAGTATAACATTTGGAACAACGTGTTTCTGTCATAGATGCTAGGAAAGAAAAGTTGTTTAGAACATTGCATGTTATTCATGGAGTTTTGTAAATTGAATTTGGCCCTAGAGATATTATTTTAGCCAAGCGTTACCGACCACGAAGTAAAATTTTGGAGATACATTTTTATATTTCTTCTTCTTCTTCTTCTTCTTCGTTTTCTCATTCTTTATTTGTATGATTTCCATTCTGTTTACTTCTCGGAGAAAGACCTGTTGGATGTGCAGCCCCTGTGTATTGCTCTTCTCCCGTCCATTGGTCTATCTTCTTTAGCTCTTTTTGCAAGTCTGTTGTTTTCAATTCTTTCTATATAATCTTTCCAATATTTTCGTCTTTCTATAATAAATTTGGTTATGTTTTGAATTTGACATTTGTCTCTAATTTCTGTGTTGTGTATCCTATCAAATGTTTTCCCCTGAATAGTTCTTAAGATCTTAATTTCACATGTGCTTATTATTTGCTTAGTTTTTGTTGTATCAGCCCTAGTTTCTGCACCATACATGATAACTGGTCGAGCCATAATTTTGTATATGCTGATTTTGTTTTTTTACATGTACAGTACGCAATTCTCTATGCCCATAAACATACCGTCTTAATTACAAAACGCATTAATAAACAAACTGTAAGGCATATCACATGTAAAGTTGTGCATGAGTAAGAACCCTGAGGTATGCCATTAGAATCCTCTTCATTACTCGGATTAAGCTGGAGTTGTTATTACGAGGTTAGAACTCTGTGTAATGAAACAAACATTAGCCTAGTAAGATGCTCTTAACGATATATTTTCATAAATAATTCATTAGTAGAATTGGTTGTTTGAAACATGCGAAGGAAAACCGCAACATGCAATCTTACAGATGTACTTGTAAACTAAGACTTGGGAACGGGTAAACATTGGCTGGCTAGGCATTCAGAATATTCCTAACTTTACAGAATCTTATCCACAAAGTAATGTCGGAGAGTGACACGTCTCTCTAACTTACTTCTTCCGCCGCCGCCGCCTAACCTCTCATCCTTCTCTCTCTCCCTTAAGATACCCCTGCAATATACATTTATGCATTTGACTTGACACAGCTAGCAATTCCTTTGCGCCCTTTGAAATTCCTCTCTCTCGCTATCTCAGTGGCGGACAGTAATCTTACAAGATTTCAGTAAATATCACTGTATAGTTACTTTTTTTAAATATATGGTCACACGTAGAAATACATTGCATAATGGAAATGGACAGCTAATGACAAATGAGGGAAATTTTGAAGATGTGGCTGAATTCAAATACCTTGGAACAATAATCACAAAGAGGAATGGGATGTAAAAGTAAATTAAACATGGGCTCAATTGTGGAAATGCATCCTATTATGCATTACAGAGACTCTTGTCACAACTCCTTTAAAAAAAAGTTAAACTGAAAAATATTTAAAACCATTATTCAACCAGTTATATTATCCATCCATAGTAATTCTGCCCGAGGGCAGATCTTTCACTGCAATCATAGCATTTTCATGCTATGCTTGCAGCTTTACTAGGGAATTGTAGGTGTGGTAGCTTTCCACACCGGTGAAGGATGATGATGATGATAATGATAAGGATGATGGTGATGATGATGATGGCCATATGATTTCGGGGACCGTTTGGGCCTTAAAGTTTTCCTGTGAGGAAAAACACCCGATAAAAACCTCACCCAGAAAAACTGCCCCGACCGGAGATCGAACCCGGGCCCGCTGTGTGACAAGGCAGCACGCTACCTCGAGACCACAGCGGTGGACAGTTATATTATATGGATGCGAAACATGGACTCTTACTTAAAGGGAGAAAAGGAGATTAAGAGTATTTGAGAATAAAGTTCTTATGAAAATTTTTGGACCAAAGAGAGATGAACAGACAGATGAATGGAGAAGACTATATAACAGTGAACTACATGGTCTTTATTGGAAGCCAGATATAATAAAACAGTTAAGACTCGTAGACTATGATTGACAGGACGAATGGGGAATGAAAGACGTTCATGGAAGCTTCTTGTAGGAAAACAGAGGAAAAACGCCCAGTTGGTAGACCAAGAACGGGCTCGGAAAATAACATTAACCACGATTTGAAGAAAGTAGATTATAAGGGGAATGATTGAAAAACACTAGTTCTGGATAGGGACATAAGGAGAGCTTATGTGCGCGCGGCAATGAACCTACCGGTTCGTTAGTGTCAGTTAATATAGTTACTTTTTTGCAAACGATCAGGTTGTGATATCTCAGACAGAAGATGGCTTACAACGGGCAATTTACAAATTGAGTAAATTATGTGAAACAACTTGAAAATATCTACGCCAAAAAGAAAAGTTTTAGTTTTTGGAGAGTATGAACCGCTAACAAAAAAATCTCATCAGAGAATATAACAAGTGAGCAATTTTAATTAACTAGTATACGATGTGTCATGTAGAAAATGTGAATATATTGTAGACAAAATAAATGTAATTTAATTATATGTGTAGCACCTTAAAACTAAGTCTCAAGGGAACTAGAAAGGAGACACTTTTAAAATTTTATAAAACAATGGCGGTTCCAACACTACTATATTGATCGGAACATTGGGTCTTAATCAAGAACTAAGAGTAGAAACTTCAGAAATGAGGTTTTTGAGGAGTGTTGCTGACTACACAATAGTAGATCGGAAACGAAATGAAGATATTCGAACAGAACTAAATATATTCGAGCTATTAGATAGGATTGCACAATACAGAGACGAATGGATGGACACATCAATAAAATGGATAATAACAGAATCCCGAATCACATTCTTCAATACAGACCAGTAGGACGAAGAAATGTAGGAAGACCCAATAAAAGATAGGCCAATTCTAATATGAGATCGTGGACTTAAGGTCTATTCCTTGATGCTGCTGCTGATTTGATCAATGTATAAAGAAACATATTACTTGTTTGTTGAAACTTCTCATAAGTAATGTCATGAGTTATTCCCAAATTATCGATAAATTCACGATTCACGAAGTGAGGAGTGAATTTATATACAGAATTTGGAAATCAAGAGTGGCATTTGTAAGGACTATTTAACGAATAAAATTAAACTGTATGCTCACACATCATTATTTAAATATAGTTATTTAAAAATATTTATTTATTTAATGTAAACGGCGATGTTTAAAAACGAATGAGAAACGATGGGTACGCTTCTTTTGCTTCTTTTGTTCTCACTGCAACCAGATCTTATTATTTATTGCCAACGGATCGTAATGTTGTAAGAATGCACCATAGTGGAGAAATTTATAGTAAAGTAAAGTAAAGTGATCCCACAACAGACCCGGAGGCCCTTGGGGTAGTAGGAGGTTAGGGCTCCTACTTTTTCTAGACAATCGGCACTTTATGTCAGCCGGGTTGTCAGCCCTGCGTGACGGCCGCCTTTACCCCCAGAACAAGCGTCTGGTACTCATTTCCGTTAGAGGCTGAGTCGACCCCAGGGCCATAGTGCCGCCAGAGGGTTTGGGTCAGTTTAAAAATCCTGACCCCAACGGGACTTGAACCCTTGACCCTCCGGCTTGTAGCTCAGTGCCTTAACCACTACGCTACATTTATAACTAACCTAAAAGGTATTAATTAATTTCTGATGTCCTATGATGTAAATATGTCAATTATATTTTTCTGCAAACTCATTTCCTAGAAAATAATTCGTTTAAGAAAGTGCAAACAGTGTTTTTTTGTGGTATAATCAATTGTTACAAATGTTTTTATATTATCTCTCGCATTCGCTTTCTGTTAACATTCATGGACTATATATATAGCCTACAATCTGGTAGCCGTATTTTTTAGAGAGTCAGTCACTGCAAAATAATGCTAAACCTATTCAGAATGTTAAAAAGGAGGCGCTTTCTTTATTATAACTTTAGTTGGTAAATTTTAGACGAAACACGACTGTGATTGGTTGTAAATAAAAAATCATTGAAATTTGATTGGTGATTGACTCCCATTTGGGGCATGAGTTAAATAGTCATTATAAATAAGTTTATCTTTTTCATGTTACCATATTTGGGGGGTCAAAGGGGCAGACGCGGTCTCAGGGATACATACTCTGCTAGTGAGTATGCATCAGAAAAACCTGTGAACAGCTGATAATTCCTGCCAAGCATTATCCATGCACATCCTCGTTGTGGCCCTGGATGTATTTTAGATGACTAAGCATGGAAGGGTGAGAAGCGAGTTCTGGATGCCATAATCGAGACCCAGTAGCTAAGGGAGCAAAACCCTGACAGAAAACCGAGGTCCTCCAACGTATTAGGGGTTGAGCGTAAGGCCAGCTCCTTTGCATCGTAAAAAAATATATCTGCTCAGAAATCATAAAGAATGAAAAACGGACGGATGAACGGACACACACCATGGCATGTCAAACGGAATAAGATAAAGTATCTTCGTATTGCAACCTGGAACGTTACTAAACTTCTGTAGAAAGTCGATAAAGATAAAAAAATTGGGGGAAAAAAAAGTGTCCAGGATAGAAAAGTTTAGAAAGAACTCGTTGAGAAAGCCAAAGCGTTCTCAAATTGAAGCTGTAACGCCTTAAGAAGAAAAAGGAGAAGAAGAAGACCCTACCATATTTTACATTAATATGGTGAATTGTGCACGTGTTAACGTTCTTTATTTACACTCGTATAGCTCCTTTCTCCATGTCTTTATCCTCTTCTTATTCACATATCTCTTGTCCCTATTTATTATGTTATCTTGCGCATATGGAAGTGCGTAAAAACCTTTACCTGTAGACTCGAGACTCCAAGTACTGCTAACAGACTTTCGTCTGATTTGGTTTGAATAATACGTCTTGGTGGTCAGCTCTACTCCCGATATCTACCTGGAGCATTATTATTATTATTATTATTATTATTATTATTATTATTATTATTATTATTATTATATTTATTAATAATATTATTATCATATTTATTAATAATAATATTATTAATATTTATTTATTTAATTTCCAAGTAACACTGGTGTAAAGAACAACGGTACGTTATGTTGGAACGTATGTTGAAATGCAATAATATGAATGTGATAACTACCGTATATTTGTATTCCTATTTATACATTTCTGTATTCTCTACTGGCTTTGGCGAATTGTAACCCATTTCTGAGGTTGGAACGCCTGGAAGGCAGAGTTTTTGAGACTTATGAAGAGATATATATCATCTTTGAAGTTGTAAAAGGGATCCTTATTTTTATTACCGCTGCCCCAATGATATGATGGGTGATTATGAATAAATTGATGCACCAGAAGAGGTTTTAATCCTAAACTTAATCTAATGAGTCGAGTATGTTGCTGATGGCCTGATGACGTTCGAAGACCGTTTGGGACTTAAAAGTTTCCGGACATTTGTCTTACAGGCGGGGGAAATCCCCGAAAAAAAGGACTGGTGGTATTGAATAAAAAAAATTGCATTCTTATTTCCTGACAAGATGGTAATGTCCGTCGCCGTGGCGTGGTCGGTAGAGTCTCTACCTTCCACTCCGGCGACCCGGGTTCGATTCCCGGCGGGGTAGGGGATTTTTAATCTCCGCCTTGGGTCTGGGTGTGTGTCTTGTCCTTGTGTCTATATGTGAGAATAACAGGAAGTTAAAAAAAGTAAAACGAAGAAGGTAAAAACAAGAAGGTAAAAACAAGAAGGAAAACAGTGTAAACGAAAAAAAAAAACGTAAAATATATTTTTAAAAAATCCTGTTTATTTATCCTCATTGTTTGTGACTGTTTACTTATTTCATTTATTCAATGCCATAGCTTTTATAATAATGTGTTATGTATGCTTGTATTTCCTTTTTTTTATTTTTTTTATTTTGTTAAATTGTACGTATGCTATACGTATCATTTTGATTCAGATTAAGCATTTGATTCTCTCCTTTAAACTTCGTTTTGAAAATAGTGCGCATAGAAAAACAAAATTCTTCCATGATTGTACACGTAACCTTGGGCTCAGTTATGAATTCCACAAGCCGTTAAAATTTAAGGTATGGTAGATAATGAAAAAGTAAATGTACATTTAGGTATAAAAGAAGATACAGAATAAAGGTATTAAAAGGAGACGGTGCAACTGGAGAAGACTCTTTATTTTATAATTTATTTATAAAATTACAAGCTAAATAATTGAAGTTTCAGTTTCGAGAAAATCTCAAAGTGAAGAAAGTCTAAAAATGGGAAAGTACCAAGAAGAGAAAGTCTCAAAGTGAAAAAAGTCTAATAATGGGTAAGTACCAAGAAGAGAAAGTCTCAAAGTGGAGAAAATCACAAAATCGACAGTCTTAAAATTAATAAAATTATTAAATTGAGAAAGCCACACAATCGAGAAAATAAAAAATCGAGAAAGCCTCAAAAATAAGAAAAATTAAAAATAAAGCTACAAAATTATATAAAAACTTAAAAAATCGATCGTGACCTGCTTTTAAAAATCAGAAAACTCTAGAATTTAAAAACGGCATAATCCAGAAAACATAAAATTAAGAACATTTAAAATTAGATAAAATCCTAAAATTGAGGACGAAAGCTGTCTTTCGAGCCAGTTACCGAACAAGTTAGATTGTAGAATATGTAAACAAATACATTGTGACTATATTTTTGTTTTTTTTTTATTGGGTCCACCATTCCTGAATAAAAACCAAATAACTCGATTGTCCAAATCACTTTCCTAGCAGCCCAACAGTTGAGCGGTTAGTCTTTATCAAACGAATTTACGGCTTCTACGAGTAGATTCATACTAAAACAATTTTTATTAATTCCGGCTCTTAAATGGATGGACCCAGAATCTAATAAAACTTTGTATTAAGATTGTTTAGGAATCACTTAGTCCCTACTGTTATACAGGATGCTCTAAAATTCCCCATATAAACTTCTAGGACTTTTAGAGAGGACTGAGTTGATAATATTTAGAATTAGAAACCATGTCCGGAAAGTTACCGTTTCCGTGCTACGGCCGTTTGAAAAAATGTTTTTTAACGCGACCACTTGTATAAGCAATTTATTGTGAGGCGTAACACAGTGCATCACTTATTATACAATTCAACTCATTAATAATCAAATAAAAAAAATGCAAACTGAATCATGACTTGCATTAATAATCCCAGATACACCCTCCATAGTTTTCAAAATTTCGAAAAAAAATTTAGATAAAAAAAACACCCAAGTCTTGGAATACTCGATAGGGAAATTTTCGATTTAGACGAATCGCGAAGCTATTACTTGTTGAGACACGTGACATACGTACAGGAAATGCTTGTTTTCAAACGGCTGTAGCACGGAAACGTTAAGTTTCCGGACATGGTTTCCAATTCTAGATATTATCAACTCAGTCCCTCTACAAGTCCTAGAAGTTTGTAAGGGGAATTTTAGGGCACCCTGTATGTGAGTGTGTTCTATATCTCACTCTTCCTTCGGTGTATCCCTCTTTCTGCGAGATACTTTTACGTCCTCCAGACGTCTTCCGGGCTTTGCAGGGACACGATCTGTATGGAGAGAACTTTTAACTCTGGATCATATACGTATTAATTTTCTTAATCACTAAAGAATCTCTTCGAATCAGTGCTCAGTTCAATGCTGGGTCCACCTCCGAGATAATATTTATGACAATGACAACACATCCGCCCACTCATCACTACACAAAAGCGGATATTAAGATGGGATGGATGTGCATGACACGGGATGGGTAATTCGGTCGCTATTGTTGACTGTGAATTTCCCTGAGATTTGTGTATAGGTGAGGAAAAACCCTAAACATTTCTACCCAGGATATTTTCCTAACTGGTGATTGAACCCGGGACAGCTGCGTTTGAGGCAATGAATTACCACTAGATTACAACAAATATGTGTATTTGTCTATCCAACACGGTATTATTTAAATAAAAGGAATAGGGCCTATGAATCCCTCCATGGTATCTTTAATTGTTCGTGGTGGAGTGGCTTGCGTGCTCAAATGACCCCGAGAGCTACGCCGGCGGTAGCATTGCTGCCGTTAGGATTATCCATGCTGGACTTGTCGAAGGTGATAAGCCAGACGAAAAAAGTACCTTGGTCGAAAGAGTGACGATCTTTCACCATAAAAACACAACCGTCAAGAAACGTGGGCATGGGTTCCACTGGGATAAATGGAAAGCTTATATCCGCGCGTCCATAAAACTACGGGTTCGATAGTGCCAGTTAGTTAGTTAGTTAGGCCCTATGAATAATGTTACTGAATCTGGCAAGTAAAAACGAAGTAGAATATCGAAAGCTAATTTTTAAAAAATGGACACAAAAGCTCTACTAGATTGAATATGCACTCTTACATTGAGAATATAATTATTGTGACAAGATATAAAACAATTATAAACATTGCATTTACATTAATTCAAGTAACAAAGCTAAGTATATTCCTTTAAAGATCTTAAGACGGATATATAGGCCTATGGTCACATAAGGAATGAGAATGGAGAATTAAGAAAATTTCACAATTAGGAGTCCATAATAATATCGTCGTCCTAATATTTATCTAAATTATTAGCGTAGTGGTTAAGGTACTGCGCTACAAGCCAGAAGGTCGAGGGTTCAAGTCCCGGTGGTGTCAGGATTTTTAAACTGACCCAAACCTTCTGGCGGCACTATGGCCCTGGGGTCGATTCAGCCTCTAACTGAAATGAGTACCAGACGCTTGTTCTGGGGTAAAGGCGGCCGTCACGCAGGGCTTACAACCCGGCTGACATCAAGTGCCGATTGTCCAGAAAAAGTGGGAGCCTTAACCTCCTACTACCCGAAGGGCCTCCTGAGGCCTGTAGTGGGATTACTTTACTTTAGGAGACAAAATGGGAAGGTCATTCATCTCGAATGGGTAGCAGTAGAAATTATTTCTAATTTTTCATTGGGAATCATTTCGGAAACAATAATTAGGAATGTCTAAGCCTAAAAGATTCGGATGAAATCCTAGAAAAGAATTGGGTTGCGTTGGTTAACAATAGAAGCCACAGGAAGGCCTCAGTTAATGCTGCATTAAGCCTAGGGTTCCATAAGTCAAAAAAGTTGTTACAGGTTAGTATTATGCTTGGCCTGTTGTTGATTTACAATTTGACAATAAGAATTGTTCTGTGTCTTGTGAGTATAGCTTACATGTTGTATTTCCTAAAATAAAGGCAAGGTGTATTTTTGCAATAGGATTTAGAAATGTTTGTGGTAAGTTTGGGTTGTAAATTAACAATTGTTAGTTTGCGATCTTTGTTATTTCCTTACGTTTTTTTTCTGTTTGTGCAAGACATTATCATTATTGTTATTAATTATCATTATTGATGCGGTCTTGAGGTAACATGCTGCCTTGTCCCCGAGTTCGATCCTTGGTCGGCACAAGTTTCCTGGGTGAGGTTTTTTCGGGGGTTTTCCTAACCTGTCAGACAAAAGTCAGGAAGCTTTAAATGCTAAAACGGTCTCCAATGTAATTTGGCCAACATCATACTCATCTTATTAGATTAAGTTTAGGATTAAGGCCTCTCCTAGTGCGTCATAACCACCATCATCACGTATCATACTTCAACGGGGCAGCGTAACTCCGCCTTCCAGACGCACCAAGCTCAGTAGTGGGTTAAAATAACGCCGATGCTAGGAGAGAATGCCAGAAATGTCGTATTGACAACCTGGTGGATTTGAATATAGAAATATTATTATTATTATTATTATTATTATTATTATTATTATTATTATTATTATTATTTCAGGATTGTTTCTGTTATATACACAGGTATCCTCAACCAAAAATATACAATTTTTTTTTCTTCCACACTGCCCGATCTTGCGTGTCTGCTTCCGTCTTATTTCTCTTCTTCATGTTGTCTTGATTTCTCATTATCCACATTCGCTTTGGTCTACCATGTTTCCCTTTTCTAGGAGGTATCCGTTTCAATACTTCTTTGTTTGTTTCTGCGTCCCTTCTTCTCATTATATGCCCATACCATCTTAGTTGGATTTCTTCACTCTCTTGTATAATATCCTTTTCTACACTCATAATTTCTCTTATTGTATTATATTTTATTTTGTCTAATTTTGATATTCTTTCCGATATTATTATTATTATTATTATTATTATTATTATTATTATTATTATTATTATGAGTCGCCACTGAATTAAAGTTGAAGGCGGGAGTTTCAACTGCTGTATCTTTTCGCTTGCTCGCGACTTGTGTGCGTTAAAGGCCGTCTGCAGACAGTCTTTAAGACTTTGACCACTTTGAGTCTTTGATGGAGATGTCAAACTGAACTTCAAAGGTTTTCCGTTCCCTAAGTTTCTGAAAGCAGGAGTAACACTTTGCTTGAGATGTCAGTAAGGTGCACAGTAGTCATTGCTACCTCACCAACAAGTAACTTAAATCTTACAGAGCCTAGTAGAACCTTCTTTATTCTTAACTTTGAATGTTACAACTTTAATTTAACTTGAAGTGTTTAGGATTATAAATTAGAAAATATTCAGGAACACTTGTAAATTAACCAAGAATTAACGTAAAATCTCTTAATCTTGCAACTACAGATCAATTCTGGTCACTGGTGTTTAACCAGTTTAAGAAATGAATAATGAAAAAAGTAAACAAATTTTATTTCTTTCTTCATCTTAGTTTAGCCACTGTCTTTATAGTTAACTAGCTAATACTCGGCTTAAGTGTGTTGCTACGCTGAAATAAATTAAATATTAAAGGTTAATTAAATTCTATGGTACACACTAAGACAAACCAAACACGACAGTTGCTAGTCAGTTTTTAATTTTGGATTTCAGGTAAACCTCCACTTCTATTTGATAGATTTCGCTAATTTTTTAATAATACCTATCTCGGTTTATTTTAATAGGATATACTGAGTTTTGTTGTGAAACATAAAACATTGAGACCACAAGAACGATTTTTAAATTTTCATTTCGGGTGAACTCCTACGCCTAATGATTTCAGAGGGCCCAATTGTAAATCTGAATCATTCAGGAATCCACTCAAACACACAAAAATATTTAATCAAAATCGTT
Organism: Diploptera punctata; assembly: GCA_030220185.1. NCBI lineage: Eukaryota > Metazoa > Arthropoda > Insecta > Blattodea > Blaberidae > Diploptera > Diploptera punctata. The sequence continues at coordinate 161,372 of JASPKZ010008096.1, read as the reverse complement.
CCAGTCGTTTAGGCAGATTTTAATTTCGGATTTCAGGTAAACCTTCACTTATAATTGTCGGATTTCGTTCATTTTTGGATAATACCTACCTCGGTTTATTTTAATATAATATAATATAATTAGTGTCGTTATGAAACATCAAAAAGTGTGACCGCTAGAAGGATTTTTAAATTTTCACTTAAGGTCAACTCTTACATTGAATGGTTTTAGAGGGCCAAATTATGAATATAAACCATCCAGGGACCCAATCAGACATGCACAAATTTTCATAAGTAATGCCACGGGTGATTTCCAAATTATCGATAAATTCACGACTCACGAAGTGAGGAGTGAATTTATCTAGAGAATTTGGAAATCAAGAGTGGCATTTGTTAGGACTATTTAACGAATAAAATTAAGCTGTTTACTCACAAATCATTATTTAACTATAGTTATTTTAAAATATTTATATATTTAATGTAAACGGCGATGTTTGAAAACAAATGAGAAGCGATAGGTACGCTTCAACTGCTTCTTTTGTTTATCACTGCAACCAGATCATACTAGTTATTGCCAAAGGAACACAATATTGTAAGAATGCTCTCTAGTGGAGAAAAAATGAAACACATCAAACTGTATATAAATTAATTTCTGATCTCGTATGTTGTAAATATGACAATTATATTTTTCTGGATTGTTACCTGGGAAAAAATACATTTAAGAAAGTGCAAACAGTGGTTTCTTTTTTTTGGTGGTATAATCAATTGCTACAAATCTTTTTATGTTAACTCCCGCATGCGGCATGTGTCGACATTCATGCACTATATATACAATCTGGTAGCAGTATTTCTCATGGGCTCAGTCACTGCAAAATAATGGTCAGACCTGTTCAGAATATTAAAAAGGAGGAGCTTTCTTTAATATGGTAATTATAACACTGATAAATATTTCGTGAAACACGACTCTGATTGGTTGTAAAACAGAAATCATTGAAACGTGATTGGCCATTGACTCCCCATTTGGGGCATGAGTTAAATAGTCATCAAAATCGGTCCAGTCTTTTAGGAGTTCAGTGACACACACGTACAGAAGAATAATTACAGGCCTACTGTATACGAAGATTTTACATGCCTCACACCACCCGGTCCTTACAAGAATATGATCTGCCGGGAGAGGATAAACCATGATTTAAGGGAAGTAGATTATACAAGGGTTGATTGGAAAACATTAGCTCAGGTTAGGGTTGTATGGAGAGCTTATGTCCGCGCGGCCATTAACCTATGTGTTCGATTGAGCCAGTTAGTTAGATCACACACATATTCTTTAGCATACAAGATTATTGATGATATCCTTGGATGTGTAATCAGCTCAATATCAGGACCATCTCCGAAATAACATGAACAAGTAAACAAACTAAGAATTTGAACTTTTTTAAAACTCACTTTTAAACTTATCATATGTATATGACACAAACATTTAAATGAATTAAACTGACTATTTAAGTCATGCCCCAAATGGGAGTCAGTGACCAATCACATTTCAATTATTTTTTATTTACAATCACAGTCGTGTTTCGCCTCGAATTTATCAACGGAAGTTTATCATATTAAAGAAAGCTCTTCCTTTTTAATATTCTGAATAGGTCATAGCATTATTTTGCAGTTACTGACTCCCTAAGAAATACGGCTACCAGAATGTATATATATATATATATATATATATATATATATATGTAGTTGCGGGAGATAATATAAAAACATTTCTAGCAATTGATTGTACCACCAAAAAAAAAAAATGTTTGCACTTTCTTAAATTAATTAAATTTTTTTGCAACGTCATTTCCTGGAAAATAATTGACATATTTACACCATAGGACATAAGAAATTAATTAATAGCTATAATGTTGGTTATAAATTTCTCAACTAGGGTGCATTCTTACAATATTGCGATCCTTTAGCAATAAATAATATGATCTGGTTGCCGTGATGAACAAAAGAAGCAAATGAAGTGTACCAATCGTTTCTCATTTGTTTTCAAACATCGCCGTTTACATTAAATATATGAATCGCTGGAGGGAAAATTTTTCTATAGAATCGTAATAGGCCTTGGCCTAATACTTGGAAGGAAGAAGAAGAAGATATTTTAAAATAACCATAGTTAAATAAAGGTTTGTGAGTAAAGAGCTTAATTTTATTCGTTAAGTAGAACTAACAAATGCCACTCTTGATTTCCGAATTTATCGATAATTTGGAAATCACTCGTGGCATTACTTATGATAATAATGTATCTTATTATTCAGGTGTTCCAGACAAGCAATTTGAGATGGTGATAGAGAGTCTTAACCAAGAAACAATGAAAACCAACGTAAAGCGGAAGTCACTCGAAGTTGTAATAAGTTGAAATCAGAATATAAATTGAAATTAGGTTCATGAGTATTCGAGTTAATGCTTTCAGTGGAGGAAGAGGCAATTAGCTTGTCATGAAATATCATTCCTTTTCTATATGAAAGTCACGTTTTAGCGAGCCTGCATTTCACACACATGAAATTAGTAACGTTTACAAATAGATACTGAACATAGCTCTCAATGTTATCATATTTATTGGGTGTTTCTAATTAAGCATCGCAATAATAAACTATCATATTATATTGAAGTCAATTACTGTGTCTCCAAGGCGTATTAGCATTTTCTCACCAAACTTTTTCTTCAGTCTAAGTTATAAGAACGAATACCGAAGTTTACAAGAGTCTCGTGTGACAACACGTTACTTCAGTCAAATAAGTTCAGTCAAAAAAGTCAGTTTTAGGCCCATTTCTTTCACACCAACTTAGGTTCCGTAAAAAAAAAAGTAAAGTTGTATATATTTTTTTTTCAAGAAAATGCCCCGTGGCACGATGAAGCTGAAAATCCAAGGTTGAATTATTTGTTTTCTGTCACTGAGCGGAATACAGTACAGTCGCTCGTATGATTAGCGTGAAGCAATCCCTCTCTTAATTTCAGTTCTCTTAATCGAATGTTGATATTTATCATACTAAGTATTACTTAGCAGTCACGAGGCTATATCCCGTTCCATATATCACAAAGACATATTTCTATCGAGCTCGGAACCCTTAGATTGTTAGTCATACTAATCGCTATACTAGATAAGAAATCACAAAAAAATCAATTATATTGAGTAAAACTATTATTCAAATAAAAAGAGACATACTATAATACTATGGGCCTGTTTTTAAAATTCGCGGGCTATGATGGAATTGAATAAGTAGGCCCTAAGTGGGACTCTCGAATCAGTGCGACTTGCTGAGATCTTTGTACGTGTATCTATACATCGCTTCTGGAAGAATCAGCTCCTTGGGCTTTCGATTCGAGAGAAGTTTGAAGTTGTGTTTAATTTATATGCCCCTCGTTGTGGAGACATTTAAAGTTGGGTTTCTCGGTGAGATATCCGAAGTTGAAGATTTGTGATATAACTTAAATCACTTTAAATCTGCCACGGCACTAATAACTCTCTTCAGGGGAATGAGGAAATGTTTCTTACACAAATAACAACACTTTATTAACAGTTGAACGATAAGTTAGTTTATTTAAAACTCTCACTTTGGTCAAGATGAATCTTGTAATTTAAAAGTTCCAAAAGATTCCGGCTTAGGTTGATATTTTTCACTTCTAGAAGATTACCATTTTATGTATTTAATGGATGACGAATGCTAACGGTCAATCCAGTCATTATTATTCATTATTTTCACTTAGAAACTGTTTTTCACCAAGATGGATGACTATTATATCACTATATAATCTTTCATACTTTTAACACTATTTCTTTCAACCAACATCAATAAAATAAACAATTATTTCCTTATTCTTTAAGGAGCAGTCGCTGAACATGACCGACCATCTTCAAGTATTGTAGCCATCTTGTTATTTCAGTTATAACCTCTATGTTCTGATTGGTCCAACAGAAAAGGAAGGAGTATTTTCAAGTTAACTTCTATCCAATTCGTCCAATCCCATTTATTTCTTTATAAAAATTATCAATTTGAATATTTGAAGTATATTACATACTGCATCAGTTATAAAAACATCTAACTGTATTAACAGTTTATATTGACCAGTTATTTTTTTTATATACTTATAAAAAAAATATGAATTCTATAAATCAATCTGATGTCCATTCTTCATATAAATAAATATAATTATAAACAAAACAAAAACCCTTATTATTATTATATGGGGATAAATATCCGGTTTTAAATTGCCCCTGATTTATTTTAATCTTAGCTACAACTAAGTGTGAGGCTAAATTAAAATAAATCACTTTCCCCAAATATCAAGTTTCTTTCTATACAAGATTCATCTGTATTAGAATCAATACAATGTAATACATCACAATTATAATAAATACATGTTACATAATGAAATAGAAGTATTAATTTTACAAAATTTACATACAATATTTTAAATACACTTTGAACTATTTGAAGTCACCAGCTACAACTAATTAATAGGAGTCTGAAATGGTTTCAACAGTTCTTTGGAATATTTTCCAATTTCTTTTCTAGTGTCTATTTCTCTTAGCTCATATGTGGTATCATTAAAATTTTTAAATATTTCATAGGGACCTTTATACAATAGGTTCATCCTATGATATTGTTTCTTTAAAGCATTGGATAATGAAATATCCCTTATGAGAACTTTGTCTCCAACTTTGGGATTCCACTTCCTTTTATGTCTTTTAACCTTATTGTTGCGCTTTTCTGCGCGACATTCTAACCTTTCAATAACTCTTTTACATATTTCCTCGGATGTCTCCGGGATTTGACTTTTATCAATGATAGGTAATGGTAAATTAGCAATTAACCTGTCAGGTTGTTTACCTGTCATTAGGAATATGGGTGCTTCCCCAGTATTGACATTAATTGAATGATTCATAACATTCTCTATGACGCTGATATGTTTAAACCAGTCAGAATGTTTATGATGGGTCAAAACTCTTAAACTTGTAGTAATTTCCCTATTAACTCTCTCACAGGGATTACTTTTTGGGTGATATTTACTACAATGGTACAATTTAATTCCTATCGCAGTAAGTTTATCTTTAAACTTAGGACTTGAGAACACTGAAGCATTATCACTAAGTAGTGCATCAATAGGTCCATAATTAGGTAAATAATCTCTCACAATTTTACCTAGGCAAGCTCTGCTATTTACACTTCTTAATGGATATATTTTTACAAATTTTGAGAATACATCAGATAATACAAGAATATGCTTGTAACCAAATTGTGTAGTAGGCATTTCTCCATGAGTATCCATTACTACTAAGCTATTTACTTTGTTCCTTAATATGTTTTGTGGAACTATATCATATTTTACGTTCATACATTTGGCTTTTTGACAAGTTATGCATGAAGAAGTAAACTTTCTCAACTTTTTATCTAAATGTTTAACATAAAAAAATTCACTTATGTTGAGAGCTAATTTTTCACAACCTGCATGATTTAAGCCGACATGAAAAGTTCTAAATAGTGGAACTTCCATATTATTAGGAATTATAACTTTCCATTTTTTCACATTTCTCCCATGTAATTTGTAAAGAATGTCATCCTTTATACCGATTTTCTTATTACAATCAATTCCATTTTTGTCATCATTATTTATATCTCTCGCACTATACTTCAATCGTTGTAACTCTATATCAGATTTTTGATGCTCAACAATGTTTTTCATCAACAATGAAAATTCTTTGTCTCTATACAGTTTTACATTAAACATTACTACTTCGTGTTTAGGAGTATGTACAGTTTCAGGTATTTTCCCAACACTTTTCAATCTAGACAGGAGGTCAGCAAACACATTCTGTTCTCCTTCTATGTGTTTTATTTCAATATCATAGGAAATTATTTCCATGATCATCCTACTCAGTTTATTATTGGATAATCTACATTTACTTATAAAACTTAGTGAAATGTGGTCACTATGAACAATAACTTTGTTTTTATAAACATAAATTCTAAATTTATTTAGAGCATAAAATATTGCTGTAAGCTCCAACTCTGAAACAGTGTAATTTCCTTCAATGATGGTAGTCGAGCGCGAAGCTGTCGACACAACATACTGTTGCCCATCATCGTCAAATTGAGTTAAAACAGCACCGAGGCCAGTTTTACTCGCGTCTGTGTATAAATGGAATTCTCTGTCCATTTTTGGTCTCTGTAGTGAAATACTATTTGCAAATAACTTCTTAACATATTCAAAAGTAGATTGATGGTCCTCTGTCCATCTCCATTTACTATCTTTCTTCAGCAGCCCTCTCAGCTTACTAACCGCTGAGGCATAGTTGATGACAAACTTCGAATAGTAATTTAAGATTCCTAAAAATCTACGAAGTTGTTTTATGTTCTTTGGTGAAGGAATTTCTAAGATTCCTTGAACCTTGTCTGGGTCAGGAGTAATCCCTTTATTAGAGATCCTGTATCCTAGGAATTGAACCTCCGACCTAACAAACACAGACTTTTCTAGGCTGACTGTCATTCCACTATTCTTTAATTGAGACAACATTAAATCAATATGAGATATATGATTCTCAAAAACATTATCAATAATAATTGCATCGTCAACATATATAGTACAATGTCTTTTAACATCATCAGATAGTACAATATCTAGGGCTCTAAGAAGCGCACTTCCGCTATTTCTTAGACCGAATGCACACCTGGTAAATTCATATACTTTTCCATTATGTATAAAAGCTGTATAGGGCCGAACTTTGGGGTCTAGTTCTATCTGCCAAAATGAAGAAGTTAAATCAATAGAACTAATAAATCTACCAGTTTTCATATTTGCTATAGATGCTTCAATTGTCTCGGGCCTATAATTATCCCGGACAGTGAAAGAATTAGTCCTACGACTGTCTAAACACAGGCGAATTTTGCCATTAGGTTTTAACACCCAGCAAATATGGTTGGCGTAAGGAGAATCAGATTTCTGTATTATTCCTTGCATTAACATGTCATCTATCATTTGATCTGCCTGCTCTCTGATAGCAATAGGGATGGGTCTACTTTTAATATTTATAGGTGGATGTTCCATCACTTTAAAGGAATATTTAAAACAGTTGCACAATCCTGGCTTCGAAGAAAAAGAACTCTTATTTTTCATTAAGATGTCATACAACATGCCTTTCTGTTCATTGTTTATGCCATGAGTGTCTTTAACTTTTTCCTTTATCATTTCACAGATGTCTTTATCAAGTTCGTCACTCACACAATATAATAGAGGAATTTCATCATACTCAGTATTGCAAGAGACACATTCTAAATCACAACATTTACATGCGACATAATCGTCAGCACAACCATTTTCATTATTAAGGCTTTCTTCGCCCTCGACACTTTTGTCGGAAGTACAATTAACTGCAATATTATCTTGCATTTGGCATCCACGGCCATTCACCAATTCCCTCTCCTCATGAACAACAATATTCTCTATAAAAATGTGTTCTTCAGCAATGTCACTCTCCTTCTTACTTAGATTCTTGTTCTCCTCATATTCATTATCAAATGGGATGACGACTCTCACATTATCTTCATTATACAAGGAAATATTCTTACACTCAAATTTATTATGGCATTATATTGCTCCAACAGGTCGCAGCCTATTAACATATCACAAGACAAGTATGGAGAAATTAAACATATTGCACTGAAGTAATATCCTCCGATATGTAAATCTAGAAGGCACTGTAGCTTAATTGGCAGTTTCTTCTTGCCTATCGCAAGAGTACAATACACTCCACATATTCTTACAGTCATTATCTTATTCCCTTTGTTGACTAAGAAATTATAAAATTTCTGATCTATTGTTGTGTTTGAGCAGCCACTATCCGCTATGCAAGTAACATCATTGTTAAAAATATTTACTTTAATTTTGGGTGGTCGTCCTATGACATTTAATTCTTTATTAGTAACAGGCATAGTATCCTGATTCTTAGAAACATTCAAATGATTATTCACTATTATGCTATCTCGCTGTCTTGAGGTACATAACTTACTATCTCCTCTCATATTTGCTGGTACGATTTCTAAATTTTGAAACCTATCAAAGCATCTATTTTGGACCCCTAAGTTCATAACGATTGAGGTACATTGCGGAGTCTTTAATGTACCTTCTATGCGTTTAAAGCATGAGGTATCCTGTGATTTACTTCGTGGTCATTTTCATTACTAGGTATATCTTGACTTTGGTTGTGAATAGTTACAGAGTCTATTCTATTTTGCTCTGTCCTATCACTAGTTTCATTAATTTGACAATTTTGTTGTCGTTGGAAATACCCTTTATTTTCATTACCATAGGCATTCCTTCTTCTTTTACCTCTACAGGGAGAAGTCCAATACCTATTTCTATTTTCTCCTACTCTGTTAACATCCATATAATTAATTTGTCTGTCATTCCTATTTTCATTACGTTTGAACCATCCATTCTGGTTATTGTTACTATAATTATTAGTCATCCTATTTTTATTTGGGCTGTTTCTATTTTGAACAAACCTATTATTATTGTTGCCCTGTTTGAAATTTCTTTCTCTATTCTCATTATGATATTCATCATTTCTTTTAGTTACAAAATTACCTTTCTTATTATAGGGCTCTGCCCCTTCCCCAAATAAATTTCTTTTACTACATTTATCTACTTCTCTTTTATTCTCTAGTAGAGCCAATAACTCTAACATTTCAGATACATTTTGTGGTCTGGCTACTATCAAATGATATCTAATCTCATCTGGGAAGTGATGCGATAACATAGAAATTAAAGTTCTCTCATCTATTGGAGGCTGTAACAATGATGCCATTTTTGCCTTCTCCAAGAAATAATTAAGATAACCTTGTTTACCATTGTTGGAGAATTTTCCACTAGTTAGGTCTAACCTTAGTTTGTTTTGTCTTTCTGGTCCCCAGTAGTAACCTAAGAAAGCATTTTTAAATGTTTGATAAGTCATTGAATCATGGCAAGCTATCTTAAACCAAGACTCTGCATTGTCTTTTAAACTTTTTCTTATGAAGAACATTCTGAACTTGTCTTCTATTCCTTTGATTTCGAAGTATTCTTCAATTTCCCTAATGAAATCAGTAGGGCTTTGGCCTACAGTATCACCAAAATTAGGTAAGTTAATTTCCCCTAAAAGATTAGCAGGAATTTTACATACATTTTTACTACTACTACTAGAAGGAGGATCATTATTAACATTACTAGAATATCCTGACATAACCTCAATCTCCTTTTCACTATTTTTTGACACATATTTGTTTTCAAGTTCAACAATCTTAGTTATCCATCCTTCAACTTGTTCTTTTATAATAATTACTTCATTTGTTATCTTTGATTGAAGTTCTTCATTACCTAAGATAACACTTTCTTCGGAAATTTTTAGTCTATCTTCGACTTTAGTTCCTAATTCTTCGATTTTATCTTGGCAACTTTGCCTTACCTCAATCAAAGATATTTCTATTTGATTATGTGTTTCATCAATCTTTTCATTACATTTTTCTACCTCATTTTTACAAATATCTATTTTCTTTTCACAGTCTTTAGCTACATTTACTATTCTCTGTTCCAGTTTAGAATTGTTTTGTTTGCATTCTAACCTAATGCTTTCTAACTTTTGATCTAGTTTCAAGTTATTTTCTTTAATTTCTTTACTGAGATTGGAAATATTTGCATCAATTTTATTGCTAAGGTTAGTTACATTAGCTTCTAATTTACTACTGAGAATTGAATTGTCATTCCTAATTTCTTTTAATTCATCACTGTTCTTTTCTAATTTATTACTGAGATTTGAATTGTCATTCCTAATTTCCTTTAATTCATCACTATTCTTTTCTAATTTATTGCTAAGATTAGTTACATTAGCTTCTAATTTACTACTGAGAATTGAATTGTCATTCCTAATTTCTTTTAATTCTGCACTATTCTTCTCTAATTTATTTATTAATAATGCTACCCAAGGAGGTGTATCATTAGTTTCATTATTTTCATTGTTACACAAAATTAAATTTTCTTGGCCTTCACTAATTTGTTCGTTTTCAATATTAACAGTTTTACAAGTTATATTTTCGTTATTGGCCATTGTTGGGTATTTTAATATTTTCTTATTTCTTAAAAGCATTAATTGTTATTATCACTAATTCACTTTTCACATATAAATTTTAACTGTACTCACTTTTGAAGATTTTCATTACTTTCCTCATTCTCGTGGTCCTTGGTTCGATTCAGGTTTACAGGTCCCTGGTTCGATTCCCATTCGAGCCCCACGTTGGGCGCCATTTGAAGTTGTGTTTAATTTATATGCCCCTCGTTGTGGAGACATTTAAAGTTGGGTTTCTCGGTGAGATATCCGAAGTTGAAGATTTGTGATATAACTTAAATCACTTTAAATCTGCCACGGCACTAATAACTCTCTTCAGGGGAATGAGGAAATGTTTCTTACACAAATAACAACACTTTATTAACAGTTGAACGATAAGTTAGTTTATTTAAAACTCTCACTTTGGTCAAGATGAATCTTGTAATTTAAAAGTTCCAAAAGATTCCGGCTTAGGTTGATATTTTTCACTTCTAGAAGATTACCATTTTATGTATTTAATGGATGACGAATGCTAACGGTCAATCCAGTCATCATTATTCATTATTTTCACTTAGAAACTGTTTTTCACCAAGATGGATGACTATTATATCACTATATAATCTTTCATACTTTTAACACTATTTCTTTCAACCAACATCAATAAAATAAACAATTATTTCCTTATTCTTTAAGGAGCAGTCGCTGAACATGACCGACCATCTTCAAGTATTGTAGCCATCTTTTTATTTCAGTTATAACCTCTATGGTCTGATTGGTCCAACAGAAAAGGAAGGAGTATTTTCAAGTTAACTTCTATCCAATTCGTCCAATCCCATTTATTTCTTTATAAAAATTATCAATTTGAATATTTGAAGTATATTACATACTGCATCAGTTATAAAAACATCCAACTGTATTAACAGTTTATATTGACTAGTTAATTTTTTTATACTTATAAAAAAAAATTGAATTCTATAAATCAATCTGATGTCCATTCTTCATATAAATAAATATTATTATAAACAAAACAAAAACCCTTATTATTATTATATGGGGATAAATATCCGGTTTTAAGTTCAGACCAAGCTTTCAAATTGTTCTTCTCACGCACATAAAATAGATGCGAGTGGTTAAGTTCAGTCAGTCACGAGTGAACCGCGGTAGCCAGTCATATTCAAAAGGTAATGAGTACTGTTTGATCTCCAGTGAAAAAAGTTTTGTGAGTGTAGCGCATACGAGTGTGAAGAAGAAACTAGGTGATAAATCGTGTTTATATAGGATTCTTATAGCATAAAATTGTGTTTATGCAACGAAGTATTGTGTAAGAAATAAAGATTTGTAATTTTTGTGAAAACTGGCGTAAATAAAATTAAATAAATTTGAGATAAAATTAAACCTCATAGTGATTTACTCCTATGAAAGTTCAATAAATAAATTCGATCTGTTTCCATGCAACCGCTGCTCAAATCACCTGGTGTCAGATGTTTTTGTTGCATTTGTTATATCAGTTACCATGGAATTCACTACCAATAATCTATGATTGTCAAAAGGAACAAATATAAGGTTAGAGTGAGTTACTTTTGGTTGATTTTTATTTAAGACTTATATTATCGTCACACTATGTTGGTTGTCCGTTTATATAAAAGCGGGTGCCGCGCGACAATGCTTGACAATAATGAACATGCGGAATTACTATAGTGGCGGTAGTCGGCATGTTTGTATTTAATTATATGTGTAACGTCCACCGCTGTGGTCTTGAGGTAGCATGCTGCCTTGTCACGCAGCGGGCCCGGATTCGATTCCCAGTAGGCACAGGCCACTGGGTGAGGTTATTTCGGGGTTTTTCCTCACCTGTAAGACAAATTAATGTCAGGTAGCTTAGGGCCCAACGGTCCCCGAAAATCGTCCGGCCATCATCATCATTATTATCAGTATCATCCTTCAACGGTGAAAAGCAACGGGAAGCTACCACACCTAATAAAGCTGCAAAGCATAGCAGAATTAGGCTACTATGGATGAATGGATGGATGGATAGATAGAGGAGAACAGCTGCGGGGAAACAAAGCGATCGGCTGGACAACAATCATAGTGAGCTATTATAACTATTTTATTATGAAGAAGTAAACTGCTGTCCCAAGTTGTGATGACATTTTGAAGCAGCAATTCTCTTCATGCCCGATGTTGTAGTAACATTTTGAAGAAGGACTGGTGTCCCAAAAAGAATTACTGGTTCAGACTGGGTTTTATTTTCGGTAGATCCGGATTCTCTTCTCAAGGTCGGAAGTTGGTACACTGGATAGGAAAACACTTCACAATCATAAAAAATGTTTCTTTTAGAAATAATTACAAATTTATTCACTTTGTAGTGAACCGAAAGTGCGATTTTCGGTTCGCTACTGCAGTGCCGTTATCCTCCCTGAACATAAAGATTCGTGAACTATGCCAATATCCTTTCTCTATGCATCTACCCCCACTCTCCTTTTTGCCTCTCCTGTTGCGCTGTTTGTGCTGCGCATCTCCCCTTCTACCTCGGAACGCTCAAATACGCAATGCACATCAAGAACATTATCATTCGATCGGAACTTTGAGTTGAGACAACGTCGTCTGGAGCACGCGAGTGGCGTGGTTTGAGTTTTGGGTCCAGAGGACCGGGGAAAGCCACCTTGGCTTGAACTGTGGTATGAATGTTGAGTGAAGTATGACATAGTTTTTTATGTTAATGATTATTATTTATTTTTTTGTTTAAATTCCCGTAATGATCAAGTATTTATATTTGTTATATTTTTCATACACTTCAGACGTCTTGTTTATATTAAACATTTTTACATACATCCTGGTTAATGTTCAAATTATTTATGTGCATGCTGCTGTTTGATATTCCCGTACAAAAACTTGCTTATTTAGGAGATCATTCTAGCTTCCTTTATTTTACGTCTAGCTTTCATGGTTAATAACAACAATGATACATTCAATTTAAAGTACTCTAGTGTTTTGAGATCTATTGTTGATTCATGTTTAAGTGTTTAGGAAAGAAAGATGAATCAATCTTTGCCTCCTATGGGCCCGGGCAAAGGTTTTTGATTAATAACCTTGGATGTTATGAACTCTACGCTAATATAATCAACGGAAACAAAAGACGATCCAAAAGAAAACTGCACAAAAGGTAGCAGTCGTACAGTAGGTTCCCAGCAGATTAAGTAAATTTAAGTGGTATTATTCTTCACTATGAATTAAAATAAATTATTTTATTTTCTGGAATCAATTACTCTTGTATTAAACATTACATTTTATCTTGAGAACTCTTCTTGCTTCTATCTTTGTGGAAAGTTATATGCAGAATGACTGGTGTAATTCTTTTATAATTTTAAAGAACATTATTACATCACATGATGGTAATTTTAAATTCTATTGGTTAATAGTCCATTAAATATAAGGTTTAAATTCGTTTTGTTGAATCAAAAAGTTAATTGTTTTAACATCCAATCAGAATTTAGTTTACTTTAATTTAAAAATATGAAGTAAAGCAGGTGTTCTTATTACAGTTATAACAGAAATCTTTATAATTTTGACAACAATGATTTAAAACAACTTTAAAACCATTATTTAGAAAACTGTTATGTAATACCATTTCTTTAATTGTTACTGAGACATTTTTATTGGACAATGAACAACAGTGAATTATTTAGACGTTTCTTTTATTTAATTTATATTTAAATATTAAAAGAATTTTAAAATACAAAATTATTAACTTAAACTTTCATATTTATTATGATATTAAAATTCTGCTTTAATTATTAAAAGTTATAACTGTTAGAAAATTCATAATTACCGAAATCTAAATTGTATCACAAATATTACAAATACGTACTTATAATGTGGAATAATTTATTTTTATTTATCCTTAGGCTTATAATGAAATATCGTATGCACTGTTCTAATTATATAGACCTAAACATGATAAGCCTATTATGTGCATATAATTTCTAATGATTATTCTTGCTTATTTAATTGTGAAATTATTAATTATGTTCGTCAAAGTTTATTCATATGTTGGCGAAAGTTGAAGGTGGGTTGCCGGATGTGATGTCCCACGTTGTAGATATGTGATTGTAATAATTTGGATCACTCTAATTTTGCCACGGCACTGATGATTCCCGTCAGGGGAATGAGGAAAAGTTTCTTACATAAACAAATAACGACACTTTGTTAACAGTTAAATTAAATATTATTTTATTAAAGTTTTCACTTCTGTTTAGATGAATCTTGTAGATCAATAATTTAAAAACATTCCGGCTTAAATTAATAAATTTCACTTATAGAAGATTATTACTTCATACATGTATAGATGACTATTTCAACGGTCAATTTTTTACCAACACTTTATTTTCACTTTATGGATTATTTATACTCCATATTAATTCAATTCATACCACACTATTATTTTCCGTATCTTTGACACCATTTTGTCAAATAATATCAAGTAATGAACAATAATTCTCTTATTTCTTGATGACCTGTAGTTTTACATATCTGACTTCTTTCAAGTATTGTAGCCATCTTGTTATTCTGTTATAACCTGGAAGTTCTGATTGGTCCAACTGAAAAGGAAGGAGTACTACTGGCTGACTCCCATCCAATACGTCCAATCCCATTTATCTGTTTATAAAAAAATATCAATTCGAATATTTAAAGTATTTTTACATATATTAAATCAGTTAGAAAAACATCTAACTGTATTAACAGTTTATATTGGCCAGTTTGAAATTTTTATATACTTATAAAAATTTTGAATTCTCTAAATCAATCTTATGTCCATTATTAATAGAAATAAATATAATTATATTTAAATATTAAATATAACAAAACAAAAACCCTTATTATTATTATTATTATTATTATTATTATTATTATTATTATTATTATTATTATTATATGGGGATAAATATCCGGTTTTAAAGTTTCATCCATTTTCGTGAATATTATAGTACACGGTACTGTAACGTTCTTTTTTTTCATATTTTTTTATAAAATCAAATTGAAAAAGAAGGAGACAAAGCACGACATAAAATTGATTAGGACTACACTACGTTTGATTTTAAAAAACTTAATTTACGAGTTATCTTGCCATTGAACTATATCGGTCTTAGTCCATCGAACTAATACGATACCGCAAACTCAGCGGAACTATTGATAAGCCACATAGCAAATAATTCAGTAAAATAACACAGAGTTCCTTCAGATATTGTTATTTTAGAATAGCTAACATATTTTCTCGACAAATTAAATGAAGGTTTAAATAATGCTGCTTTGGTGCCGGACTAGATCTCCAGTTGAACGAGACTGTCTAAAGGCGAAACGATCTTTATTTATGATTCTGAGATTATGAGCGGAATTTTTATTGCTTACTTCAGCGCACATAATGCAACTGGTAATAAATTGCAATGAAATACGACGTCATCTGAACTTGCCAGGAAATGTTACAACATTTTAACACAATACATATAATACATTGTAATGCAGTGTTCTAAAAAGTAGACATTTCTACCATGCTACAATAGAAGAAACAAATAATAAAACTACGTGATGCACGATAACAAATAAATCAAATTGTATAGTTGAAATATAGGTTACTGTCTATAACACTTGCAAAACTATCTTCTCAATAATACACTCATTAAATCGTATAAGAAATTGTTTACCGTTTTCTCTAAGAAAAATGCTAGTAGAAACACTCGCAATGCCCCATTTTGATTATTGTGATACTCTTTTTACTGACCTAAATACTGTTCTTACCCAAAGACTTCAACGTGTTCACAATTCTTGCATACGTTTTATTTGTGGTATACGTAGATTTGATCACGTTACACCATCCCTGGAACAATTGTCATGGCTTCGTCTTCAAGATCGTAGAACCATCCATTCCCTATGCCTACTCTATAACATATTACACACATCTTTACCTTATTATTTTATCACACCGCTTCACTAAACTCTCTGATACACATAACTTAGATACCCGATCCCTTGAGCACAGTGTCCTCTATATCCCTCCTCATCATACTACCTATTATTCGAAATCTTTTACAGTTTCTCTTGCTAGAACATGGAATTCACTTCCACCCTATGTCAGAGACTGCCAAACTTTACCATCTTTCAGAAATAAATTGAAAATAAAATCACTAACAGAAACAACTCACTAATACTACTTTTTAAGAATTAATAATGCGTTTTTGCATTATTTAATAAAAATAGACTTAGGATTTGTTAATATATTTACCTAATGCCTTGTATAAAAAGCGTAGATTAATTCATTGTAGTGTATTTTTTTTTCTCTTCTTTTTATGCATAGTAGATTCGAGCTGTTATTCTTTTTTTATTCATTGTATCATTAATTTAATTTTAATTGTATTTAGTTTCATTCTATTATTAGACATTAATTTCATTATTATTCAATATGACAGATAATTAATTGTTCAATGACTATTATTGTAACTTTTTTTTGTATTCATATGTAACATGTTTGTCCTGTCTAATATGACTACTATTGTAATTTTTTTTTGTATTCATGTGTAACATATGTTTGTCCTGTTTTATATGACTATTATTGTATTTTTTTTTGTATTCATATGTAACATATGCTTGTTCTGGTGAGTGGAAGAGAAGGCCACATGGCCTTAACTCCACCAGGCTAAATAAATCTAAAAAATCTAAAATCTAAATCTATAAAATTGTTTTTATCTAAAGAGGAAAAGTTGTCCCTCTATAGCCTTTGGAGCCCCTTGAGATGGTAGGAGGTTAAGACTCGTGCCTTTCTAGATAATCGCCACGAGATTCGAACCGGGTTGTAAGCCCTGAATGACGGTACCTTTACCCCCAGAACAAACCTCTGGCACTTATTTCATTAGAGGCTGAGTCGACTCCAAGACCATCATGTCACCAGAATATTCAGACAAGTTAAAAGTTCCTGACCTCACCAGAACTCGAACCCCCGATTTTTCAGCTTGTAGCATATTGCCCTAACCAACTACACAACTGCCAGTCATAGTAATAATAATAATAATAATAATAATAATAATAATAATAATAATAATAATAATAATATCGGTAATAATAAATTCACATTTCAAGAAAAGAGAACGACACTATCGACCAAACATAAATATTCCTCTGGCATAGTGAGTAAGTTTATAAAATGTATTGGGGATCCGTAGATTTTCATTGTATTTATAGAGTTTTATTTTAATATATAATAAAAATCTATAGAAGTATAATATCAAGGAAGAATAATATGTAAAAGTAAAGTAAAGTGATCCCACAACAGGCCCGGAGGCCCTTGGGGTAGTAGGAGGTTAAGGCTCCCACTTTTTCTAGACAATCGGCACTTTATGTCAGCCGGGTTGTCAGCCCTGCGTGACGGCCGCCTTTACCCCCAGAACAAGCGTCTGGTATTCATTTCCGTTAGAGGCTGAGTCGACCCCAGGGCCATAGTGCCGCCAGAGGGTTTGGGTCAGTTTAAAAATCCTGACCCCAACAGGACTTGAACCCTCGACCCTCCGGCTTGTAGCTCAGTGCCTTAACCACTACGCTACGGCTTGCCCCAGAAGTGTAGTATTTCATTTAACTGCTGACGCTCTGCGAATTTATTTCATTCCATGGGAAGAAACTGTCCCGCGCCGTAGTAATATGACTTGGCACAGAGCTACGGGACTTGCGCTGGTTCGGTTCCCCACGGGGGAAGAAATTTTCTCATGGAATTTCGGTCAGTATGGGACCGGTGATTTGGGTAAAAGTGAATCTCGTGAATAGTCTGGAGATTAAAAGAACTGATTTAATTTCAAGTAGTAGTTTATATAAAATGTAAGTTTTGGAGAGTTTATTGTATAATATTTTATTTACAGCATACTGCACTACATACATTTAGTAATACTACATGTTTTGAGTATACGTATCTACATATTTACAAACTACTTATATATTAATAGGTTTCTTACAAATATTGTTTGTGATGATTTAGGTATTTGATTCTCTCTGTTAGGTCCTCAACTATAATAATTTCTGTTATAATCTTTGTTATATTACACTGGTAGACAAGGTTTTCTTCACAAGAAATCTGATTAGTAAATCTAGTGCGTTTTTTCATACTGAAATCAGAAATGTAGTCAGAATTTTTCCATCAGGCACAGCATTTTTGTGACAGCTACTTTTTAAAATCTTATTCTAGCATTCTCTTTGACCTTTCATAGGAGCCTTTACTCTATATTTAGCGATTTTATTCAAGCTGTATTGAAGGAAATTATATATGTTATGCTGAAGCATCATAAGACAAGACTGCTCAGATTCTTTCATGTTTTTACATGCTCAGACCTATTAATCTGGCATTGTGATGTCAGTCGCACTATGTTAAAAAATAATGGCCTAAACGTGAATATCTTATCCCGGGCTAGAAAAATGTGTCACATGTTCCTTTAGTGAATCCTGAAAAAAAATTTTTGCCTCCATTGTATATTAAATTAGGAGTAATGAAAAATTTTGTCAAAGTTATGGATAAACTTTCTGAAGGATTCTTGTACTTGAAATCAAAAATTTTCCGAAAATCAGTGAGGCTAAACTGAAAGAAGAAATTTTTATAGGACCGCAAATATCATCATTAATGGCTGATGAACATTCTGAGGACTGTTAAATCCACTTGACCTGGCAGCCTGGCAGTCTTTCAAAAATATATGTTGCAATTTCCTTGGAAACCACAAAGCAGAAAACTACAGTGGCCTAGTGGCTGATCTTCTGGATTCTAATAAAGCAACATGTACCGGTATTTAAAAACTCGCTTCTTGGACTCTCACTTAGACTTCTTCCCGGAAATTCTTGGGACTGTAAGCGATGTACACGGTGAGCGTTATCATCAACAAATGTCTACACTGGAAAACAGTTACCAAGGCAAGTGGAGCTCTAATTGCTGGTTAACTATTGTTGGACCAAGAAGAGAGATGTTCCAGATCCAAAATATGACCGAAAATCACTATTTTACCACTTTCTAGGTAAGTCAAAATGTGTAGCATTATAAAAAATTCAAATGAACATCACACAAAACTCCTGTCTGGTGGGGAAAAAACTGAAATGATATTTGAATTCAGCATGAAAAATACTTCTAGAATATATTATTTTTATTCAGTGAAAGAAAATAGTTCATTTTTCTAGACCAGTGTTATTAAAATTCAAAGCTTTTCGAAGACATGCTTCATCTTCAGGAAGTTTCTTGATATTGAAATTGTATGTATTTTGAATTTTATTAATATAACGAAGATTATAACATAAATTATTATACTTGAGGGCGACTGTGTTATAAAATGTTTGTAATTGAATTAATGTCAACCTCAACGGTTTTCAAACGTGATTATTAGAAGCAAAGAAAATTTTTGCTTGTGATGGATCACAGTGATTCAAATTATTATAATGTCAAAATACAATAATATTTCTATTTACTGAAGTTTCCTTATTGGAATGTAGTTAACTTAAAATTCCGAAGTATCTGAAGTACATTACTAGACACTGATACTGTAAGTCTTTGTTCTGTAAACAAAACGTGATCAGGTGTTTACATGACCTTCTGAAATGAACGTATGTCTCGTAAACCGCACAAGGATGTTTGGCATATGTTTATCTCGATAAGAATTTTTTATTTTATTTTTTTCTGTCTGCATCCAAATATAGTTTATACATAGTCACTTTTACTTTACGTAGTTGGGAACGAAACTTCTATTGTATGCAATAGGTTTTGCTTCTTGAAATTCCGATATTACCTTTTCTTACGAACACGTAGGCCTATGTTTATCTTTTTGTATCTTGTAAGCCCATGTTTCCCTTAAGAGAGATTTAGGCGCTCTCCCCCTACAAGGAAGAATTTGAACCATACTAATTTAGTTACACTTTTTGTATAGATGTCATTTGAGTGGTCCGTGGTCAGCGTTCCACCTTATACTTACATCTAGGAAACCAAGGTAGTACTAGGACGGGAAAATTCGGTAAATTTTGCCTAGAGGCCTTTTCATTCAGGCTTAAGGATCTTTTACGAGCCTGAAAATCTTCAGACTCGGGACCCACGGCTAAAAGTCCCTCCCGGAGAACTTGCTCCTTGGATTTTTCCATCCTAAAAAAATCCATCGACCCCTGCCGGGTTTCAACACACGACCCTCGTGATCAGAGGCAAGGAGCATAACCACTAGTGCACCACGGCCGATTAGTATTGTTTATATAAATAAAAATATCCTCAACTCGTGTCCAACTCAGAGTCGAGTCGAGGAAGGAATGAGGTGAGATGAGATGAAGGCCCTATATTAACAGAGGTTTGTGAACTACAAGGGTGCCGGCCGACCAATCCTGACGCAGCGTCACACGGGCGGATGAATGAAATGAAATGAAATGGATGAGGTGAGTATGGAGAAATGGTGGAATTAAATTTGTGGCAGGGGAAAAGGGAGAAATCCCGAAAAAAACCCTGTCCAAGCTCCGTTTCGTCCACCACGAAACCCACTTGGAGTGATCGAGACTCGATCTCGGGACCCCAGCGCTGAGAGGCGAGTGTCTAACCGCTTGCGCCACCGAACCGCCTTAGTCTTTATATATTGTTTAAATAAATGTGTGGCCTCTTTAAACTCCTTAGAAAAATAATAGCTAAGGTAAAGTGATCCCACTACAGGCCATAGGAGACCCTTGGGGTAGTAGAAGATTAAGGCTCCCACTCTTTCTAGACATCGACACTTGATGCCAGTCGGGATGTCAGCCCTGTGTAATGGCCGCCTTTACCCCCAGAACGAACGTCTGGTACTCATTTCCATTAGAAGCTGAGTCGACCCTAGGACCACAGTGCCATTAAAAGGTTTGGGTCAGTTTAAAAATCCTGATCTCCACCGGGACTCAAAATCTCCACCTTCCGGTTTGTAAGTGTATTGCCTTAACCAACTACGCTACGGAGTGTCCCTTTTAGGCAAATGGTGACTTATAATAATGCGATAGGGAGATATTTTGGGGCGCCCTACATTTTAGAGTTTGAACTCGCTAAATTCTAAAACTTAACAAGAACGTTTCCAATGAGCTAATTTCCTCGCTATTGGTTCCTTATCCAATAGATGAAATTGAGAACTTAGCTGTTAATTAGAATTAGCTTCTTCATTAAAACTAATTCATATTGTATTAAATCTTCATTAATTTTATTCTAAAATCTTAAAATAATGGAATATACAGGGTGTCCACAAAGTCTTGCTATCAAAACAATGTAACTTAGGTCGTAAACTATTTGAGATAGAGACATGCGTTTTTTTGCAACGTATTCTACAACTCTCAAAGTTTTGTTTACATTTGTTCCAGATTGTGATTTAAACGACAATGATGACATCACAGGAAAAAGCTCAATCTGTAAGGTCGTACGCTGAGTCTGGTAAATCACCAGCAACTGTTCATCGAAATTTCCGTCGGCAATATGGAAGAGATCCTCTATCCAAATCATCCATAATTAGATGGGCCGAGAAATTTCTAGTGACTGGCAGTGTAATGGACTTGCCACGGAGTGGACGACCAGGTGTGAGCCAAGAAACTATCGACAATGGGCAAACTTGCATTTCAACTCAGACCTCAAAAAACGGTTCGTCATGCTTGACGGGAAATGCATTTACTAAAATCAACCATTCATAAAGTCCTTCATAAGCGGTTGCAAATTACGCAAGCGTCACTGCCAACTGATTTCCCTCGGCGTGCGGAATTTGCTGATTACATGCTGAACGCAATTGACGAAGACAATGAGTATCTGCAGAGGGCTATGTTCTCTGATGAAGCGAATTTCTTTGTGTCTAGACATGTTAACCGCCATAACATTCGGATATGGGAGTACCGGTGATTTACCAGACTCAGCATACCACCTAACAGATTGGGTTTTTTCCTGTGGTGTCGTCATTGTCGTTTAAGTCACAATCTGCAACAAATGTAAACAAAACTTTGAGAGATGTAGAATACGTTGCAAGAAACCGCAAGTCTCTATCTCAAATAGTTTTACGAGCTAAGTTACATTGTTTTGGTAGCAGGACTTTATGAACACACTGTACACTGTAAATTAAATTAAATTTATTTTCTCAGAACTAAAAATATACAAACTTATAGACATAAGAAGACCTCAAGCCAATTTGAAAGAGCACGTACAACACATGTCAGAAACATCAAATACCAGAACAGTATACAACTACGATCCTCGCGGAAAAAGAAACCCAGGAAGGCCTACAAAGAGATAGCGAGACCAATTTTGATTGGAGCTGGAACGGACCTAATGGCCCATACCGTAATGCAGATGATATTTATTTTCGAATACTAATAAATAAAATATTTTTTATTTTATTTAAATTATTTTTTAATATACATATATTTATAATCAGGAAACAAACCTTTTTAAATATTTAATGATACAATTACAATATTGACGAATAAATAAAGATTCAAATCAGTCTGATGCATACATTATGTTTAACTATCTTAATGTATTTTAGTTTGTTATGTATTTCTGCTGCTACAAACTAATCGCGAAGCCACGGCAAGTTTTATACTTCGAAATTTTGTAGGAATATGTACTGATATATTTAGCGCCCATGAATCCGCAAGCGCAAGTGCACATGCACACACACACACGAGTACCTGCACAAGCACATATTCGCGGACGCACACATACGAACATACACATAAACACAAAAGCGGGCACTAGAAATAAAAAATACGAATTCTATAAACATTAATGATATTCAATTAAGTAAAAAAAGTTATAACAGTATTAAAATAAAAATATCCTCAACTCGTGTTCAATTCAGGGTCGGGTCGAGGGATGAGATGAGATGATGTCCCAATATAGAGGTCTGTGAATGATAAGGGTGCCGGCCAATCACGCCTGACGTACCATCGCGGGGTAGATGAACGAAATGAAATAAAATGAATGAGATAAGTATGGAGAAAGAAAATTGTGGAATGAAATTGTGGCAGGGGAAAACGGGAGGTAAACCTGTCAAAGCTCAGCTTCGTCTCCCACGAAACCCACATGGAGTGACCGAGATTCGATCTTGGGACCTCAGCGGTGAGAGGCGAGCGTCTAACCGCTTGCGTCTTATTACATTATTATTTCAATCGGTTGTCACAACCTCCCACTGAATAAAATAAACTTATTAATTTATAATAAAATAGTCCACCTCTGTGGTCTCGGGGTAGCGTGCTGCCTTGTCACGCAGCGGGCCCGGGTTCGATTCCCGGTCGGGACAGTTTTCCTGACCTGTAAGACAAATGTCAGGATAACGTTTAGGCCCAAACGGTTCCCCAAATCATATGGCCATCGCAATCATCATCATTCATATTCATCTTAGGTTAAGCTTAGGATTAGGGACTCTCCTGGCGCATCATCATCATCATCATCATCATCACCACCCATCATATCATCGGGGTAACGTAACCCTCCTTCCAGGCGCCCCAACCTCAGAAGTGGGTTACAAGTACGCCATGCCAGGAGAGAAACCAGGAATGCCGAAAGACAAACCTGGGGCATTTGAAAAAAAATATATAATAAAATATACTCTAAAAAACAGTGAGCACACAGGCACACACACACACACACACACACACACACACACACACACACACACACACACACATATATATATGTGTCACATAGGTCTCTTTTTATGATGCGAGAAGTGCATCATTTAACGTTCTCTCTGAATTAATCCGCAACCTCAAATGTTCCTCATCTGGAAACTTTCATCATAGTAACAACTCAAGACAATTATGGTTCATTCAAAAAATCTGGGTATGAGAGGATAGACAAATTTTACACAGTGATTTTACATTTAGATTTGAAAGAAAACCAAACTCACAAGTTTTACGCTATGAAAGAATATATATCCCACGAAAATCTGCAGTAATATATTCATGACAGTGATTTTCGGACCCAAAAGGAAGCAGACTAACCACTATTTCGTCTTGTTCGATAATTCCATCGATTTTGACAAGTTAAATCATTTTAAGTAAAATTTTAACATACTTGGATTAATTGCCAATTTTAAATTCATAATATTTTAAAATTTCCTTACTAGGGAATGCTAGAATGTTCCTATAGTATAGATAAGGTTATAAAGTTTGTTATAGTTCCAGATATTTTCATTATCCTTGTAAATTTTTATTTTTAAGGGGGGTAGAATTTAAGTTGGAATATGTCTTGTTTGCAATTATCAATAATTGTGCGGGATCGAAACCGTAATTTCCAAGTCCCGAAGCGAATGAATGGCGAAGTTACTACCGTACATCAATTTTAGTTTACTGGGAAGCCTATACAAATTTGTTGTACGGATCATGGAACCCCTTGTCAATATCATACTCTTCAGAATCAGATATATAAGGTACGAATTCCATATACGTATTTCGATTTGGAAAAAGACAAATGGTCCCGCGCCGTAGCCGAGCGGTTAAGGTAGGAAGCCTTGGCGCAGAGCTACGGGACTTGCGCTGGTTCGAGGCTCCATGGGGGAAGAAATTTTCTCATGGTATTTCGGCCAGTATGGGACCGGTGCCCACTCAGCATCGTGAGGCAATTGGGTAGCTACAATAAGTAGCGGCTCCAGGTTGAGGAACCAGCTATAACGGCTGGGGAACTCGACATGCTAACCACATGTCACCCCTACACTGGCTGTTGATCATCTACCTCTGTGATTGACACATGTGGATGTGAAGGGCCAGCAGCCGGCTGGTAATAGGGCAACCGCTGAAAAGTGGAAAGACCCTCAATCGCAATCGGAAAAGACAAATGGACCTACAATCTAGATATATTCTTCGCTTCAATTAAATGAGATAAGCTTATTTTAATTTAGTTAAATGTTTTGAAATATAACTTGCTTCATTAATGAATAACTGTCAGATATTTAACAAGTTCAATAAAATCCGGAAGAAATGTTTTCTCTTCACTTCGTCTATTATACCCTACCATTTAAGCCGCTCTAAAACGAATCATTTCCAGATCAATGTTGATAAAACTTACTCTTCCCTTTCTACATAATACGAATTTATGCTGTTTGCCCAAAAATTACGTTAGGCCTATACCACAAACATAAATTGATGAGAAATTCGTCTCCACTTGCTCTTATTACAAAATGCCCGAGGTACGGTACATGTGTAATTTCAGGTGTTCTCCTGAGTCTTTATTTAATTTTTGTTATAGACACTTTAACGACTAAGGTGATATAGCATTTAGAACGTTTAGTTGTATCAAGTAGGCTGTTAATACATTTTATGTTTGACACTAATTTTATATATAAATGAAAGTTTAATATGTTTGTTAAATATTCTTCCCTGAGAGTAGTTAATAATAATAATAATAATAATAATAATAATAATAATAATAATAATAATAATAATAATAATAATAATAATAATAATAATAATAATAATAATGATAATAATGATAATAATAATGATAATAATGATAATTACAATAATAACAACAAGAATTGATCGTTATCTCAGTCAAAAAATTAATATTAAGTCGAAGTTTCAATCTCCTTGTGTGTGATAATTTTCAAGACACATTTGTATATAATACATAGTTACCATCACCAAGACAATATGATTTTTTAGCAATTTAAATGAACGTTCAAAATTTCAATTTATGAATGATTAATGAAAATTATCTCAAACAAGAAAATTGAAACGTTGACATAATACATTAATTTTTTGACAGATAGCGATTAAATCATTATCATTATTAAATGACTGTTGGTATATATATTTTATTTAAATTATTAGAACTAACATTAATTATTAGTGTTAATACTTTTTAAGACATTAATTGACATCGGCATCGTTTAACATATCACTATGAAAGCAGGGACATATATATGTTTTTCACAGAGAGGGAATTATGCCATCTATCATGATATAAAATAATTAAGTGTAGGAATTCACCTGAAACGAAAATTTAAAAATCGGTCTAGAGGTAGGAATATTCGATGTTTTACAACGAAACTCAGTGTATCCCATTAAAATAAACCGATATATGTATTATCCAAAAATAAGCGAAGTCAGATCGTTAGAAATGAGGATTAACTTGAAATTCTAAATTAAAAATTGACTCTAGCCACCGCCATGTTTGGTCGTCGCAGTAGGCCTATATAACATATAATTTAATTAACCTCTAACATTTAATGCATTTAGGCATAGCAGGGCAGGCTGAGTATTAGCTAGTTGTAATATAATTGTGACGAAATGGGTTTTGGCAATTAAATTCTTACACAGTGTTTGGCTTGAAGACAGAGAAAAAAAAACTAGACAAGGCAATCGACATAGGGATTTCAATCGAAGATCCACTGAATATACTAGTCTCTCTATTAATAAAATTCATGATAAAATTTCGTTGAGGTATTAGTCATAAAATTATAATATAAAATTATAAATTTGTTACGTAATAGGTCCGTCTCCACAACTTTGTAAAGTTGTTATTCTCTGGAGGCCTTTTGGGACTAATCCCATCATCAGCAGGAGCAGGAGATAGGTCTTTATCTGCTGACCCTGAATGCAATGAGTATTGCTCCTGCTGATGATGAGACTTGTCCCGAAAGATCTCTAGAGAATCAATAGTTTACAAAGTTGAGGAGTTAAAATTTTAAGAAATATAAAACAGTACCTCAATATTAACATTTTAAGAAATATAAAATAGTACCTGAGATCTCAGTTGTCCTTAATAATTGTTGAAGACGATTGAGATCTCAGGTACTGTTCTATATTTCTTAAAATTTTAACATAGTGACCTCAACGGAGTTTCGTAATCTAATATATAAAAATGAATCTTTGTTTGTTTGTTTGTTCGTTCGTATTCTATGCGCGATCATACCGTTGATCCGATTTTGATGGGGTTTTTTGCAAAATGTTCAGGATATTCCGGGGATAAACATAGGATATAGGGGAGTTGTAATACTCAACCCCTTCACCCCTAAAAATCACCCTTTGTAGTGAAAAACGTGAAATAAAGTCCCTATTTTGACGCTTAAATGGCTTACGCTGCCTAAACCATAACAAATACACCAAATTATTGTACACGGAATTGAATATCTCAAAAAACTCTACAAAAAAGTCCGCGACAGCATATGTTTATATTCTACGGATAACTCACAATAACCATTTTTGTCTTTCATTGATGTCAAGAAGATCGGGATAAGCTGATTCCCGAGCAAGCATAGCAGCTCAAGGCTGGCGGTAAAAACACATTAACATTTGTATTTAGGAGTAGCAGCGCACGCCGGATATTTGCAGTGTATTTAAAAATCTTGAAAGTTGAGGAGACGAATCTATTAGGTAACAACTTCATAATTCTATGCTAGTCTCAAACAATATCGCCTGAACCAACTCTCTCAGTACTTGGGGCTTGTCTCTGATCATTTGATTGTACTTGATGCCAACTACTGTTTCCTTGGTTGTTTTACCCAGAACTGAAAGTCATCTTATCTCTCTAGTAACTCATTTGACCCACGAACTAGAATGATCATCATCATCAGCAACAACAAGGATTAGGCCCAATGGCCTGTTCCGATCTCATTATAGGTCGAACTGGTCCTTCCATCTCTTCAATGGTCTTCCCAACGTTCTTCTCCCTTTTGGTTTATAATTATACATTCTTCTTGGTATGCGCTGTTCATTCATTCGTAATACGTGCTGAAGATAAGCATTTCGGTAATATGTTATTCTTTCACAGAGATTAAATATATTAAGTTCTGTTCTTATATCTTCGTTTTTTTTATCGGTCCTTAACTAGATTGATTAAAGAATTTTTAAAAAAAGTAAATAAGAAAAATACTGCACCTGCTAACATTTCTTAGTTAATAAATGTTTTATTTTGTAAAAATAAAATAATTTAATTTTATGCTTAAGTAACATAATGAAAGTATGCATAAGGTAGTGGTTACATGTTTTTAGGAAAGTTGATGTTGCAGACGAACTGTAGAAAACTTGGATAGCAAAGACATCAAAGTGATTATATAGATAGGGGTTCGTAAATAAAGTCTATGGTAACTTCCAAAGTGTGTTTTCCTTTGGTATAAACGTGGGTGCAGTGTGAAGGGCCTCAGAGGACAGAAACTTGTGTGATGTCTAGAAACTATACGCCCTTTCTCACTCCATCCAGCCCCATTTCTCTGTGTACACATACACATTCGAGCTTTCTTAGCGGGTTCTTGTCTCTTACGTGGGGATCTCATTCATTAAATGTGAAGTGAATTCTCAAAGTGAAATTTATCAACATCCTTTAAAAGTTATCTCAACACAGACGGTATGTTTTCAATGAGTCTCAAATCGTTGCTTTTACCTTTCCTTTTGCATTTATTTAATGCATTATCCACTTGTTATTTTGAATTCCTTTGAACACAGAAAGAAAATACGTTCCATTACAAGGAAAGCCGTGTGTTAAAGATTTCTCTGCTATCTCAAGCTTCTCGTTAAGAAGTCTGTATTTTAACATTGTTTATTATTTTCTAGTTTGCAAAACATGAATTTAAATTTTAAATGTCAAAGCCGTGAACAAGCATTTTACTTAAGAGCTGACATAAATGTTGTATTTCTGAACTCTTTACCAAGAAAAGATAAAGCTGTGAGATTATACTGGCGTTTTCTCATATACCATCGGTTTTATTATCCGAAATTATTTCAAAAGAATGAAGAAGGAAAGAAACTTCTGCGTGGAGAAATAATAAGTAGATGAATAGATATACAAAGGACAATACGGTTACAATATGAAGAAAAAGATTTAAAACAGATGAAGATAAGGCATTTTAAAATTTTGACTAAGAAAGAAAAACAGGGAAGAGGTTTGTGAAGGTGGCCCAAGTTCTTCAGGGGCTGCAAATTCGAGAAAATTATTATTTAGGTTCATGGCCGAGCTGGCACATCTCTATCCTGAGCTATTGATTTCCAATCATCCCCTGTATAAAACACATCCCCCAAATCATGGTTAATGTTATTCTCTCATCTCAGTCTTGGTTTACCAACTGGGCGTTTCCCTCTAGTTTTTCTAAAATAGCCTACATGCCCCTCTTTCATTCCCCAATTGTGCCACATGTCCTGCTCATCGCAGTCTATAGAGTTAACTATTCTATATCTAGTTTCCTATGAAGATCATGTAGCTCATCGTATAAAATGTTGCTTGTACATGAAATTTACATTGCTACATTTAACGTATCTTTAACTGTTTATAATTAGTATAGAGTATATCTATATTTGTCAAATATTTATTTGTATTTGTGCTGGTTGAGTGGAACAGAAGGCCTTATGGCCTTAACTCTGCCAGAATAAATAAACCATTATTATTATTATTATTATTATTATTATTATTATTATTATTATTATTATTATTATTATTATTATTATTATTATTATTATTATGTAGTCTTCTCTATTCGCCTGTCTGTTCATCTCTCTTTGGTCCAAAAATGTTCCTTAGAACTTTATTCTCAATTTTTTTATTCTTCTTAAAGTAAGTCCATGCTTCGCATCGTATGATGTAACTGGGAGAATAACAGTTTTATATATTTTCAATTTAACTTTTTTGAGAGAAGTTGGGACGACAAGAGTTTTTTTAATGCACAATATCCAGAATTAAGCCTGATGTACAACTTCTTAGTGCATCCCATTCGTATTAGTAATTAGGCTATTGTTCCTAGATATTGGAAAACAGACACTTTTACAAAATTTCCGTTCGAACAGTCGTAAATAAATAAATAAATAAATAAATAAATAAATAAATAAATAAATAAATAAATAAATAAATAAATAAATAAATAAATAAATAAATAAATAAATAAATAAATAAATAAATAAATAAATAAATAAATAAATAAATAAATAAATAAATAAATAAATAAATAAAATAAATAAATAATAATAAATAAATAAATAAATAAATAAATAAATAAATAAATAAATAAATAAATAAATAAATAAATAAATAAATAAAAAATAAAATAAATAAATAAATAAATAAATAAATAATAATAATAGTAACACTCTATTGAGTAACACTAATAAATTGAGGCTGGAAGTAAACACCAACAAAAATAAATACAGGCCCTACATCATGTCCAGAATTACATTATATAATGGAAAATGACGGTAAATGACAAATGAAGTTTTCAAGAAATGGCTGAATTCAAATAGGCTACCTTGGAACAATAATTATACAAACAGGAATGAGATGCACAAATAAAATAACATAGACTCAATTCTGGAAATGCATGCTATTATATATTATAGGGTCTCGCGTCATCCCAAATTCTCTCAAAAATGCAAACTGGAAATATATAAATTGTTATTCTGCCAGTATCCGAAATATGGACTCTTACTTTAAGGGAGGAGAAAATATTACATTTGTTTGAAAATAAGATTCGTAGGAACATTTTTGGACCAAAGAGAAATGAACAGACAGACGAATGGAGAAAACTGTATAACAGTGAGCTAAGTGATCTTTATGGGAAACCAGATGTAAGAAGAAGAATTGCGTCTTGTAAAGTGCGATGGGCAGGAGGTGAGGTGGGGGAATAATACCGTGTGGCCCAAGTTGGTTGAGAAATGGGAGAAGTTTGGCTAATATTAAAATGTTAAAACTAACCACACTGATTGAAATGTCATGTTCATAGGTTTCATTTCAGAGCTAACGCAGGTGTTCAAAGTGATGTCTATCCACCTGGAGACAATGTCTCAATCACGAAATTCAGCACTCACATTTGAAAGTGTATCTGGTGAAATATTCATTGCTATAATATGCGGCAAGAATACCAAATCAAAAATTGCTAATAGATTTGAAGTACTGGAATCTTCATATGACAATGTGGCAAACGAAGAAGAAACTGATATAAATAAAGAATGGGAGGCTATAAGAGATGCTATTAAATTGTCAGCATCAGAAAGCGTTGGTTGTTTAAAAAAGAGGCAAAACAAGAAATGGTTTGATGAGGAATGTGCCGACATTGTAAAGAAAAGAAAGCTAGCAAAAATGAAATGGTTACACGAGCCAACCAAATGAGGTAAATTTAGAGCAATTGGGTAGTGTTAGACGGGAAACCACCAAGTTACTAAAGAGTAAAAAGAGGGAATATTTGAGAGAGAAGATTAATGATCTTGAAATGAATGCAAAAAATAGGAACATTAGAAAATTATATCAGGGAATTAGTATAGAGAAGAAAGGGTTTCAGGCTAGAACAAACATAATTCGGAATGAAAATGGGGATATGATTGCAGATTCCAAGAGTATATTAAATAGATGGAAAGGTTACTTTAATCAGCTATTAAATGTACATACAGAACAGGACATTGAGGAGGATAAGTTACAGACAGCAGAAATGCTAGTCGCAGAGCCAAGTGCATTAGAGGTTGAAATGGCAATTGAAAAATTGAAGATGTATAAAGCATCAGGTTCAGATGAGATCCCAGCAGAACTGATAAAATCAGGGGGAGAAAAATTGATGGACAAGATACGCTGGTTGCTTAGTATGATTTGGGAAAAAGAAGCTCTTCCAGATGAATGGAAGGAATCAATTATCGTACCAATTTATAAGAAAGGAGATAAAACTGATTGCAACAACTACAGGGGCATCTCATTACTTTCAACTTCGTACAAAACTCTAACAAATATATTAGTAAGCAGACTTACTCCCTATATTGATGACATTCTAGGAGATCATCAATGTGCATTTAGAAGAAACAGGTCTACAACAGATCAGATTTTTAGTATAAGACAGTTTTTAGAAAAGAAATGGGAATATAATGGTACTGTACCTCAACTACATGTAGACTTCAAAAAAGCATATGATTCAATTAAGAGGGAGAAGTTATATAGTATCCTGCTGGAGTTCGGAATTCCTAAAAAGTTAGTTAGACTTATACGAATGTGTCTAAATGGCTCAAAGAGTAGGGTGCGTGTAGGCAAACAGTTTCCAGACACTTTTGAAATCCGGAATGGGTTGAAGCAAGGAGATGCACTATCTCCGCTACTATTTAATTTTGTACTAGAGCATGCCATTAAATCTTTAGAGAATGAGGAAGGCTTACAACTGAATGGTATTAATAAGCTGTTAGTTTATGCTGATGATGTAGTACTACTGGCCGATAGCAAGGAGGTACTAAAGGCCAACACGCACACACTATTGAGTAACACTAAGAAATTAGGACTGGAAGTAAATATCAGTAAAACTAAATATATGGCCACACGTAGAAATTCAGTATATAATGGAAATGGACAGCTAATGACAAATGAGGGAAATTTTGAGGAAGTGGCTGAATTCAAATACCTAGGAACAATAATCACAATTAGAAATGAGATGCACAAAGAAATTAAACATAGGCTCAATTCTGGAAATGCAAGCTATTATGCATTGCAGAGACTTTTGATGTCCCAACTCCTTTCAAAAAACGTTAAGTTGAAAATATATAAAACTATTATTCTACCAGTTATATTATACGGGTGCGAAACATGGACTCTTACTTTAAGGGAGGAAAGGAGATTACGAGTATTTGAGAATAAAGTTCATACGAAAAATTTTGGACCAAAGAGAGATGAACAGACAGGTGAATGGAGAAGACTTCATAACAATGAACTGCATGGTCTTTATAGGAAGCCAGATATCATAAGAACAGTTAAGTCTCGTAGACTGCGATGGGCAGGACATGTTGCACGTATGGGGAATGAAAGACGTGCATGGAAACTTCTTGTAGGAAAGCCAGAAGGAAAACGCCCAGTTGGTAGACCAAGAATGAGGTGGGAGAACAACATTAACTATGATTTGAGGGAAGTAAATTATACAGGGAATGATTGGAAAACATTATCTGAGGATAGGGATGTATGGAGAGCTTATGTCCGTGCGGCCATGAACCTACGGGTTCGATAGTGCCTGTGAGTAAGTATAATAATTATTTCATTTTTATTTTATTGTTTCATTGTTGCCATTGTTTCCAGAATAAAAAATATATAGCTAAAATAGCTCATTTGTTTTATTGAGAAAACTTCTATTTGTCAACCGACTTTTGGGCCACACGGTATTAACACGATTTGAGGAAAATAGATTATACAGGGGATGATTGGAAAACAATAGCTCAGGATAGGGATGTATGGAGACCTTATGTCTGCGCCTCCATGAACCTACAGGTTAGATAGTCCCAGTGAAATACTTAATGATAATAATACTAATTATTATTATTACATTATTATTATTATTATTATTATTATTATTATTATTATTAAAAAAACTCGTGTTAATTATTAACTAGAGATATATTAGATGAAGAATGGAATAATATTAAAAAGTTGTATTGAAAAGGCAGTACTGGAAGCAATAGGGGAAAAAAATTAGAAGTAGAAAATGAGTAAGAATTTGGAATGAAGAAATAGAATTAGCAATCAAAGAGAAACAAAATACATATAAACAATGGCTTCAACAAAAAAAACAGAAGAATCTAGACAAACTATGTAGAAAAAAGGAATATAGCAAAACAAATTATTAGGACAGCTCATCAACATTCTTGGAATAATTTTATAAGTGAAATAGAAAACGATATTCATGGCAGACAAAATTTTGCACACAAAGTTATAATTTTCTTTAATAAATCAGAAAAGGATACTGCAAAAATATATGTTATTAATAAAGAAAGATGGATAGAACACTATAAAAATTTGTGGTGTAAAGAAGAAAAAGAAGAAGATGAAGAAAAACAAGAATTATATTCAGGTAATGAAAAAGGAGAAATTCAAACTAATATGATTACATTTGATGAACTTCAAGAATCCTTAAAAGAAACAAAAAATAGAAAATCAGCTGGTCCTGATCAGATAAATATGGAGCTTCTAAAATATGGTGGAACATTTTTGCATTGGAGAATATTGCATGTATTTAATGAATGTTGGAGAAACTGTAGAATACCAGGAAGGTGGAATATAGCTGAAGTCATATCATTGTTTAAAAAAGGAGATAGAAGAGAATGTAAAAATTATAGAGGAATTAGCCTACTTAATTCAGTTTATAAAATCTATGCAAAGATTATAAATAAAATACTTAAAATAATAGCAGAAGCAATAATAGAAGAAGAACAGAGTGGCTTTAGAACGGGACGATCAACAACAGATCATTTATTCATATTACACCAAATATTTGAAAAAAAGGAAAGAACATAACCTACAGACGCATGTTGCTTTTATTGATTTTGAGAAGGCATTCGATCGTATAGATAGAGAGAGATAAGTTATGGAAAATAATGGAAATACATGGCTACCCCGCAAAATTAATTTATATGATAAAGAGTTTATATGTAAAATCTGATATTATAATACATACAGGAACATCAAAGACCAAACCAATTTTAATAAATAGAGGTGTAAGACAAGGGTGTAGTTTATCACCTACCCTTTTTAATTTATATATTAATGACATCATCCAAAATTGGAAAAGTAATGTTAATGTAGGTATAAGAATGGGCCGTTTTAAAATATATAACGTTTTAATGTATGCTGACGATGTGGTTATTATTCAAGAAAATTAAAATAATTTACAATACTCTCTACATCAATTAAATCAGTTATGCTAAGAATATAATTATAAAATATAAAAGAAACGAAAATAATGGCATTTTGGGGAAGTGAACATATAAGATCAAAAATCATAATAGACAACAAACCTCTGGAACAAGTAACAAATTTTAATTATTTGGGTTGTAATTTTACTATAAACACAAAAACTGAAAGAGATGTAAATATGAAACTGCCAAGATTTCAAATGATGTGTGGAACTATACATAGATCATTAAAGAACAAAACAAGAAGAGATACTAGTTTGAAGTTTTATAAAACATTCGCAGTTCCTGCATTACTTTATCGGAGTAAAACTTGGGTAATGGCCAAAAAATTACAAAGTAGAATACAAAGCGTAGAAATGAACTTCCTTAGAAGAACAAAAAGACCGCACAAGAATGGATTGGATAAAGAATGAAGATATAAGAACAGAGTTAAATATATATCCATTGAATGATAAAATCAAAGAATGTAGAGAAAATGGTTTAGACATGCACAAAGAATGAATGTAACAAGATTACCAAAAAGTAGCATTTAACTACAAGCCAAGAAGTTCAAGGAATGTAGGAAGTCCAGTGAAAAGATGGACAGAACAACTGTGAGGCGGAACAGGCAATTTGCCTAGCCTGTGAAATGAAGAAGAAGAAGAAGAAGAATAAGAATAAGAAGAAGGTTGAAGAAAACCCTCACTGAAGAGGGAAGAGGGAAGTGAACATTATTATTATTAGGGGCCTATTATTATATTATTAAATTATTATGATTATTATTATTATTATTATTATTATTATTATTATTATTAAATGATTATCATTATTATTAATACATTAATCCACCGCTGTGGTCTCTAGAGATCGTGCTGCCTTGTCACGCAGCGGACCCGGGTTCGATTCCGGGTCGGGACTGACTCCTGGGTGAGGTTTTCTTTTCGAGGTTTTTCCGCACCTGTAAGACAAATGTCAGGAAGCATAGGGCCCAATGGTCCCCGAGAATCATCCGGCCACCATCATCATCATCCTTATCATTATCATTACCATCAACATCCATCACCGGTGTGGAAAGCAACGGGAAGCTACCACACCTATAATTCCCTAGTAAAGCTGCAAAGCATACCATGAAAATGCTATGATTGCAGTGAAAGACCTGCACTCGGGCAGAATACTATGGATGGATTATGATTATTATTATTATTAAATTATTATTAAACTATTATTACTATTATTATTAAATTATTATCATTATTAATGTAATATTTGACACCCTGTGAGAAAAGTGCCTATGTGTGCCCTTGCAAGTAAATGAAGATTTTGGACAATTATTTATAATTCTCAAGAGAGGAAAAAGCTAGACTTAAAGGGCCGTAATGCTGATGATATATTTATTTTAAAAATTCTAACATACAAGGAATATAAAATTTAAAAAATTCTCAAATTGAGAAATGGATTTTTATGGTCCGCGAGAATGCGAGTAGCTTACTGTACCGTATTATATTAAAAAATTAGGTATGACAATCTCGAGCATAAAATAATTTATGTGGCAGTAATGGCTCTTTCATAATTTAAGTTGGAAGATATTTCTACTAAGATTTTACAGCGTAGTTTGTGGTAAATTAGAAACAAAGTTGCTACATGTAAATGATGGCCTCAAGAGAGATGTAAGAAGTGCTATCAA
This sequence comes from Diploptera punctata, assembly GCA_030220185.1. Classification (NCBI taxonomy): domain Eukaryota; kingdom Metazoa; phylum Arthropoda; class Insecta; order Blattodea; family Blaberidae; genus Diploptera; species Diploptera punctata. The sequence continues at coordinate 124,999 of JASPKZ010008096.1, read as the reverse complement.
GGTTAGAACACATCATGTGTGAACTATTTCTTTGTGGTTGTTTCAGTTGGCTTCGGGTCATACGACTTAGCCACTTGTCACATATTTAAAGTGACATATGATTGCTGCGCATGACAGAACGGTTCATCATACAAGACACAGGAAGTACGAGAAACTTCAAAAGCATGCCGCAGCTCTAGGTTTCTTCATTCCTCTTTGAAGTCAAAGATTGTATTTTTTCTTGTTGATACATAAAAACACTTGCAACCGTGTGTTTCCCATAGATCGTCAAATATGTTACCTCATTTGTAGGCTGTCTCTGTTACACTTGTAAGACAGCTAGTTAAACTCATGATGGATTGAAGCTATTACTGACCGTGGATTGACTTCTTACCTTTAAGGCAGGTCAAGTGATTTATTGGATTTGGTTCGTAGCCAGATTCACCTCATAAATAGGTGGCTTGTTATTTAGGACATTTTCATAAGTAATGCCACGAGTAATTTCGAAATTATCGATAAATTGACGAGTCACGAAGTGACGAATTAATTTATCTAGAGGATTTGGAAATCAAGGGAGGCATTTGTTAGGACTATTTAACGAATAAAATTAAGCTGTTTATTCACAAATCATTATTTAAATATAGTTATTTAAAACATATATACATATATTTAATGTAAACGGCGATGTTTGAAAACAAATGAGAAATGTTTGGTTATGCTTCATTTGTTCATCCACTGCAACTAGATCATTATTTATTGCCAAATATGATCGCAATATTGTAAGAATGCACCCTAATGGAGAAAAAAATTAAACACATCAAACTCTATACTATAACCAACATTTGTTATTATTTTTTTGGGAAACAACTCAGTAAAATCATTATTTGAAAACACAATTATTGAACACACGATTATCAAATGTGTAGTTCGAAGGAATCAGTTCATTATTTGCTTGCTATATTCAACGTATTTGTTGGAGAGTCAGTCACTACAAAATAATGCTCTGACCTTTTCAGGATATTAAAAAGGAGGTGCTGTCTTTATTTCGGTAAACAGAATTCGATAAATATCGAGATGAAACACGACTGTCATTGGTTGTAAAACATTATTCACTGAAACGTGATTGGTCATTGACTCCTATTTGGGGCATGAGTTAAATAGTAATTTTCACTCTAATATGTAGGCCTACCGTAATTTCAGGCACCAGATAATTTAATTACGTCATGAAATATGAAAGTCGGTGTACTAATAGTAATGTTCCTTGCCTCTGGTCCCGAGGGTCATGGGTTCAAATCTGGCGGGGTCGATGTAGTATTTTAGGATGAAAAAATCCAAGGAGCAGTCCTGCGGAAGGGATTTTAAGCCGTGGGTCCCAAGTGTGAAGATTTTCAGGCTCGTAAAAGAGCCTTGTGTGTACGTGTGTGTATATACGATATACACCATACGTGCCACGTGGGGACATGGGAGCTACCTACAGGGAGTTTATTGACCAAGCTTATTTACCTACAGATGCCAATGAGTGACAAGTGGTTAGCATATCGCTAATGAGACATCTAGTAGGCAACTAAAGTACTACTTGGAAGGATGAATGTCGGTTAAATTTTGTACAGAGGCCTTTGTATTCAGGCTTGCTGTTCTTTTACGAGCCTAAAAATCTTCAGACTCGGGACCCACGGCTTAAAGTCCCTCCCGGAGGACTTGTTCCATGGATTTTTCCATCCTAAAAGTCCATCGACCATGGCCGGGTTTGAACCCGCGTCCCTCGGAACTAGAGGCAAGGTACATAACCACTAAGGATATCCGTAAGCCTGAATAAAGAGGCCTCTAAGTACAATTTACTGACCTTGTTTGTCCTAGTAATACCTTTAGTTATCAGTTACATGTCTCATTGGATCGGTATGTTGACCGCATACCATTCATGATATCCATGGGCAAATAACCGTTAACTAAATTAACTTGGTCTGGTAACTACTAACATAGGAGAGGCTATACTCCAATTCAACCCAGGAAGCTAATACAGACCTTATGGGCTACGTACGGAGGGTAGATACTGCCAAACTCATAAACACGAAGATAATCCCGATCGTGAGCTATGGTTTGGAACTCATATGGTCTTACCTCACAAAGAACGACCTTAAGGACAAAGAGAAAATTAAGTCAGTCTATCTAAAGAGAATACTATGTATATCCAAACTTACACGCTCCCGACTGGCATATGAACTCTCAGGAGAGACCTTCTTCATAGAACAATTGCGAATGCTGATACTCTTACCATCCACCGCAGCCTACCAAGACCTCCTAGCAGAGCTCCAAGCTAAGAAAAAAGAAATTTGGATAGAATTTACCCAACAGAAGCAATGGTAAATCGAACGTGGATGGCTACAAACCAAGATCTAAGCCATTTTGTAAATTCCCTATCAGTACATGGATACCATCATAAAGTGTGTAAAATGAAGACCTACCACGACCCAGGCGCAGCAAGCGTGAGCGAGTTTTGTGAATTGTCTTGCGATCGTTACCACGTCATAGCATGTAAAAAACGGCCCAAATCATTAATTGAGACCTGCACAGATTCATAACGACTGCAAAAGCAAAGTGAACTAATAAAACTCTAATGCACAACTTGTGCGCATTTTCATTCATATATATATATATATATATATATATATATATATAATAACGGTACTTGTTTGTTTAGGATGGGGTGGAGGAGCAAGGCTAGTAGTGCTTTTTCCAAATCTATGTACTATACATTTAAAAAAACATAGTTTTGCTTTTACGGCATGCAAACTAGTTTTATATTAAATATGAGAGTCGACACTTTCACCCGGGATAGTACAGGTCCGGACGAGCTCAGTGACACGTGGTAACTGTTTCTTTGTCCTTTAAGAGGAGGTGGCTTGGACGGCTACAACTTACAACTATGTACCTGCTGTGTTGCAATCTTCAGTTTTATTTACGGATTTCTCTCAATAAAATACTATTAAAATGACTACCCAGTTTCCTATTCCAAACACACAGTAACTTTCTGAGTTGAATCTGACTGTAATACTCAACATTGGGCTGTTACGCCATTTTAGATGTAGAGAAATTATATGTGAAAATATCAAAAAGAAATAATGTTGTCTCATATCTTTGACATTTAATATCTGGTGAATAAATATGAAATTTATCTATAAAAAGGTACCGGATATCATGGATTTCCTTTATAAAAAACTCAACATTCCTGTATAACATTTGAAACTTTGCTAGCTGACAGAGTTCTTGACCGCACTAATGTATTTAAATATAATATGTCTCACCACTGCGCTGGGGTCATGAGATCGAGTCATCGTCACTCCGTGTGGGTTTCGTGGTGGATAAAACACACTTTGCGCGGATTTTTCTCGAGGCTTCTCCCGCTTTTCCCTGCCACAAATTTCATTCCACCATTTCTCCATACTCATCTCATCCATTTCGTTACAATTCTTTCGTCCGCCTCTGTGGCATTGCGTCAGGAGTGGTCGTCCGGCACCGTTGTTCAGAGACCTTTATAAATATAAGGGCTTCGTCTCGTCTCACGACCCGACCATGAGTTGAACACTTGTTGAATATATTTTATTACAAATATAGGTCTGGACCTGCATATATTTTAGCCAGTTCGGCTACATATTGTCTAGTAAACTGCTTGAACATGTAAACAGTATAATAATACCTCATGAAATATACTTATGGTTTCAATTATAATTCAATGTAGTTATCAAGAGAAACGAGAGAAAGAAAAAAAAATATTTTCGTTATTTTTTTTTTGCACGATAGTGCGTTTTGTCGTACTTACAGCAATGGCGACCATGATTGAAAGTTCAATTTCCTACATTTCGGGATTGCCAACCTAAATAACTATACTGTAATATTACATTTACACCCACGTGCGGGAAGTAAAACCACTGCCCTCTATGTATACTATGTACAATGTAGGCCTATATAAACTTTTGGACACCAGTGTATATAACAAATATCCAAAAAGTAGTGTCAATATACATTATACGAAACAAATCACTGCATTTTGAATAAACTGAACTTTATTTGAAACAATATAAGTTAAAATTATAAATAAGTACTTGCGGCTATTTTATCGATAATAATGCTCTCACGGCCTCCTGTACTTTCAACTAATAAACATTGCCCACACTTTTAACGTTACTCAATTGTTTATAATGAATGCACATATTTCCAACAAAGATATTATTTTACAAACACCATCGCGCAAAAAATAATGTACAACGCACGTTTGTGAAGTGTTTTACAGAATCTCGGATATTAAAAACTCGTTATCGCTCGGCTTTTAAACATTTTCCTCGATTCTGTAAATATCACTTCCCAACGTTGCATCGTAATATACTATTATCAGTAATTTTGTAAAGAATAATATATTTTCAATGGATATTACTAGTATCTTGGGCCTCACGTACCTGTGAAGAAGAATTGTTTTCAATATTGTTAGTTATTTTAAGATTTTTTTTGTAAACAAGTATAGGCAACTTAATTAAAGAGAAAGTCTTCCTAAACCGACATGTTTTTTAATTGTATTGATGTTGCATGAGAACATCAAGCCTGAGTCCATTAATTTTAATATTACGTAAATATAGGAAATTCTTAACTGAAAATATATAAATCCGTTATTTTCCCGGTTATAGGCCTATTATATGGATGCGAAACATGGACTCTTCCGGTTATAGGCCTATTATATGGATGCGAAACAGGACTCTTACTTTAAGGGAGGAGAAAGGATTACGAGTATTTGAGAATAAAGTTCTCAGGAATTGTTTTGGACCAAAGAGAGATGAACAGACAGGTGAATGAAGAAGACTTCATAACAGTGAGCTACATGATCTTTATAGGAAACCAGATATAATAAAAAGGTTAAGTCTCGTAGACTGCGATGGGCAAGACATATGGCACGAATATGGAATCAAACAGGGACATAGAAGCTTCTTGTAGGAAAACCAGAGGGAAAATGCCCAATTGGTAGACCAAGAATGAGGTGGGAGAATAACTTTAACCATGATTTGAGGGAAGTACATTACACAGATGATTGGAAAACATTAGCTCATTGGGGATGTGTGGAGAGCTAATGTTCGCGCGGCCATGAACCTACAGGTTCGAAGTGCCAATTAGTTAGTTACAGGAAACTAACCTTCTTCTGCAATTGTTGATAACCATTTAACATCAACAAAACTATATTTTACTTTTTATAAAGAACAGTGATAAAATAATGCTGATATTTTATTCTGGTCTAGTAAAATTATAGCCGAAATACAGCATTGCTCTTTTGCTTCTGAAATAAGCATAGTACCATTTATAATATAATCTCTAGATTCTTCTTCGATAGATTTATTTCTGACTTCCCATATATACGATTTTTTTACATTAATGCATGTGACACATAACGAGTATGAGAAGAGGCGGAAATTCAAATTACGTTGAGCAGAGAAGCAAATTTCTAAGAAATTTCCATCTCTTCCGAAGTTTGTACCGCATATATGTCGCAACATCTGCAAGAAATCATCTCCAAATGTAATTAAGGTTTAGACATCAGCAATAGTACGTATGTTCGAGTAAAAGACAGTATTTCAAACACGACGTACCTTCTTCTACTGCGGTGATGGTTAAAGGTGGATATCTTTGTGTGGGCAAAAGTAAAAGGAAGAGAGATCTATCTCTCTCATCTCTTTCTGTAACCAGTTACCATCCCATCAGGGATCTCCAAAATATGAAAGAACATAAGTTATTAGATTAACAGTAGGATCTCTTACTGTTGGGAACTTTCTGCTACTTATTTTCTATACCCAAAACTATCGCATTACCATTTAACATTTCTTACACGACAAAGAGAATAACATTTCTGTCTAGAGAATGTCTCAAAATGTTTGAGGATGATGCAGAAGTTCAAGAAAAAAAATGTTTAGCTTAGGTTAGAAGGTATTTATTCAAGATAAAAATCCATCTATATTTTACGGTGTCTCCTTAAATTCCTATCCTCTTTCGGGGTGTTGAACCTTATAATTTTCACTAATTTATCATAAGTAATGCCACGAGTGAATTTCTATTTATCTAGATAATTTGGAAATAAAAAATGGCATTTGTTAGGACTATTTAACGAATAGAATTAAGTTGTTTACTCACAAATCATTATTTAAATAGTTATTTTAAAATATTTATATATTTAATGTAAACGGCGAAGTTTGAAAACAAGTGAGAAACGTTTCTTTCATTTGTTCATCACTGCAACCAGATCACATTTTTTATTGCCAAAGGATCGCAATATCGTAGCACCCTAGTGGAGAAAAAATGAAACACATCAAACTGTTCATTAATTAATTTCTGATGTCTTATGATGTAAATATGACAATTATATTTTTCTGGAACGTTAATTCCTGGGAAATAATACGTTTAAGAAAGTGCAAACAGTGGTTTCCTCTTATTGTGGTATAATCAATTGCTACACATGTTTTCCTATTATAACCCGCAAGCAGTATCTGCTTACAATCGTGCACTATATATATATATATATATATATATAATCTGGTAGCCATTTACATTCTAGGATTCTTATATCTTAATATATAAATTGCTATATTCACTGCAAAATACTCTGGCCCATTCAGAATATTAAAAAAGAGGAGCTTGATTTTAATGTGAAAATTTAACTAATAAAATCGAGGTGAAAAACGACTTTGATTGGTTGTAATTCAAAATTCATTGAAATGTGATTGGTCATTGATTCCCATTTGGGGCATGAGTTAAATAGTCACCTAAAATTCTGCTAACATAATAATCCTACTGTTCTCACTAATAGCATGGATACGGTAATAATCTGTAATGTTATTCTAATCTCCGATCGAGACGGACTTTTTATAGAAAAAAAATCAGTATGAGGATTAATTTAAGATTTAAATATATTATTTATATTTTACGACACAGCGGAATGTTCAGGCCCTACCTCCAGTCATAGCTGCACTGTCACTGCGTCAGCTGGCGTAGATACTAACCATGTACAATCAGGAACAAACGGCAAATGAAACACTTACCCAGCTTACTTAGGATATTACACTGCTGTCCTCGACGCCACAGACTGACGTGAAGCGAGTGTACGCAGGATGACACGGTATTAGTTCGCAAATCATCCGCAAACGAAGCAGGTCAATGATCCGCTGTGCCGGATAATATCTCATCTCGTATCCAGTCTTCTAATTATAATGTTTTCAAAATTTAGATGGTTTCATCATCAGTAATATCTCTACCGATGCCAATTCATTCAGGAGAACTGCTTCTGTTGGTGGACAGATGAACCTCCGAATTAAATAAAAAAACTGAAAAATAGGGCTGAAAAACATCTAATTTATATAAATAAGTTTAATTAAACAGATAGAAGAACCAAAAGAGCTCACGGTTTGGGAGAAAATTCACATAAAAAAAATAAATAAATAAAGAGAAAACTTATAAATTTTGAAATTCCCGGGAAATTTTATTTAATTCAGAGATTCATCGGTCCTCCAACAGAGGGAGTAAAAAGCATTTCTCCTGAGTGATGCAATATCGATCGAGACATTACTGAAGATGAAACCACTTAGGTTTTGAAAACGATACTGTATAATTAGGAGATTGGATATGAGGTGAGGTATAAAGAATTTTAATTTCAAATTGGATTGAGATATTGGAACAATTTTCAATATTTTCTACCAAGACTTTTAGTCTCACCCCATAGAAAGAAACATAGATTTTTAGATCGGTATATGGAGATGGCTAGGAACGACAATTGTAACAAGAACGTTTCTCCTCTTCTAGAAATAAATCTAGTGAAATTAAATCGGGAGATGGATATTGTTTAAGAATACAGACCCACGGCTCCCTATGAAATTGCTATGAGAGGTTTCACTGAATAATATGTCAGAATGTGCTAAACCCGTGTTAAATCGTGTTAAACCCGCACTTCTATAGGCATTAAAACTGGCCCACTTCATTCCAGTTATTACCCATGAAACTTTGTAAAGACAATTTGAAAAGCCATGCATAAGTCTGAAAATAACCTTCTTCTTCTTCACTTCCTGGTTTAGGCAAGAGTTGCCTGTTCCGTCTTCACTAATAGATCTAAGACATCTCTTCCGAGGACGTCCGACATCTCTTCTTCCTCTTGGAAAATAATGGAAGATTTTATTTGGTAATCTTCTTTCTTCCATTCTTTTTAGATGTTCTTTCCACTGTATCTTGTTGTTAAATATCTTTTCTTTTATGGAGTAGATCTGCAGTTCTTCACGGATATCCTCGTTTCTTATCTGGTCCATTCTAGTGCAGCCTTTTACTCTTCTTAACAATTTAATCTCGGCTGCTTGGATTTTACTTTCTTGTTTGGTAGTGGTAATCCAAGATTCACTCCCATACAAAAGGACAGGGACAGCCATTGTTTTATAAAATTTTAATTTTGTTTGTTTGTGGGCTTTATTATTCAATGTTCTATTTATTGTACCACAACTAGCTTGAAACTGATGTGTTTTGTGTTCAATATCTTTATCATACCTATAGCTGATGTCACATCCTAAATATTTTAAGTGGAATACTTGTTCAATAATTTCGTCTCTAATTACTATTTTTTGCACGCAGAGCATTTCTTCCACAAAATGCCATTACTTTTGTTTTACTTATTGAAATTTTAAAATTATAATCGCTACATATTGCATTTAGTTTGTAAGCAGCCAATTGTAACAGATCTTCATCATGGTGTAGTAAGACCAAATCATCGGCGAAAAGTAAGTTGTTAATACTTGAGTTATTGTTCAATCTAAGGCCATTGTCCATTATAATTTTCCATTGTTTCATAATGTCGTCGATATATATATTAAAAAGAGTGGGTGATGGACTACACCCTTGTCTAACTCCTTGATTTATTAAAATTTCTTCTGACCTTTTTTCCAAAATGAAATTTCTGAAAATAATGCGAGGAATTATTCAAATATTAATATAAGAAATATCCCGAATAGGAAGCTTCTATACGATCAGAATCTAAGAGTAAATTTAACGATTTTGTAAAGAAAAAACTTTGACTTTTTGATTATATATTTGAAAACTAATAGTAACATGGGAACAATGTCATTACTTGTTAAGCAGGAGATGCTAAGTACCATTCCGAAAGCTTCTATTTTCGGATTTTTCCAGAAGTTTGTCAACAGCAAGATGAATATGGCAATTAATTCCATGTTTTCCTCTTGGCCGTTAATGAATTAGAATGTATTATTTTCTTATTATATTAAATATATTAAAAAACTGTAATCCAAATATACAGAGAGTTAAAAAATGGAAACTTTTTGGGGAGAATATTGTTAAATTACAAGTAAGAAATATATGTTTTATAAGTATATAAGATTATGGGATTTACACGCGCTGCCTACTGCACTACTGAGAAAAGAATGCTTAATTTTTATCAGGAATAACTGTTCACATCTGAGAAATTATTATATTTAGGGCCTATGTTTATGGATTTTATTTTTTTAATCCACGCTACAATCATTTATAAATAGGATTCTTGTTTAAGTCACAGCAGGTGTTGAAATGGTATAAACTTATGCATCAATTAGGCTTACATCATTTACGGATATGTAATTAATTAATAGCAGAATTCTTATTTCTTCTTTCAAATAAAACATATATCACAAATGTAAAGTGATTTCAGTACATGGCTTGGAGGCTGTTGGGAGTAATAGGAGGTATAGGCTGAAGGTGAACTTTTCAAGTCAATCCGCACGAGATGTTCAACATTGTATGACGGCCGCCTTTACCCTAGAACATACACTGGTACTGATTTCTATTAGTGGGCGAGTCAATATAAGGCCATTATACTGTCAAAAGTCTTAGGCTAGTTTAAAAACCCTGATCTCATCGGAACTTTTTTTTGTTTTTTGTTCAATGCCACCAGTTTGTCATTTAGACATTTGTGGTATTCTCTCCTGGTAATGACATATTGTAATCCACGTCTAATTTTGAGGCCCCAATGATATGATGGGTGATGACAGTGGGTAATGATGAGCCAGGAGAATTCTTAATGCTAAACTTAATCTAATGAGGTGAATATGATATCGTTGATAATGATGGCCAGATGATGTTCGGGGAACGTTTGGGCTTTAAAGTATCCTGACATTTGTCTTACGCGTTAGGAAAAAACCCCGAAAAAAGACCTCACCCAAGAAACTTATCCCGACCGGGCATCGAACCCGCGCCCGCTCCGTGACAAGGCAGCACTCTACCTCGAGACCACAACGGTGGAGTGAACGCGCGCCTAACCGACAACGCTACGACACGGGCACCTTTTGTATATCACGAATATATATTATATTTCTCTAATTTAACATTTTCAAAATCATAACAAATATACTCTACTCCTGACGCGACAGGCCTAGAAGGCCCTTAGCCTACCAGCCGGCTGCTGGCCTCACATCCACATGTGTCAATCACAGAGGTAGATGATCATCCAGCCAGTGTAGGGCTGACATGTGGTCAGCATGTCGAGCCCTCCAGCCGTAATAGCTGGTTTTCCCAACAATGCTGGAACTCATAAAGAAGAGGAAAATAAATTGGATTGGCCACTGGCTAAGAAAAAACTGCCTGCTGACGGATGCCCTAGGAGGAAATGGTCAACGGAAAAAATGTTAGAGGCAGAAAAAGACATCACATGGTAGGCAATATTAAAATAAATGGTTTGTATGCGGATACAAAAAGAAAAGCTGAGTTAAAAAAAGAGTGGAGAATGCTGAGTTTGCAGTGAAAGACCTGCCATTGGGTTGAACGTTATTATGTATACTAGGGTTATGACTTTTTGAACTTTTGTGAAATAAAATGTTTCCTGTGCAATGAATGGATGAACTTTTACTTAGAATCATTGAAAAAAGGCCTTCATTTCGCAGAGCTTCAAGAAAAGGTCACCCCCAAATATATTTATAAAAATCCTGGAGCCGCTACTTATTGTAGCTACCTAAATGCCTCACGATGCTGGGTGGGCACCGGTCCCATCTGGCCGAAACACCATGAGAAAATTTCTTCCTCACGGAGACTCGAACCAGCGCAAGTCCCGTAGCTCTGCGCCAAGGCTTCCTGCCTTAACCACTCGGCTACGGTGCGGGACTAACATAAATATAACTTATCTAATATTAGATCTAATAAGAATCTTTCAACTCTTTGGTATTGAAATAATAACTGATAATTAGAAATATGTTAAAGAAATTGTATGCGTAAAAATCGTTCATGACAAACAGTATGATTGACTGAAGCTAAAGTAATAAAAAATAATTGACATCCCTGGTTGTAACGTGACTCTTTGCCCTACTCACCTCCCTCTTTAAAGTTAGCTTTGATGTCTTAGCTGACTTGATAACTCGTATAGGCATAACTTGTATATAAAGGTAGAGCAAGAGCAAAGAGTTGGTGTCAATCCATTCCTTGTGCTTTGATACATAATTTTAATTTATTCTACCAACTTTTTTCTCTCTCTCTTTCATTCGTCCAAGAGACTAAGCAACGAAATTTCAAGTTTTATGAAAGGAATATGATACTGATGTCGGTAACTAATTCAAGAGTAGCTAAGGCACTGAATATGAAAGGAATTTATATTATTTGCTTCTGATTTTGATATATTTAGCTAATATGAGACACCAAGAGAAAACTTCTGAAAATAAAGTTCAAAGTTTGTTACTTTATAAAGTTTGGGAACTATATATCCTTTATTTATAATCATTAATCTTAATATTTTAGATCCACGATTTAAAAATCTAATTCGATTTTAATGTTTTCGAGTTTAAAAAATCAAAATTAATATGTATATATATTTGGCGAAATTGTAATACATTTCATAAGTTCGGGCACTTGGAAGGCGGAGTTACATTACGCCGATGATATGATGCGTTATGAATGACAATGATGCGCCAGAAGAGTCCTTAACCTACACTTATCTTAAATTCCAGACAATGGGCAGCACAGGAATAATTTCTTTTAAGGGAAAATCCGTATGGTCTGACTGGGAGACGAGCCCGGGACCTTCTGAACTGTAGTCAGACACGCTAACTATATATATATATATATATATATATATATATATTACCTACTTCTTCACTTAGATATTAGACTGATCAGTAAAACTCCCGATCCCCCCCTTTTTTATGACAACATTTGCATGAACGAGGAGGGGAGAAAAAATTGTTATTATGTAGAGCGAAAGTAGTTAAGGGGTTTTCCAATAAATGTGTAGGTTACATGTAGTAATTGCAAAGTATGTATGCTTGTCGCAACAATTAAAAAATCCATCGTGGTCTTAATCTCCTTACCTCAATTTTGAAAATATGTGTGTGGAATTTTCACTGCATTCCTTAATCGAATTATGATTTTAACATCATATCAAAATTATTCCTTAAGCTTAATTTACATGTCGACACTGAATTTCACAACAAATTTTATTAAACTAATTGTATGAAAATAATTATACAGTAAGACTTCTCAATTAAAAAAATAACATATTAGCTTACTGAAGTTCAACGATGCATTTCTTGTTGCATAAACAATGCATATTTTCCGTCGTTATGACCATGTGTCTCTTTCATTTCAGGCCTTATCGTTGCTACGCCTAAATGACAGAAGAACTTTACACTCACATACCTTACTATTCCAAATTCTACACCCATATTTACCAAGTTATTTAACAATTCGTTTTCAAAATTTTATCAGGTCATCACAATTTAGGAACAGATCACAAGACTCTTCTTTACTTTTGATACCACAGCTCAGGACATGTCTATACTCTGAATCTTACACAATATCTATGACTAGAGCATGAAACTCACTTCCCAGTCATGTCAGTTGATTAGTGTGGAGTAGTGCCGTAAGGATCTAATACCATCTCCTTAAAGTCTGATATGTGAGCAGCATTCTGGGTAGATCTGACTTTGAATTATTCGGTCTTTCATATACTCAAGATTTCGTTTAGTGTCCATTTTAGACTAAGCTTTCCTATCTCAAAATACTTATTTATAGTGTTTTGTGTGTGTGTGTATGTATATATATATGCCTATATATCGTTTTGATTCTAAAGTTTAGAAACATTCTCTGCAATAGCGACTTTGTAAAATAACAAAATTATGTATTTTTAATAAGTTTTTATTTTCATTCCAATTTACAGCTGCTTTTATATCCAAAGTCACATCGCGTTTGGGATTTTTAGGATAGTCCCTGTCCAGTAGTTTGTGTGTTTATTGTCTTCAGAAGTTCACTGATTTAATTTTAAAATATACTGTGGAATGGTGATATGATAATTTGAGTCCTAGTAATGAAATTACATTTCATCAATTGTCTCCACGACTAATAATAATAATAATAATAATAATAATAATAATAATAGCTTTATTTTACCTGGCAGAGTTAAGGCCTTAAGGTCTTGTCTGCCAATCAACCAGATTTTAAAAAATACAAAAAAAAAATAGTCTTACATCTAAATTACAATAAACATAAACGATTTCATGTTATAAATACAATACAATTAATATTATAATGCATTTTGATTTACTCTAGATTTAACGAATTAAATGTATAATTTGTACAAGATATATAAAAAACAAGAAAAATTATTAATGACATAGTATAAATTTAAATAAATTGAGAAAAATTAATTATTAGACAATAGATAACTATAAGTAACTAAGGGTAACTAAGGAAAGCCAGGGGAAAAAAAAAAAACCTGTCATGATTGTCAGCGAAGGGATTTGAATCCAGCACCATCCAATACGATTCTCTGTCGCTACCGCCTGAGCCAAGTTGTGTTTTTAATTTTAATTGAGAAATCATATATAATTTTGTATTGTATATCAGTAATATGTCAACACAAGTAAACTAAATTTTACGTTACTTCAAATTTGTTTACGAAATAGTTGCAGCGTGGACTATACAAGTATTAGTAGGATTTGATTTCACAAATATAGAATAGAATAGATTTATTTAGCCTGGTGGAGTTAAGGTCATGTGGCCTTCTCTTCCACTCACCAGGACAAACATATGTTACATATAAATACAAACAATTACAATAATAGTCATACTAAACAATTAATTATCTGTCAAACTGAATAATAATGAAAATAATGTCTAATAATACAATAAAATTAAATACAATTAAAATTAAATTAATGATGGAGTTAATACAGAAATGAATAACAGCTCGAATCTACTATACATAAAAAGAAAAGAAAGAAAAAAATACAAAGAAAGTGATAAACTATAATGAATTAATCTATCGCTTATTATACGGGGCATTAGGTAAATATATTAACACATCTTAGAACTATTTTTATTAAATAATGAAAAAACAAATTATTAATTTTTAAAAAGTAATGTTATTAGTGAGTTGATTCTGTTCGTAATTTTATTTTCATTTTGTTTCTGAAAGATGGTAAAGTTTGGCAGTCTCTGACATAGGGTAGGAGGGAATTCCATGTTCTACAAGAGAAACTGTAAAATAGTTCGAATAATAGGTAGTGTGATGAGGAGGGATATAAAGGACACTGTGCTCAAGGGATCGGGTATCTAAATATAGTTCAGAAGTGTAAAAATGCCCAGATGCATATAAATAAACTTGCTTGTTAGTTACATAAATATGGAAATTTCTACACTTGTGAACTGTATTTAGGAAATCAAATGGTATTGTATGAAAACTAGCATAGCCCACATTGCAACTATTTCGTAAACAAGTTTGAAGTAACGTAAAACTGACATATTATTGTCGCATTTATGTAAAAATCAATTGGCAATTAATTACGAAACTTAGAGTCGTATAAACTCATAATACTCAAAGCAACATAATGGTATACCGATAATTAATAAAATAAAATAAAATAAAATAGCATTCTTATAAAATTTACTGAGTGAATTAAAAATATACATTGTGATAATCCTACAGGTTAATATAGTGTAATGTTTAATATATTTCTTGTATTAGAAACTTATTATTTTATCAAATAAAATGTTAATTGAGTTGTCTAATAGTGTGGTTTAACTTTTGCTAATTATTCTTATGACTTCAAGGATTCTGAATTGTAAATTTCTCATTATCAAATTCTGCAAATATTTGTGTGTATGAACAAACATCCATGCAAATTAGACATATCAGACAATTCACATATCCGCATTTTAATTAAATCATATTAAACATAGGCTCAATTCTGGAAATACATGCTATTATGCATTACAGAGACTCTTGACGTTCCAACTCCTTTAAAAAAAACGTTAAAATGAAAATATATAAAACTATTATTCTACCAGTTATATTATATGGATGCGAAACATGGACTCTTGCTTTAAGGAAGGAAAGGAGATTACGAGTATTTGAGAATAAAGTTCGTAGGAAAAATTTTGGACCAAAGAGAGATGAACAGACAGGTGAATGGAGAAGACTACATAAAAGTGAACTACATGGTCTTTATAGGAAGCCAGGTATAATGAGAACAGTTAAGTCTCGTAGATTGCGATGGGCAGGACATGTGACACGAATGGGGAATGCAAGACGTGGAAGCTTCTTGTAGGAAAACCAGAGGGAAAATGCCCAGTTGGTTGATCAAGAATGAGGTGGGAGAATAACATTAACTATGAGTTGAGACAAGTAGATTATACAGGGAATGATTGGAAAGCATTAGCTCAGGATAGGGATTATGGAGAGCTTATGTCTGCGCGGCCATGAACCTACGGGTTCGATAGTGCCAGTGAGAGTTATTTTAAAACGGAAACTTATATTTCAAGATGTTAATGTTTTCTTTTGGAGGAGAGAGACTTGTTAGGATGTATTATGTCAACTTTGATATATCCATAACGTTTTCTCTTGAAAGCTCAAGTTTCTCTCAACAGATAAAAAGCAAGGTAAAATACCCAGCCACATAAAGGAAAAGTTGCCACTATACGACTTAACTTTTAACTCACGGCCCTCCTAAAAATCGCTTGCTCGCTCGGGACAACACAGTAAAGTTGCAAATTCCCTTTGAGCAGATGCTCCGTTGAGCCTTACCAACATATCCGAGTTCCCACTAACATATCGTCTTAGCATTGATGTCGCTTCTTCTTCTACCTCTTTTTATCAATCCTTTGATGTGGGTTTTACACCGTACAAGAAAATTAAAAAAAATGAAAGGAGACTAGAAACTTGCTTTTAAATAAGGCAAACGCAAAGATGTTCTTTCTTGTAAAAGATACCAAAGAGTTTCTGTGTAGATGTCGGTACGTATACAGACTCTTCTCTTTGTTCTAACATCTTTTTACTCTTTATTTATAGAAATAGAGGTTTCTTTCAGATATAGTTAGGACCTTTGCCATGTTTGCACAAAGTGAGTATAAACGTCTTTCATCAATATACGAGTCTCTCATTTACGGTAGACTAAATAAAGAGACATTTTTATTTCATTTGGATCAGAAAATACAAAAAACAAAGCTTTCCTGCTTAAAAAACATTTGCGTTTGATTATTTCATCTTTAATTTCACTCACAACGCTTCCTTATACTATAAAAATTTTAATTTTAATAAACTTTAAAAATTGATTCAATATGCTGTAGTTGAATTATTATAATTCATATTTTTCTTCAGTGTTATATTATTTTTTTTCGAGAAAAAGTATTTAAAAATAACAGCACTGCAAGAATTTTAAAATACGCATTCCATAACTATTTTTTATTCGGAATTCAAGACTTAAATATTTGATTTGATGGGAAAGTTAAAATAAAACTAGCTAATACAGTTAAAAGAATACAGCCGCGCTAGAAAAATAAGGGTAAGCTGATATAATTTGTAAATTAAATAAATAAGTACTGATCCAAACTTTAGTGATGCCGCATTTTGACTACTGTGACGTTCTACTAACTGACATAAGTGGCGGATTGTCGGACAAACTGCAGCGTGTCCATAATATGTGTATCAGATTCATATTTAATGTTCGAAAATACGATCACATTTCTCCATTATTCCACGAATTGTCATGGCTACATCTAAAAGAGAGAAGAAAATCGCACTGTCTAATTCTCCTATTTAAGATCCTACATACCTCGATTCCCAATTATTTATCATCCCGTTTCCAGTATCTATCCTCAAACCATAACTTAAACACAAGATCACAACATAGTCTCTTACTTAATATACCGCAACATAGGACATCACATCCCCTCCATGGTATCTTTACCTTGTCGTGGTGGAGTGGCTTGTGTGCTTAAATGATCCTGAGAGCTATGCCGGCGGTAGCATTGCTGCCGATAGGGTTACCCATGCCGGACTGGTCGAACGTGATAAGCCAGACGAAATAAGTACCTTGGTCGAAAGAGTGACGATCTTTCACCGTAAAAATACAACCGCCAAGAAATGCGGACATGGGTTCTACTGGGGTAAAATTTTCCGGAGGTCAAATAGTCCCCCATTCGGTTCTCCGGGCGGGGACTACTTCAGGGAACCCATGCCAAATGCTCAAACACAGGGACATGTTCCTAGGAACATGGAATGTTAGGACTTTATACAATAGCGGGGCACTAGATATATTAACGCGGGAATTGGATAAATCGCCCTTGGATATAGTCGCTTTACAGGAAGTTAGGTGGCCAGGAGAAGGTAGTCAGGAATCAGGAAGCTTTGCATTATACTATGGGGGTGCAGAAAGACCTGCATTTGGAACAGGTTTTTTAGTCAGAAGGAGGATCCTATCCGCTATCCGAGATATTAAGTTTGTTAGTGATAGGATATCATACATAATTCTAAAGGGTAAACGACATGATTTTATAATTGTAAATGTACATGCCCCCACAGAAGATAAAGATGACAAGATCAAGGATGAGTTCTATGAAGAATTAGAATGCTTATTTGATAGCCTTTCACGATATCATATGAAAATTGTCTTAGGAGATTTAAATGCAAAAGTGGGGCGGGAAGATATATTCAAACCAACAATAGGCAAATTCAGTCTTCATGAAGAGAGTAACGACAACGGGGTTAGATTAGTCACATTTGCCACATCAAAGAATCTCATTGTTAAGAGCACAACATTTCAGCATAAAGATATTCATAAATACACCTGGACGTCCCCAGATGGAGAAACTCGGAACCAGATAGATCATGTATTAGTGGATAAACGCTGGCACAGTAGCATCATTGATATCACTGGGGAACAGTGATTTTGGTGCCTTAATGTTTTCACCTATTTATGGGTATATTTGGGTCACTGATTCCAAAGATGATTTCAGTTTCGTCCTATCAGCTCTAGTTTTTGAGATAGAGTTTATTCAAATTATATACCAGTTCAAAAATACTGGTCCACATATACAACTATATTACTCGCATACAATTAAATACAAAAGAACAAATACTTTCTTTTTCATGAAACAACTGTATCTATATAACTACCATAATTTATTTACACATTAGTCTCGTTAGAATCATTAATTCTCCATCAGGTCGCAGAATCCCCGTTTCTGTGATTTCCTCCGATGCAATGATCTTGGACATTCTCGGTGGATGCTCCAACAGTAGTCCGCCATCATATGTATATCCCACCGTCCACGATACCTTTCTTCCATTGTACTTAATTCCTGGTGAAAACGCTCACCCTGTTCCTCACTTACATCTCCAAGATTGTCTGGAAATCGATCCAAATGACTGTGTAGGTAGTGTAATTTGATGCTCATGTTACAACCTAGTGCACAAAAAGCAGTGAGCATATTCTCCACTAGTTCATCACTATTAGGAGACTTATAGTTTCCAAGGAAATTCTTCACTACCATACAGAACGAAGACCATGCGGCTGCTTCAGTATCATTCATTGAGTCTTGAAATTGATGGTCATTAATAAGTTGGCGGATTTTGGTCCATCCAATATACCTGCTTTTTTTTTCCTTACTCAGTGCAGGAAATTTTGTACATATGTAGCCAAAACATGTTCCATCTCTATTCAACGCCTTGATGAACTGTTTCATTAAACCAAGTTTAATATGCAGTGGTGGCAAGATGATGTTGTTTCTGTCAACCAAAGGTTCTGCAACGATGTTTTTTTCTCCAACGGTCATGCTTTCTCTAAGAGGCCAATGCCTTCTCACCCAATGTTGATCTTGGCTCTAGAGTCCCATAAACATATAAAGCATGGGTATTTGGTGTACCCACCTTGTTGTCCTAGAAGAAAATTCACCATCTTGAGATCGACAACACATTACCCATTGGTGATCACGGTAAGAGATCTTCTCTAGCACTGTAGCTATTGTATGTTGATTTTCACGCATAGAAACTGAGTGACCAATTGGGATTGACCTGTATATGTTCCCATTATGCAAAAGAACACATTTTAGGCTGCGTTTGGAGCTATCTATAAATAACCGCCATTCACTTGGTGTGTATTTTCTTACACCCAGCTTCATTAACAGTCCTTCAACATTCATACAAAAACAAATTGATTTTCTACTGTGAAGAATGGCAGGAAGTCTGTTTCTCTTTTGCGATAGACTGTGACCTTTGTTCCCGGTAACAGACATTGTTTCTCTGCCAGCCTGGAAGCTAACAACTCAGATGACTTCTTTGGAAGACTTAGATCCCTTATATGAGGTCGTTCAGTTCCGCTTGACTAAAACCGGATGAAACTGATGAAGGTCCTGGGAAATCGCTGTCATTTCCCTCAGAATAGCTTTCATTTGAATCATCCTCTTCTTCTGGTGACTCTGGAAGACTGGTAAAAATTGGAACAGGTATCTCCTCTGAATGTGGAACAGGGCGTCTTGCGGAGCGTAGATTGGGATATACCCATCTATTCCGGTTTTTGCTATTGATGCCCTTTAAATTGACTGAACAAAAATAGCAGTCATCACTATGGTTAATTTGTTCTCGCCAGATCATTGGTTCCCCAAATTTCAAGCATTTCCGTTTCCCATTTGTCCATTGTCGTAGATGCTCTGTGCACGTTTTACATACAATGTGAGGTGCCCAAGGCTTATCTTGATCTCCCAGTTGTACTTTGAAATAGGCCAAATAAGCTCTTCTTACAAAGTCAGTTATAGGTTTTCTTTGTTGAGTGAATGGTACTCCCCACAGATGAAACAAAACACATCAGGATTATTCACACATTTTCTTCGTGTTGAAGCCATGTCAGTCTAGAAAAAGGATAAACCATTGTCAAATTAGTAAAATTACATATGCAAACGGCAACAACAACATGAATATAACTTGGATTAAATCAATTAGTATTATGCAAACAATCGATTTACAATGGTGGTACATAAGAGCAGTATCATCAATATCTTGCAAATAGAGCTGCTGCAACAAAATGGATGACATTTTTGGAATCAGCAGTGCCGAAATACCCAGAATCAGGTGAAAAATTTCAGGCACCAAGAAAAAAATATTTTTTTGTTCCCCAGTGTATTAGATCAGTTAGAGGGACAGACTGCAATTCAGATCATCATCTGGTCAAGGTGAAAATCAGACAACGGCTATCGCTTATGAGAGGAACAAACGCTAAAGATGATTCTGTAAAATATGAATTAAAAAACTTGAAAAATGATGAAATGCGGCAAGTATACCAAATCAAAATTGCTAATAGATTTGAAGTACTGGAATCTTCAGATGACAATGTGGCAAACGAAGAAGAAACTGATATAAATAAAGAATGGGAGGCTATAAGAGATACTATTAAATGTCAGCATCAGAAAGCATTGGTGTTTAAAAAAGAGGCAAAACAAGAAATGGTTTGATGAGGAATGTGCCGACATTGTAAAGAAGAGAAAGCTAGCAAAATTGAAATGGTTACACGAGCCAAATGAGGTAAATTTAGAGCAATTGGGTAGTGTTAGACGGGAAACCACCAAGTTACTAAAGAGTAAGAAGAGGGAATATTTGGAGAGAAGATTAATGATCTTGAAATGAATGCAAAAAATAGGAATATTAGAGAATTATATCAGGGAATTAGTATAGAGAAGAAAGGGTTTCAGGCTAGAACAAACATAATTCGGAATGAAATGGGGATATGATTGCAGATTCCAATAGTATATTAAATAGATGGAAAAGTTATTTTAATCAGCTATTAAATGTACATACAGAACAGGACATTGAGGAGGATAAGTTACAGACAGCAGAAATGCTAGTCACAGAGCCAAGGTGCATTAGAGGTTGAAATGGCAATTGAAAAATTGAAGGTGTATAAAGCATCAGGTTCAGATGAGATCCCAGCAGAACTGATAAAATCAGGGGAAGAAAAATTGATGGACAAGATACGCTGGTTGCTTAGTATGATTTGGGAAAAGAAGCTCTTCCAGATGAATGGAAGGAATCAATTATCGTACCAATTTATAAGAAAGGAGATAAAACTGATTGCAACAACTATAGGGGCATCTCATTACTTTCAACTTCGTACAAAATTCTAACAAATATATTAGTAAGCAGACTTACTCCCTATTTGATGACATTCTAGGAGATCATCAATGCGCATTTAGAAGAAACAGGTCTACAACAGATCAGATTTTTAGTATAAGACAGATTTTAGAAAAGAAATGGGAATATAATGGTACTGTACATCAACTATATGTAGACTTCAAAAAAGCATATGATTCAATTAAGAGGGAGAAGTTATATAGTATCCTGCTGGAGTTCGGAATTCCTAAAAAGTTAGTTAGACTTATACGAATGTGTCTAAATGGCTCAACGAGTAGGGTGCGTGTAGGCAAACAGTTTTCAGACACTTTTGAAATCAAGAATGGGTTGAAGCAAGGAGATGCACTATCTCCTCTGCTATTTAATTTTGTACTAGAGCATGCCATTAAATCTTTAGAGAATGAGGAAGGCTTACAACTGAATGGTATTAATAAGCTGTTAGTTTATGCTGATGATGTAGTACTACTGGCTGATAGCGAGGAGATACTGAAGGCCAACACGCACACACTATTGAGTAAAACTAAGAAATTAGGCCTGGAAGTAAATATCAGTAGAACTAAATATATGGTCACACGTAGAAATACATTATATAATGGAAATGGACAGCTAACGACAAATGAGGGAAATTTTGAGGAATTGGCTGAATTCAAATACCTAGGAACAATAATCACAAATAGGAATGAGATGCACAAAGAAATTAAACATAGGCTCAATTCTGGAAATGAATGCTATTATGCATTGCAGAGACTTTTGATGTCCCAACTCCTTTCAAAAAACGTTAAGCTGAAAATATATAAAACTATTATTCTACCAGTTATATTATATGGGTGCGAAACATGGACTCTTACTTTAAGGGAGGAAAGGAGATTACGAGTATTTGAGAATAAAGTTCTTAGGAAAATTTTTGGACCAAAGAGAGATGAACAGACAGGTGAATGGAGAAGACTACATAACAATGAACTACATGGTCTTTATAGGAAACCATATATAATAAGAACAGTTAAGTCCCGTAGACTGCGATGGGCAGGACATGTTGCGCGTATGGGGAATGAAAGACGTGCATGGAAACTGCTTGTAGGAAAGCCAGAAGGAAAACGCCCAGTTGGTAGACCAAGAATGAGGTGGGAGAACAACATTAACTATGATTTTAGGGAAGTAGATTATACAGGGAATGATTGGAAAGCATTAGCTCAGGATAGGGATGTATGGAGAGCTTATGTCCGTGCGGCCATGAACCTACGGGTTCGATAGTGCCAGTGAGTAAGTAAGTAAGTATAGAAAATCACATCACTCCATGTCATATACCATCTCCACTTCTCGCAACTGGAATTCCCTACCACAAGAAATAAGGGGCTGCCGGACATTGGCATCTTTTAAAAGAAATCTAAATTTATATTTGCTCTAAACTCGACTTCATTATTATCCAGTGTAAGATATATATATATATATATATTAATTGGTGTTTCCCGTATAATGTATCATATTATATTATTATTATTATTATCGTATCATTATTGTTATTACCCTATAAAATGTTGTTGTACATGACATTTACATTGTTACATTTATTGTATCTTTAAGTGTTTATAATTAGTATAGTGTATATCTATATTTGTCGAATATTTATTTGTATTTGTGCTGGTTGAGTGGAAGAGAGGGCCTTATGGCCTTAACTCTGCCAGAATAAATAAAGTATTATTATTATTATTATTATTATTATTATTATTATTATTATTATTATGTATATTCACACATAAGAACAATTGATAACGGTTCGACGAAAACTTATCGTAAACAACTGTACCGAAATCAAGATTTCGATACAGGAATTACGTCATACTGCGCAACCTATACGTCATCACGTCTCCATTTCGTGTGTGATCTTTGTGAACAGTGCCAAATGCTCTCCTACCTACCCCTTCCTTTTCTAGTACGCGCCGTGTGCTATCGCGCATACTCCCCTCTCCTAGTGAACTCTCATATAGAGCTGTGTTTTCTAACATCGCATCATCATCTGTTCAGTTGTCGTCGCAGTCTGGTCAATATAGCTCAGAAGAGCTAGCTTGCTTTATTAGTCCTTTAGGCCAGGGTGGGGCCGCAAGGACCGTGTACCCCAACCCTAGGCTGGACTAGTGTGTATGTAACTATGTATGTATGTTTCTTAATATTATTTTTTTTGTATAGATGATCAATGATAGCATTATTTTCTTTGTCAAATTAATTATTTACTCATTGATTTTCAATGTTATATCTGACTACCTTTTTGACTCGCATTAAAACTTTAGTTGTCTATTTTAAGTACTTTGGTCTATTTATTTAGTAGCTAGCCTATGTCAGATATGAAGGTAAAATTCCAAAGCTTACTCAAGCGTGTGTGAGTTCCTCTTTCCTTAAAGCTTCCACGATTATAGCTTGTAGCTTACTACACATTACATGTTTGATAATTTACTAAGGAAAGTTGAATTAATCTTTGTCTTTTATGGGCCCGGGTAAAGATATCTTAATTTGAGCAGTCTATGTTTTCTATTCAAAATATTTATCAACAATATAGGTTTGATCTAGCTCCAACACGCGGTGCAATCTTTGGTAGCAGATCGCGTGGTTAAGGGTTCAAGTCCCGGTGCAATTAATGGCAGCGGAACGTGGTTGTGCTAAACGCCACACAACAAATAATAAATCATACAGGATTTTCATATCGATAAGGGTCGAAAGATGGCTTGCTTAACATTATTATTATTATTATTATTATTTAATTCATGTCTTATGAATCTTCTTCCCACAATTCCATCCTATTCATATTCAATCCCGATCCATTAATTAATTAATTAATTCATTCATTCATTGTTCCTGTGGTTTTCCTCTTCTGTCTTCAGCATTCCATTCCAAAATATTTTTTTGAATTCTGTCTTCTCCCATTCTTTTAACATGTTCAAACCATCTCAATTCTCGTTCTGCAATAACTACAAGAATATTCAATTTGAAAAATCCATGAATAGGACTTAATCTTCATTTCATACATATATTTTCCATTTTAAAGTATCTTGAAATATGCAATTTTCTAAGATTTAATTACAAAATGTTAAATTATGTTTACATGGTTTATAATAGATTACAAGTATGAACTAAAATTTAAATCTTCCTCTTCCTGAAAAATATGTCATCTGCGGGATAACGATCGTCAAGTGTATAATCATAAGCTAGTTATGCACTGCTTACAGCCAACAGTTACCAATTGTTGGCGGTAGCAATAATAATAAGACTACACACGTTTGTCAAGTCAAATGTTAACATAATGAATGGAAAAAATACTGTATTTTCCAATTGGGTTCTTTTTTCACAATTTATATCATGTACGTAAACTGTTTCTGAGCTTATTAAATTTTACTGTAATCGCACATGTACTGTCTGGTATTGGGAAACATATTGTAAAAATGCAAGCCTTCTGAATACTGTATCAATTATACTGCATTTCTGTCTTGTGTTACGTAGATATCAGAAACAGATATGGGTCATTCATGCTTTGAGAACATGTTAAGACGTCAAGAAGGGTACCCTTTCACTAGCACACGACAAGTGGCGCACACTTGAACACATGTTATGCTAACGCGTACGTAAATTGTTCTCCGTGTACGACAGCTACATATCTACAGAAAGTCCAGGCATTACTTGTGCAGGACTACCCACTAGTATAGTTGTACCGAAAGTAAGATTTCGGTATGTTACATCTATGTACTGTTATTCTCCCTCTTCAATGATATTTATGAACTGTGCCAATTTCCTTTCTCTTTGTCCTTTTTCCCACTCACCTTCCTGCCACTTCCCTCTCCTCTGTCTGCAGTGCGCAACTTCCACTCTTCCTCGGAATACTCAAATAGGTGAAGCAAGTTGCAAACAAGGTCATTCATTCAGTTTATTCCGTTATCGTCTGGAGGACGTCAGCTCGAGGAGAGCTGTGTTGTTTTGTGTTTGGTCCGGTAAGCCAGGATAGGGTATCCGGGGGTATGGACCGTAACCCTCGGCTGGACTAAAAGGTATGCATGAGAGCTTGTGTGAGTAAATATTGTTACTTTTGTTATTCTTTCTGTTTTCTTTAAAGTTTGTAATGATCAAGAATAATTTACGTTTAAACATATTTTCATATTTTAACTTCAGACATATAATTGGAATATTAAATTATATTTTAAGTAAACAAGAATGTTTAATTACTGTACTTGTTAGCTATGCTATTGCTGCTTTATATTTTTCCTATCTACAAGCTTTCTCAAGGTTATATTAGCTCCCCTCTCTCTTCTAGCTTTCATGGTTGTAAATATTATACCGAGTTAAATACGAGTAATATAAATTACTACAGTGTGTTTAAGAAATTCTTATAAATAATTAATATATGTTATTTAAACTACACAGGATAGATGAATCAATCTTTGCCTCTGATGGACCCGGGCAAAGAAATATAGATATCACTGACATTTATAAACTGGACGCTACAATTAGGATAACTAAATATATTAGTAGGTTCTCTACGCCAGTAAAGATCCAAATATGGTAACGTACTCTTCTGGATGCAGGGACAAGAAAGGGTCGCGGAACGTGCATAGTTTCAGCAAATATATATTCAGTGATTCATATTTCAGTCAAAATTCCTGACTCTGATGCCGTTCGTCGATGAATGCACGTTCACTCAAGACTGCATTATTAACTTGCACAAAATTAATGTTTGGATCTAGTTACCTGGCGTCCAGATTAGAGAAGTTATCTTCTTACCACAATATTGACACTAGGTCAGAAGATAACAGTCTGCTAACAATCCCTCTTCATAGCACTTCCTCTTATTCTACTTCCTTCACAGTAGCTTCTGTCCGCTCCTGGAATTTCCTTCCTCAAGATATCAGGGATTGTCGCACACTTGGCACTTTTAAGTCGCGCTTATACAGTTACCTGTTGTCTAATAATAATTTTTTTCTCTATTTATTTAAATTTATACTGTCATTAATAATTTTTCTCGTATTTTTATATATCTTGTACACGTTATATTTAATTCGTTAAATCTAGAAAAAATCTAAACACATTATAAAAATAATCGTATTGTCATATAAAATGTAATCGTTCATGTTTATTGTAATTTAGATGTAATACTTTTGTTTGTATTTTTAAAAACCTGGTTGAGTGGCAAAGGCCTTAAGGCCTTAACTCTGCCAGGTAAAATAAAGCTGCTATATATTATTATTATTATTATTATTATTATTATTATTATTATTATTATTATTATTATTATTATTATTATTATTAAGTTTGCGTGCTCAAGTGATTAAAAGTAACAGCTTTAATGTGGAATTATGGGCTGGGATAATTGATGATCAGATCATTTGCCAACCAGTCTAACGAGACCGATCTATCTCGTTTTCTTACTAGTAAACTGTCAACAATTGCATGCCAAAACCTACCTTGAAATTTCTCGCAGAAAAGCGTTGTGATGTACCAAGGCCATGTCCAAAAAAATCTCTCATTTAAACTACATGCAAATAATACAACTATTCACTGGATGTATCCGCTTCACTTCCCTCCGCTCTAAGTCATGCAGGGATTCCATCTGCTACGAACAGCGAGTTGCCATTGCTGGATTCGATTTCTGTGTCTTGCAGTTAAAAACGGCAGATATATATATATATATATATATATATATATATATATATATATATATATATATTTTTGGACACATCCTTGGTATACCACAACGCTTCCGCAGGAGAAATTTGAAAGTATGTTTCTGCATGCAATGGTTGAAAGGCACTTGTCAGAGATGATCTTCTATCTTGTTGGATGTGATGCCACTACGTGTTCCTTAGGTGAAGCAGCGGCAAAGAAGGAGCTCCATCTCACATTCATATGAATGTATGGCACCATCTAGACACACATATCCAAATTGATGGATTGTTACAGGGTGACCCATTCATTGGTCACCACGGTCACAAGATCTAAAATATTTTACCTTATTTATGTGGGGTCCTAAATGAAGACTATGGTGTATGCTACTTCTATAGCATCAGAGGAGGACATTATAGTACGAATCCATGCTGTGACTGAAATTACTGACCACACAATTGCACTTATTTGACCAAGCGTATCAGTCTCTGCATTAACAATTGTACTTATAATATATATTAATTATATGGCACGACAGGTCTAGAAGCTCCTTGGCCTACCAACCGGTTGTTGGTCTCACATCTTCATGTGTTAATCATAGATATCGGCTACCTTCCAAGCAGTATAGGGGTTATATGTAGTCGACACGATTAGTCCTCCAGCCGACATAGCTGCTTTTCTCAACCCGAAGCCGTTATTTATTGTAGCTACTCAAAATGCCTCACGATGCTGGGTGGATACCGGTCCCATAATGGCCGAAATTCCACGAGAATATTTTCTTCCACATGGGGACTCGAAACAGCCTAAGTGCCGTAGCTCTGCACCAAACTCCATGCTTAAACTGCTCGGTTACGGAGCGGGACATGATGTATATAATTCCCTAAACATATATTATGAGTAGATAATGGAAGATTGAATAACAGTAGATCCTGAACCTAAGTAGAGAAAAATCAACATTTTTTTAATTAGTAGAAAAAATTCTTTAACTAGAATAATATGAAAGAGCATATGAGGAAGAAAATCGTCTACTTGTTTACAAACAGAATAAAATAAACAAATTTTTCATTCATTTCATTTTTGAGAATCTTCCTCATCATTGAGGGTTTTCTCCAACCAATCTTAGTAACTAACATGAGTTTTTTAAATGAATACATAAATGACTACGGGCTTATAGACTATCAGTTTGCAACAAACATTCACAAATCTCCCTTAATTAAAGTTCTCCATCGTTCTCTGTGTCTTCATCTGTCACACCACATTTCCTCATTGAATTTTTAATGTTATTCTTCCAGGTTGTTCTTGGTCTTCCTTTTCTGCTTCTTCTTCTGATTTTCCATGCATAGACAACCTTTGGTAATCTTCCATCCTGCAATATTCTTACGTGTTCATACGATTTTAGTTTTCTCTGTGTTCAATCTCACCGTCACACGTAGAACTACATTATATAATGGAAATGGACAGCTAATGACAAATGAGGGAAATTTTGAGGAAGTGGCTGAATTCAAATACCTAGGAACAATAATCACAAATAGGAATGAGATGCACGAAGAAATTAAACACAGGCTCAATTCTGGAAATGCGTGCTATTATGCATTGCAGAGACTCTTGATGTCCCAACTCCTTTCAAAAAACGTTAAACTGAAAAAAATATAAAACTATTATTCTACCAGTTATATTATATGGGTGCGAAACATGGACTCTTACTTTAAGGGAGGAAAGGAGATTACAAGTATTTGAGAATAAAGTACTTAGGACAATTTTTGGACCAAAGAGAGATGAACAGACAGGTGAATGGAGACGACCACTTAACAATGAACTACATGGTCTTTATAGGAAGCCAGATATAATAAGAACAGTTAAGTCTCGTAGACTGCGATGGGCAGGACATGTTGCACGTATGGGGAATGAAAGACTTGGATGGAAGCTTCTTGTAGAAAGCCAGAGGGAAAACGCCCAGTTGGTAGACTAAGATTGAGGTGGGAGAATAACATTAACTATGATTTGAGGGAAGTGGATTATACAGGGAATGATTGGAAAGCATTAGCTCAGGATAGGGATGTATGGAGAGCTTATGTCCGTGCGGTCATGAACCTACGGGTTTGTTAGTGCCAGTGAGTAAGTGAGTGAGTAAGTAAGTAAGTAAGTAAGTGTTCAATCTCACACATTATACTTCTTTCCACACTAATCCATTTTCTAATTTCTGTATTTCTATTTTTTTCCATTCGAGATTTTCTGGCAGGTCTTCTCCAAAATTACATTTCAACTGCAGTTATTCTGTTGACGTGTCATTGTCCAAATTTCCGATCTATATAACATTATAGCCTACTTTCTAGTATATGCTTATAAATTAGTTGTTTTGTTTTGCTCTGTTAATGATATTTTTACTTCATACTAAAAGTAAAAGTAAAGTAGTAGCGTAGTGGTTAAGGCACTGAGCTACAAGCCGGAGGGTCGAGGGTTCAAGTCCCGTTGGGGTCAGGATTTTTAAACTGACCCAAACCCTCTGGCGGCACTATGGCCCTGGGGTCGACTCAGCCTCTAACGGAAATGAGTACCAGACGCTTGTTCTGGGGGTAAAGGCGGCCGTCACGCAGGGCTGAAACCCGGCTGACATAAAGTGCCGATTGTCTAGAAAAAAAGTGGGAACGCATCCTGGCTTACATCTAAAATAGATTAAAGCTGCCTGCTTCTAACCCAAGGGCCTCTTGAGGCCTGTAGTGGGATCACTTTATCTTAAAATTGACAAAAATTATTTCGTCGACTCATCGATTGTCAAATTCATTATGATAGAAACTTGGTAAAGTGAATAGCGTTTTTTAATGTGTACAGTTGTTTTGTTAGGATAGAAGAGAGATGGGAAGGTTGGCTTCGTATCCACTATGCTAATGCTCGCCACTCTTTGCTCCCCTATCATTAGTCAGCGCCTGTCAGACCGGCCCAGAACTAACTCGCCATAGAATCTGTAATGCAGACCAACGCTTCAAGCAATCATGCAACTTCTTTAATAATGAATACGATTTGTAAGCAGTAAAAATATAATGTCCGAGACAGCCTTTCATATCCCTACAAGTATTACGGGAATTTCGAAAGAGTTGTGCTAGCTGTAGCCTATAGTCGGAAACCTAGCACTCTTTCATTACTTTTCTCAAATTAGAGAAAATTCAATCTTCTGGCTAGTCAGAGACATTACGACATTTTTAATTTATAACATTTTTATCTATTCGTCATGGAAAATCTTGTTCTTCAGGTATTTGCCGTAAGTAATATTAGTAGGCCTATATACATTAGGGTTACACATTTTTGGACTTTTGTGAAATAAAATATTTCCTGTGCAACGTCTGAGTGAACTTTTGCTTAGAACCATTGAAAAAAAAAACATTTCACTGAGCTTCAAGAAAAGGTCACCCCCAAATCATATTAAATATTCTTCTTTTTCTTCCGAATGCAGTATTGGGTGATGATGCCCGTTCTGCCATATTAAATATTGATATATATAAACAAATATATTTGGGGGTGACCTTTTCTCGAAGCTCTGTGAAATGAAGGCCTTTTTCAATAGTTTTAAGTAAAAGTTCATCCATTCATTGCACAGGAAATATTTTATTTCACAAAAGTCCCAAAAGTTATAACCCTAATATACATAAGTGTTATGCCCAAGAGCAGGTCTTTCACTGCAAACTCAGCATTCTCTACTCTTTCCGTAACTAAGCTTTTCTGTTTGTATTCGCACACAAACCATTTATTATAATACTGCCTATCATCTGATGTCTTTTTCTGCCTCTAACTTTCTTTCCGTTGACCATTCCTTCTAGGGAATTTGTCAGCAGGCAGTTTATTCTTAGCCAGAGGCCAATCCAATTTATTTTCCTCTTCTTTATGAGTTCCAGCATTGTTCTTCCTTCACCCACTCTGTCTAGCACATCTTTAGTGTCTGCCCATTTTATACGTTCCATCATTCTCCATATCTACATCTCAAAAGCTTTCAATAGCGTTTCCTCATTCCGTTTTAATGTCCAATTCTCTGCACCATACAATGCTACACTCCACACAAAGCAATTCACTAGCCTCTTCCGTAATTATTTTGCCAAAGTTCTGTAGAAAATGCTTCTCTTCTTGTTAAAAGCATATTTTGCCATTTCTATCCTCTGCTTTACTTCTTGACTGCAGTCCATATTACTACTTATAGTACAACCCAAGTATTTGAAGCTCTCCCTCCACTATTATTAGTAAATAGATGGTTTATTACCCAAATATTTTAAAATGCATAATGTTACTGCAAGCAGAGAGAATGAGCTTAGTCACTTTTACTTGTGACTAAATATAAAGAGAGACAGACTATATCGTTTATGAAATAAATCAATTTATAATGCTCTTGTAATATAAAAGAACATTGTAAGGATGTTGTAGCCTTTTAGAGATATTATCTATCTACAATGGCGTAACAGCGCAATGTTGAGCCTTAACCTCTTCTTTGTTAGGAGTTACTATACCAACTTAATTTAGCTACGCTTATTTGCCCACAGATGTCATGAATGTTATGCGGTGAACATAGCGACCCAAGGAGACATCTAGCAGGCAACTAAGGTATTATTAGGATGAAGAGGATGGTAAATTTTGCTTAAAGGTCTCTTTTTTTAAGCTTAAGGACTTTTTACAAGCCTGAAAATATTCAGACTCAGGACCCACGGCTTAAAGTCCTTCCCGGAAGACTTGCTGTTTGGATTTTTCCATTTTAAAAATCCATCCAGCCAGGCTGAGTTTGAACCCGTGACCCTTAAGACTGGAGGAAGGAACGTAACCACTAGTTCACCGCAGTTGATATTTGAGTTATGATTTTTTAATTGTGTAGTGAACATCCTATAAGCCGTCCAAGTATACGTGGCTAGCACGCGCGGCTCCTCCGACTGAGATTTCAGGTTCGAACCCGGCGGTTCCAGAGGGGTATTGGTGGTAGGCCATATCGGAATTTCTCGGGTTTTTGTCGGGGTTCTCCGTTTACTGAATATCATCCAACCAACACTTCCATTCATGTAATTTAATTTCTCATTCACTAATTACGTATTTCCTCATCTCATGTATAGAAAAAGTAGTTTTGTTGGCACCAACAGGCATTGAATGTGTGTTTGCGGGGATCTAGTAGAGGTCATTAGGTTGCTGGCTCATGATACTGAGCCTAAACAATTAATAAGGGGAAAATGGGCCATCGGGAAGGTTGTAGTTGCTCCTCAGTGTCACGGGCCCAACTCAAAAAAAAATGGCGGTATGGGTCATGCGAGAAGAACCTGGTGTGCCGGATCCGATAGACGACCTGCAACTCACATAGACCTAATACTGGGATAGTGCAACAGATATTTCAGATCGCGGCGCTCAGGGCAGTCTGCCCGCCCAGTACGAATAAGTAACTAAACAAGCTACAAAACAGGAATGCCAAATTTTATTAACGTGTACTGTATTGTTTTAGTTCAAACTCTTAATTTATTTTCACACCTTGCAATTAACGTTGGTAAAACTTAATATAACCGCAGTTTTATTTGCACTACAATAATGATCGTAGATTACACTGAGCAACAAAAAAGAAACTTTTTTTTTTGTCTCAGAAAGAAAAATATGTGATTCTGATAGTATTTTTTCTCCTGAATTCAAATATGATATAGGTTTTCTCCATCACGCAAGGTTTCCGAGAGATAGGAATTTATAATGTCGAACACTTTAATATTTTCTACATTCGTAACTGCACAATATTCGGACTTACCTAGAAAGTACGAAATGACGATTTTCTGCTATATTTCGCCTGTGGAGCATCCCTCTTGATGGTCCAACAATAATCGGCCAGCATATTAGGATTCCATTTGCCTTGATATCTCTTTTCCATAACTGAAAACCATTTGAGTTAGCTCATTTGGTTTTATTTTACAATGGACAAATGGACGAAAAAACATTTATTAAAAAATAATTATTTAAATTCATTGATTGAAATTGAAATAAAAAAACTGTGGGTGATGCAGAAATTCCGAATACATATTTGAAAACACGATAAAAACTGCATTAAGTACAACTATTGGTACTCATGAGACAAAAGTCATGTTGACCAGTGTTTCTTGTTACTTGTCTTAATTATGAAGAAAATAATTTTCTTAAAAGGTCTTTGCTTTCTTTTTCTTGGAGGGAGGGAGAGGGAGGGAGGGAGGGAGGGAGGAGGGGAGGGAGGGATGGAGGGAGGGAGGGGGGAGGGCGGAGGGAGGGGGGAGGGAGGGAGGGAGGGGAGGGAGTGAGGGAGGGAGGAGGGAGGGAGGGAGGGAGGGAGGGAGGGGGGAGGGAGGGAGGGAGGGAGCGGAGGGAGAGGAGGGAGGGGAGGGTAGGGGGGAGGGAGGGGGGAGGGAGGGGAGGGGGAGGGAGGGAGGGAGGGGATGGGAGGGAGGGGGGGCGGGAGGGAGGAGGGAGTATGAGGTAGGGAGGGAGGGAGGGAGGGAGGAGGGAGGGAAGGAGGGGAGGGAGGGAGGGATGGAGGGTCGGGAGGGAGGGAGGGAGGGAGGGAGGGAGGCGGGAGGGAGGGAGGGAGGGAGGAGCGAGGGAGGTGAGGAGGTGAGGAGGGAGGTAGGTAGGGAGAGAGGGGAGGGAGGGAGGTGAGGGAGGGGAGGGATGAGGGACTGAGGGAGGGAGGGAGGGAGGAGGGGGAGGGGATGCGCGGTGAGGGAGGGAGGACGGGGAGGTGAGGAGGGAGGGAGGGCAGCGGAGGGAGAGGAGGGAGGAGGGATGGAGGGAGGAGGGAGGAGGGAGGGCGGGAGGGGGGAGGGAGGACGGAGGGGAGGTAGGGAGGGAGGGAGGGAGGGAGGGAGGGAGGGAGGTAGGGAGGGAGGGGAGGGAGGAGGAGGGAGGGAGGGATGGAGGAGGGAGGGAGGGAGGGAAGGGAGGGAGAGGAGGGAGGAGGGAGGAGGAGGGAGGCAGGGAGGGGCGGGGAGGGAGGGAGGGAGGGAGGGAGGGAGGGGAGGAGGGAGGGGAGGAGAGGGGAGGCGAGGGAGGGAGGATGGAGGGAGGGAGGAGGGAGGGAGGAGGGGTGAGGGAGGGAGGTAGGATTGAGGGTAGGAGGGAGGGAGGGCAGGGAGGGAGGGAGGGAGGGAGGGAGGGCGGGAGGGAGGGAGGGAGGGAGGAGGAGGGAGGGAGTGAGGGAGGGAGGGCGGGGAGGAGAGGAGGGGGAGGGAGGAAGGTTAGGGAGGGACGGGATGGAGGGATGTGCCAGGGAGTGAGTAGGTAGGGGGGGAGTGGAGGGGCGGGCGGGAGGGATGTTGGTTTGTAGGTTCGGGGTTTTTCTTTCTTTCTTCTTTCTTCTTTCTTTATTATTTCGGCTTGCTTTCGTTCTTTAGTCTTTCTTCTTTTTCTTTTTCTTCTTTCTTCTTTCTTTTTTCTTTCTTTCTTTTTCTTTCTTTTTTTTCTTTCTTTCTTTCTTCTTTTTCTTTCTTCTTTCTTTCTTTCTTTCTGTCTTTCTTAAATTTTCCCAGCGTTTGTCTTGCAATTAAGAAAAATCCTGAAAAAAAAAAACTGACTAGGGGAAATCTGTCTCGATCCGATATGTAAAATGGCTGTATCTTAATACATAAAACAAAACTGCAGGCTACAGAAATGATGTTTATGAGATCAGTTAAGGGTATGTAGTCTTCTCCATTCAGCTGTCTGTTCATCTCTCTTTGGTCCAAAATTTTTCCTAAGAACTTTATTCTCAAATATCATTCTAAATACCAGATATAAAAACGTGTAGGCCTATAAACTCTTTCTAGAATCTTTGAAAACCTTACCTCACATCGTCACGTCTGTGAGACAGGTTACAACATTTCGAACTGTAGCCATGTTTATTGATGACATTCTAGGAGATCATCAATGTGCATTTAGAAGAAACAGGTCTACAACAGATCAGATTTTTAGTATAAGACAGATTTTAGAAAAGAAATGGGAATATAATGGTACTGTACATCAACTATACGTAGACTTCCAAAAAGCATATGATTCAATTAAGAGGGAGAAGTTATATAGTATCCTGCTGGAGTTCGGAATTCCTAAAAAGTTAGTTAGACTTATACGAATGTGTCTAAATGGCTCAACGAGTAGGGTGCGTGTAGGCAAACAGTTTTCAGACACTTTTGAAATCCAGAATGGGTTGAAGCAAGGAGATGCACTATCTCCTCTACTATTTAATTTTGTTACTAGAGCATGCCATCAAATCTTTAGAGAATGAGGAAAGGCTTACAACTGAATGGTATTAATAAGCTGTTAGTTTATGCTGATGAGTAGTACTACTGGCCGATAGCGAGGAGATACTAAAGGCCAACACGCACACACTATTGAGTAACACTAAGAAATTAGGACTGGAAGTAAATATCAGTAAAAACTAAATATATGGTCACACGTAGAAATACATTATATAATGGAAATGGACAGTAATGACAAATGAGGGAAATTTGAGGAATTGGCTGAATACAAATACCTAGGAACAATAATCACAAATAGGAATGAGATGCACCAAGAAATTAAACATAGGCTTCAATTATGGAAATGCATGCTATTATGCATTGCAGAGACTTTTGATGTCCCAACTCCTTTCAAAAAACGTTAAGCTGAAAATATATAAAACTATTATTCTACCAGTTATATTATATGTGTGCGAAACATGGACTCTTACTTTAAGGGAGGAAAGGAGATTACGAGTATTTGAGAATAAAGTTCTTAGGAAAATTTTTGGACCAAAGAGAGATGAACAGACGGTGAATGGAGAAGACTACATAACAATGAACTACATGGTCTTTATAGGAAGCCAGATATAATAAGAACAGTTAAGTCCCGTAGACTGCGATGGGCAGGACATGTTGCGCGTATGGGGAATGAAAGACGTGCATGGAAACTTCTTGTAGGAAAGCCAGAAGGAAAACGCCCAGTTGGTAGAACAAGAATGACGTGGGAGAACAACATTAACTATGATTTGAGGGAAGTAGATTATACAGGGAATGATTGGAAAGCATTGGCTCAGGATAGGGATGTATGGAGAGCTTGTGTCCGTGCGGCCATGAACCTACGGGTTCGATAGTGCCAGTGAGTAAGTAAGTAAGTAAGTAAGTAAGCCATGTTTATTATTCCGCTGAGTCTCATACAAACTGAACCTTCATGCAAGTTCTCATAGGCAGAAAATATTGCCAACGGTTCATTTTAGAAGGTTCGGCTTGTTCTTTTGACCGGGCACGAACCATGAACTTTGACTCCATTAATTAACTATGTATGTATAATTTCTACCTTAAATATTGTAAATTCCATGGTAAGTGATGTGACAACTCCAAAAAAAAATTAATTAATTTTTTTTTTAGCCTTCAGATAATACTTCTCCTCAGAACATTTATATATATATATATATATATATATATTTAGCCTTCAGATAATACTTCTCAGAACATTTATATATATATATATATGTTTCAACCTCTTTAACAGGAAATATTGAGATCTATCTTTAATCATATGCTTAAAATGTACAGTTTTATATAGGTAACTTACGTAATTGTGGAATAACATGTTTTACAGAGTGAAAGTAAAATAGTAATCTCTGTGAAGTTATAAATTTTATTTCAAGAAGTAACTGTGAATGAAATGTAGTGTAGATAGCATTTTCATGCTATGCTTTGCAGCTTTGCTAGGGAATTACAGGTATGGTAGCTTCCCGTTTCTTTCCACACCGTTGAAAGATGATAATGATAATGATAAGAATGATGATGATGGCCGGATAATTTTCGGGGACCGTTGGGCCCTAAACTTCCTGACATTTGATCCCTATTAGGTTCGTCTTCCGGGCATTTGTCTTACAGGTGACGAAAAAAAATATATATATATATGAGTTACAAAATACACTTTTAAGTTTTATGTTTTAATAAACTTTAGTAACTAATTATTAGAGTGAGGAATTTTATGAAATTTCATGTTTTAAACTATTTGTCAGAGAGCGCTGAGACTAAGTATCTTTACATTTTATGATGTGTAGAATCAAATAAGACCAACAAAAAACTTCATATTTCATAATATTTTAGCAAAATTTTCATATTTCAGTGAAAATTTCATACTCCTTCACATTTTTCAACTTTGAAATTCCGATATTCTCACCCATGAGCCTGTCCCGACCGGGAATCGAACCCGGGCCCGCTGCGTGACAAGGCAGCACGCTACCTCGAGACCACAGCGGTGGACTAGATTAAATATATATCAGTTACAAAATACACTTTTAATCATATTTGAAGAGAAAAATTATACGCTCAGACCGGGACTTGAATAAGAGAAGGATTTTGCGTTTAGATCGGTACTTTGTCTCAGGTAGCTCAGTTGGTAGAGCACTTGGTCTAGAGAACCAAGGGTCCCGGGTTCAAGTCCCGGTCTGAGCGTATAATTTTTCTCTTCAAATATGATTTATCCATCAATGAGATGTACGAAATCAATTATTAAAACACTTTTAAGTTTTATGTTTTAATAAACTTTAGTAACTAATTATGTATTGAGGAAAAGGAATTAAAGTGGTTAGGACATGTTTTAAGAATGGAAGATGAGCGATGGCCGAAGCAACTATATGAATGGCATCCTAACAGAAAGAAGAAAAGAGGAAGACCAAGGTTAACATGGAAGGAAAACATGAAGACAGTAATGCAAGCTAGAGGGCTAAGCATCGAAGATGCCCAAGACCGTAGGCTTTGGAGGTTTGGCACGGGAAGACGGCAGCAGCTGTAAAAACCCGAAGATAGATAGATAGAACTAATTATGTAATTATATACAATTAAGGTAACTGACGTAACAACTAACGCTTCTGCGTGGTGTAAGAGTTTTAGTTAAAATAAATAGCAATTATTTGTTACGTATGAGTTTGTTGATTTTTTCTACAATAGTTTGGGATGCAGGAGGCACTTTAAGATCTTTTTAATTGTCCCTATACCACTTTGGGAAATAGGGAATATACTTTAATTTTCGCGTGATATGTCAAATTTTACTTGGAATTTGCCATATTTGTACAATCTCTCAGTAGATTATTTATAGTTTATTTTCGTGGTAAGCAAAATTACTTTATAATGATTTTCACACTGTATATATTGAAAATGAAATCACTCATCTGCTCTCATTAGTTATATGGGGCGTATAATACATTCACATATGATTCATGGCAATGAAGTGAAAGAACAAATGCCTGCTTGTTTGCAGAAGGGAAATGGGGTGTTGGACGTCTGTGTTTTGTTTGCGTGTTCGGGAGTAGACTATGAGAAATGAGTTTGTCAATAATGGAAGAAAAATAATTCGTCACATTTCAATTTGACAAGTACGACAGAGCAATACAAGCAACGACAGCAGACCAATATTGAGGGTGTCGTGTGGAGACCAAGTCCCATTATATCTTGAGGGTACTGTCCCTATAAATAACTTATGCACACATATATGTCTGTAGGGATATTTATTATGTACTGTGGATTCTAAGAAAAATAAACAATTTTCCATTATTATAGAATTAGGT
The DNA here is from genome assembly GCA_030220185.1 of Diploptera punctata. NCBI lineage: Eukaryota > Metazoa > Arthropoda > Insecta > Blattodea > Blaberidae > Diploptera > Diploptera punctata. The sequence goes on along the minus strand of JASPKZ010008096.1, from coordinate 86,423 downwards.
CTAAATAACTTGCATTCATAGAGATTTATTTATAGCTGTTCCACCGGCTCTATGTTGTGCTTGCAACTCTTAATATGTTTAGCATTTCATGGACCCCATTTGATTCTTAGTATATTAGGCCTACCATAGATTTTAATGAATTAGTGAATTTTGTACCCATGAAAATTACTTACTTACTCACTGGCACTATAGAACCCATAGGTTCATGGCCGCGCGGACATAAGCTCTCCATACATCCCTATCCTGAGCTAATGCTTTCCAATCATTCCCTGTATAATCTACTTCCTCAAATCATAGTTAATGTTATTCTCCCACCTCATTCTTGGTCTACCAACTGGGCGTTTTCCCTCTGGCTTTCCTACAAGAAGCTTCCATGCAAGTCTTTCATTCCCCATACGTGCAACATGTCCTGCCCATCACAGTCTACGAGACTTAACTGTTCTCATTATATCTGTACTTCATTGTTAAGTAGTCTTCTCCATTCACCTGTTTGTTCATCTCTGTTTGGTCCAACAATTTTCCTAAGTACTTTGTTCTCAAATACTTGTAATCTCCTTTCCTTCCTTAAAGTAAGGGTCCATGCTTCGCATTCATATAATATAACTGGTAAAATAATAGTTTTATATATTTTCAGTTTAACGTTTTTTGAAAGGAGTTGGGACATCGAGAGTTGTACCCATGAAAATAGTTTTGAAAATTTCTTACAAACCTTCATCGGTCCTATTCAACATGTAAGTGTATATATGTGTGTGTGTGTGCGCGCGCGCGTGTATATGTGTTTATCAAAATTTAACTATAACATCGAAATAATAAAGTGTTACAGCTATAAAGTAAAATATTCTAAAAAAATAAAGTAAAAACGTCATATATGAATAAAGTAAACAAAAAAATAAAAATAAAATAAATAAAGTAAAAGTGTTATACAAGCCATAAGATGGCACTGAGCGTTGCCCCGCGCCGAAGCCGAGTGGTTAAGACAAGATAATTGGCGCGAGCAACGAGACTTGCGCTGGTTCGAAACTCAATGGGGGAAGAAATTTTCTCATGGAATTTCTGCTAGTATGGGACCGGTGCCACCCAGCATCGTGAGGAATATGGGTAGCTACAAAAAGCAGCGGCTCCAAGTTGAGAAAACCAGCTATAATGGCTGGGGATCCTACACGCTGATGCCATGTCACCCCTACACTGGTCAGATGATGGTCTACCTATAATTAACAATGTGGATGTGACGCCAGCAGCCGGCTGGTAGTACAAGGGCCTTCTAGGCCTGTCGCACCGTTGAGTTAAGTTAGTTTCGTTATCCATCTGCCTCTTATGAATGAAAATTGTAAAAGAAAGAAAAATCCATATTTGAGCTAAGAGCCTTAGTGGAGTAATTGTTAGCTCACTAACGTATCAAGTTAGAGGTCTCGTGTTCAGGGATTGATTTTTCTTTTCATATATATATATATATATATATATATATATTTATACCCTACATAGTTTTTTCTTCGACCTAAAGTAATTTTATTCTTCCAAAAATTCCAATCTTGTGCATCTTCTTCCGACAATTCCATTCTATTCATCTCCATCTGATCCCATTCGTCTATTGTTCTTGTTGTTTTCCTCATCTTCTTCGATCTTCAGCTTTCATTCCAAAATCATTTTCGGAATTCTCTCTTCTCCCATTCTTTTAACGTGTCCAAATCATCTCAGTTACTTCAAGAATATTCAGAAGAATTCAGAAGAAAAATTTCAGAAGAAAATGAAGAAGAAATTATAACACAAACAGATGAACACGTAGATTTAATAACCATAGAGGAATTAACAACTTATATTAATCATTTTAGTAACAAAAAGACATTTGGTACTGATAATATCAAAATAGAGTTAATTAAATGCGCATCATTTTCTCGAAAGATTCGTCTACTAGATTTTATAAATATATGTTGGAAATTTGGATATATACCTGAAGAATGAAAAATCGCCAAAATATATCCTATATATAAAAAAAGGAAACAGACAGGACTGTTCTAATTTATAGAGGAATAAGTATATTGAATACGTGCTGTAAAATTTATGCAAATATTTAAAAAAAACCGCTTAAACATATTATATTGTATTGGATGTTCAAAATGGATTCTGGAAGGGAAGATCCTATACGGACTGTATATTCACAATGACACCCCAACATATGTAGTATTTATAGACTATGAAAAAGCTTTTGATATGGTATATAGAAGAAAATTATGGGATATAATTAGAAATAAAAGTATTCCACAACATTTCATTATGGCTATACAAAGTCTATGTGTAAATAATAAAATTGTAATAGACATGGAATTTAAATCAAAACAACAAAAAATGGTAATAATAAATCCTGGTGACAGACAAGGGTGTCCTTTATCACCTTTTCTTTTTAACTTATGTATAGACGAAGTAACGTTAAAGTGGCAGATTAATTTATCTAATCATCTTAAAATATATAATGAATTGTTGGATACAATAATATTTGCCGACGATCAAGTAGTGATTTCCAGTTCAGAACATGATCTACAAAGAGCTATTATTAATTTGAAAAAAATTAGTGCCAATTACAATCTAAAAATTTCAAAGGATAAAACTAAAATTTCATCATTTAAAGGACATGGTACCATAAGAACAAAAATAGTAAATGATGATAAAATTTTAAAGCAAGTGAATAGTTTTAAATATATAGGTTTCAATTTATCATATGTTAAAATTGAATTTTAAAGACAAAATAAATAAATTTACTCTTATGTGTGGCACTATTAAAAGAGCCCTTAAAAGCACAAGAAAAGAAACAAAAATGCAGTTTCATAAAGTAATGGCTGTTCCTGTACTGATAAATGTATCAGAATGTTGGACAATCACTAAAAGACAAGAACAAAGATTGGAAGCAGCTGAGATGAGATTTTTAAGAAATGTAGCAGCATATACCGTACTCTGCTGGATAAGAAAATAAATGAAGATATATGAAAGGAACTAAATATTTTCAAACTTACAGACCGAATAATTAAATATAGGAACGCCTGGGAAGTACATGTCAGAATGCCAGAAGAAAGACTTCCAAAATTATTGCTACATTATAAAGGAAAAATGTTGGATGTCCACACACAATTTTAACAATTCAAGCTTTCATGAAATCGGAACGAGCCAACAGGCTTAATCGCAGGATGATGATGACTTCAAGAATATTCTTATCCACTCTCACCATCTCTCTAATTCTTTGATTTTTAATCTAAAGTTTTCCTGGCATTTGTCTTACAGATGAAGAAAAACCCCGAAAAAAAAACACCCAGGAAACATGTCCCGATCGGGGATCGAATCCGGGCCCGCTGCGTGACAAGGTAGCACGCTACCTCGAGACACCAAGGTGTTGTTTGTATTATTTGACTGAGTCCGCACAAATTGCTTCTACGTTAGTGTGCCTTTGATATTCTTGCCAGTATAGGGGTTCCGTGTCGACCGCGGTGGACTAGCGGTTATGCTCCTAGCCTCTGGTCCCGAGAGTCGCGGTTTCACCCGGCAGGATCGATGGATTTTTTTTAGGATTGAAAAATCCAAGGAGCAAGTCCTCCGGGAGGAACTTTAAGCCGTGGGCCCCGAGTCTCAAGATTTTCAGGCTCGTAAAAGATCCTTAAGCCTGAATAAAGAGGCCTCTAAGCAGAATTTACCAATCTCAACGTCATAGTAATAACTTAGTTGCCTGTTAGATGTCTCACTGGGTCTTTGTATTCACCGCGTGTCATTCATGACTTCTATAAGCAAATAAATTAACTGAACATTAACTTTGTCTAGTAAATCCTTACAAAGGAGAGGCCATGGCTCAACAATGTGCTACGGCATTGTAGGTAGATAGATAGATAGAAAAGATCTTAAGCCTGAATACAAAATGCCTCTAAGCAAAATTTACTGAATTTCCCCACCCAAGTACTACCTTGGCTTCCTAGATATCACTATGTTTGCGGAACGCTGACCCCGGGCCAATCAATGACATCTATCCGAAAACAAGTGTAACTAAATTAGTATGGTTGGAATTCTCCCCTATAGGGGAAGAACGCCTAAATCTCGTTGAGAGACACAAGAGCTTACAAGAATAATAGGGGTTCCATATTGTGGTTTTCTTCTCCCATCCGTCTTTAATACTGCCTGCCTCACGACAGATGACACTCCAATCTCCGTTTTATCACCAAGACTCATTGTGTGACCTATTCTCAAGCAAAAATTTCCTTTGCCTGGCATTAAGACCAATATCTCAGCGTTATGCCAATATTCATTTTCATTTTCCTTAGGTATTTCTACTCTTTGGCAGCCGTATATCAATACATTTGTAATTAGTTGCATGATAATGTATTTTTTCTCCAATACTTTTTCAGAAGGTGCTTAAATGTAATATCACAATGGAACATTATATTCTCCTAATAATATACCAGAAGAGAATACCTAACATCGCCACCAAAATATTCTCCTTAAATTTTATCGCCATTAAATAAAGCTTTCCTAATTTCCAGTCTAGTTAATCTACATCTGGAGGTATTTTCACATTTAGAAAGTTTACACTCGGCCTCACGTTAGCAGGGAATTATAAGAATTCTAGTTTTACTCCTGAATTGCAGTGTATGGAAGACTGAGCCAATGTAATATAAACCACTGCGTTAGCAATTTTCAAATTGTCTAGCGATGCAGTATTGTACAGTCGAATGCTTTGCTACGAAGAAATAAAAGAAAAGGCACGAAAAAAATGAGATGGTGGATAAAATACGCATATTCCGAAGCATATTTCCTACACAGTTCTTTACTTCCGAGATGCTACTTTTGTTATTTCTTTTCCACTTCATACTATTTTTCTCTTTTTTTTTTAAAGTAACCTGTTTCTTTCTCTCTCTTGCTTTTCTATAACGTATAGAACTGTAACACTAAAAAGGGCTCAAGTCTAACTTATTTAATTTCAAGTGAAAGTATGTACGTGTTAAAATTTATATTGAAATATATCAGAATTGTAATTTAAGAAATTATGATTAGGAGGTATGATATCGCATATACGTAATGTCAGGAAATAAACAAAAATAAATGTTTTTTCCTTAATTAATTAGTAATTTCAAGAAAATTAATCTAAAGAAATATATTCACAAACAGTTATCCTAAAATGTTCATACTTCAGGATTATAATAGGTCTATCGAAAAAAATATGAATTGAATTAAAATCTTAAAATCAAACTTAGAAATGTGTTTTTTCACAGCTAAATAATTAAGAAAATACGAACGAAACTTGCTTAAAACTAAACATTATAGTATTTAATTTATATGTGAAAACTACCTTAATGTAAGAAATCAGTAAAGAATAAATTACATGTGTTTACTAAGAGATGTTTGAAAAACATTGAATGGATCTAGTAGTCAAATAAAATTTATGGAAAGCTAATAATATTAATAATAGTAGTAACAATAATAATAATAATAATAATAATAATAATAATAATAATAATAATAATAATAATAATAATAATAATAATAATAATAATAATAATAATAATAATAATAATAATAATAATAATAATTATAATAATAATAATAATAATAATAATATTGATATTATTTATATTATTAAAATGTTAATAATAATAGGCCTAATAATAATAGGCCTAATATTACTAAAAATCTATCTTCGGGTTTTTACAGCTGCTGCCGTCTTCTCGTGCCAAGCCTACAAAGCCTACGATATTGGCCTTGGGCATCTTCAATGTTTAGCCCTCTTGCTTGCATTACTATCCTCATGTTTTCCTTCCATGTTAACTTTGGTCTCCGTCTTTTCTTCTTTCTGCTCGGTTGCCATTGATATGGTAGTTTCGGCCATCGCTCATCTTCCATTCTTAAAATATGTCCTAACCATTTTAATTCCTTCTCTTCAATTCTTTCAATTATGCTTTCTTCTGCTCCTATTATGTTTCTAATTTCCTTAATTGTGACATATTCTAATTTTGACTTTCTGGAATAATATAATACTAATAATAAGAATAATAAATATGGATAATAGTAAATAGGTTAATAATAATAATATTTAATAATAATAATAATAATAATAATTTACCTGATACAGTTAAGACAGTAAAGTTTCTCTTCCCCTTCAACAGGGTTAAATTATACAGAAATTAACAATTATGAATGATCTATAGTTTAATTAATACAGTATATAGAGATAAGGAAAGTATCCTCCAATAGCTCCCACGAGAACTGAAGTAAGAATAATTACCGTAATAAACCCATACAAAATATAACAATAGGCCAAATAATAATAATAATAATAATAATAATAATAATAATAATAATAATAATAATAATAATGAATATTAATCCAGAACTTGATTATAATATTGACATGTTAACTAAAGTATAAAATATAGAAGAATGATAAATATATCAGTAGTTATATTTTATATAATCTTAGAAGTGTTCAATAAGTTTTTTTTTCCCCCGATTTGTTTGAAAAGTTGCTGGTCAACATGAAAATAAAAAATAAACTTCATGGCTCGACATGCCTAGAGGACTCATGGCCTAAGAGCTTGCTTCTGGCTCACGCCATATGTGTCAATCACAGAGTGAACTATCATTCATCTAGTTTAATGGTGATATGTGATCAACATATCTGGATCCTTATAGATATATATATATATATATATATATATATATATATATATATTCCTTATATTTTCAACATGGGATGGCTACTTATCTACTAAAATTCTTCAGGATGCTGAATGGGCACCGGTCCATATATTGGCCAAATTTCCATAACAACATTTATTTCCATATGAAATTGGAAAAAAGTAAATTAGCGCAAATACAAATGGATATGATATATTCTAAAAAAGCAAGATGATAGCTGACATATTTATGGCGCATTCCAGACAATTTGGACTAAAATTTAATGCAGATAAAACATAAGCGATACTTACTGAATATCCAACACGCCGTATATGTTAGTAACATGTCGCCCATCACATTAAACAAATTCACGTGCTCATTTGTTTAAAAAAATTGAAGTTTCTATCTCAATTCTAAACTAAATTTAAACTCCAAAATAAAATAAACATCTAAAAATATATTTTTTACAACGCATTAACTAAAGGCTCTTTTTTAATCATCATCAATGGCTCGACAGCCCCATGTGGGCCTTGACCGCCTTCAGAAGCTTATGCCAGACTTCCATGTTCTGAGCTGTATTCTTCCAGTTTTTTTATTTTTAAAACCTTAATGTCTTGAATTATACCATGTTCCCATCTTAATTTAGGTCTTCCAACTTTTCTGGCCAATAGAAGTTGCTCATTGTAAATTATTTTTGTAATCCTTTTTGCTGTCCATACGAATAATGTGTCCAACCCAGGCCAATCTATTAATTTTAACAAAATTCAGAATATCCGGCTGATTATACAGTTTATACATTCATTATTGTAGAGATCCACCGCTGTGGTCTCGAGGCGTGCTGCCTTGTCACGCAGCGGGCCCAGGTTCGATCCCCGATCGGGGCAGTTTTTCTGGGTGAGGTTTTTATCGGGGTTTTTCCTCACCTGTAAGACAAATGTCAGGAAAACTTTAAGGCCCAAACGGTCCCCGAAATCATATGGTCATCATCAACATCCTTATCATTATCATCATCATCCTTCACAGGTGTGGAAAACAACGGGAAGCTACCACACCTACACAATTCCCTAGTAAAGCTGCAAGCATAGCATGAAAATGCTATGATTGCAGTGAAGGACCTGCCTTCGGGCAGAATCACTATGGATTGTAGAGATTTGATCCCATTACCAACATTCAACTTAGATACCTCTAACCCGACTCAACCCCCAATAATACTAACAAAAATTATCTCTTTCTGGAAACATTATTTTGTTTCATGGCACCAAGTATCTTTCTTTCAAAACGCCCTAATAATTCCTCATCAGATTTCAACATGGTCTAAGTTTCTGATGCATATGTTAACACTGGTCTAAGGAGAACTTCATACTAATACACGAGTATGTATGTTTTTTTAGTAAATTCTCAAAATTATTTTATTCAAGCCCTATTCACACAGAATTTCAACTACTGTGACGTTCATCTAACCAATCGGTAGTGTGCTTATAATACATATATCAGGTACTGTACTAATTTAATGTCCGAAGATACACCGTGTCCCATTCAAACCTCCCACATTTTAATTAATCACAACTCTCAAAGTATGCGGAATTATGAAATGAGGTTGGTATTAAAAGAAAGAGAAACTCAAAGAATTCTTGTTTTCATTGTTGCAGTTAATTCATCTGTCGCATGTTGGACAATAATTTATATAAAACCAAATGGCGACTCCTCAGCAACCAGCACAAACTGTTTTCAGGTATGCAGAGACGAAGTCAATAATTACAGTGCAAAGACATTACCAGAGAGAGTATGGAGGAAATGCATCTGATGGAAAGACCATTAAGGCATAGCTTGAGAAGTTTCTGGCGAAAAATAATCAGGAGGTGCTCGTACACGTGTTTCAGAAGAAAATATTGAAGAAATTAGAGTAGGGTAAGGATGTTTTAGTGTGTGGCGATATGTGGCAATGGAAATTCTCTGAGTTTCTATTTTGTTTAATACCGGCTTCATTTCATAATTGCGCATACTTTGTTAGTTATGATTAATTAAAATGTGGGAGGTTTGAATGGGACACCCTGTATATTTCTTTAAAACTGCAATGACTCCGTCTCAAAAATCCGAGAAAATTGCACTGTCCAGATCACCTCTTCAAGATCCCAAGTTACTCAGCTTCTTGTTTCCGATATTTTATCCTCGAATCATAATTTAAACAAATGGTCACATCATAACATCTTGTTTAATATACCTTATTATAGGACTGTTATGACTTTTTGAATTCCCTACCACTGGAAAATGGAGGCTGTCGAATGTTAGAATTATCATCATCATCGTAGTACATTCACCATTTGTTGACCTGTTTCGGCCTCAAGAGAAACACCATCGAAAAGTCTTTTGAGTGGACGTCCTGCTCTTCTCTTCCTGTGTTCCTTCTGGATTTCTTCGTGTTGAGACTTGCAAGTAAAGTTGAAATTCCTTAGGACAGGTTACTGGCCCGACGCTAAGTAGGCCTATTCCAGTGGTAGGGCTGCTACCTTTTGGTCTCTGGACAGACATTAGCATACCACATTACACAGTACCCGATGGAACGGTTATAACGGCCGTGACTCGGTCCTCAGAGCCTCGTTTGTAAAAACGGGTTGTACCACGATAAGGTGAGGATGGGAACTGGGTAGGAGAGGTTATATACACGTCACTACCCCTTACAACCCTGTTAGAATTATTTAAAAGAAAATAAATATAGACCTCTATTTGCTTTAACTTTAGCTTAAAATACATTCATGCTTAGGCCTATCTGTATAATGTGTATGTAATAAGGGTTGTTTATGTACAATTATTATTATTATTATTATTATTATTATTATTATTATTATTATTATTTTATTATTATTAAAGTTATTGTTATTAAAGTTATTATTATTAACTATTATACAACACACCGGAACGTTTACCTACAAGTCATAGCAGCACTGTTGCTGCGTCGCACGGACGTACATACTAACCATATATACAGTACAGCCAGGAACAAATAGTAAATGAAGCACTTGCCGAGCTTACTTAGAGTAATACCTGCTCCACACCCACGTTCACAGACTGACGTGAGGCGAGTGTACGCGGGATGACACATCATTATTTCGCAAATCATCCACAAACGAAGCAGGTCAGTCTTCAGCTGTGTCGGATAGTAACTCACTGGCTCTATCAAACTTTGTATGTTCATGACCGCACGGACATAAGCTCTCCATACATCCCTATCCTGAGGTAATGTTATCTAATCATTGAAGTTAATATTAAAGTTATTATTATTATTATTTTATTATCTTATTTGTATTATTATTAAAGTTATTTTATTACTATTATTATCATTATTAAATCATTTTATTATCATTAAGTCATCAATATTACAGCATTGTCAAATATCCTTTCAATGACCCTAAAGAATAAGCAGAAGTGAGAATCAAAGGATAACATGATGCAATATACCCTACAATATGAAATGGGAACACTTGAAAATATTCAAGAACAAAAATAGATGGAGACCTTCCATTCATGCCCTATGCTTCCCAGAAGAGTACAATGAACTCTTCTATAACAGTTACAACTATTATACTATAAAGGTCCACCGCTGTGGTCTCGGAGTAGCGTGCTGCCTTGTCAGGCAGCAGGCCCAGGTTCAATTCTCGGTTGGGAAAGGCTCCTGGGTGAGGTTTTTTTCGGGGTTTTTCCTCACCTGTGAGACAAATGTCAGGAAGCTTAAGGCCCAACGTCCCCAAAAATCATCCGGCCATCATCATCCTTCACCGGCGTGGAAAGCAACGGGAAGCTACCACACCTATAATTCCCTAGTAAAGCTGCAAAGCATAGTATAGATGATAGGATTATAAAATTTGTTAAAGCTCCAGTTGGTTTTACTATCCTTGCATGAAAAAATGCTATGATTGCAATGAAAGATCTGCCCTCGGGCAGAATTACTTGGATGGATGGATGGATGGATACTATAAAGAAAGTACAATAAATTTTAAAGCGCAAAAATAAAAAGGCGAGCAATAATTCATTGTTGCAAAAAAATAGCCGTCATAAATGGTTAAAAGTGTTTAATTCACGCCGTTTTAATGTTGTGTTATCTTGATAGTGAACTTATCTCCTTTTTCTGCTGATATAACAATATAGAATCCAACACCATACTGCAGTCGGTTTGCCGCTTTTTTGTGCTCATGAAAAATTCATGAATCAGTTCTCACAAATCACGTCATCCATGCCTGCCGCTAGTCCGTACCGCGCCACCGCCGCCAGGATTTTAAAATGCAATAATGTGTGGCGTTCCGGTAATTGATTTATCAATAAAAGTGTGAAATCCGGCGAACACCCTCGCAACTCGCTCTACTTCCCTTTACTTCTGCTCTTTCAATGGAGTTTTATTCAGATGAAGCATAAAAGAAGTGTCATGTGACTTCCTCACACTTTTATCTACAATTCGTTTCATTTGAATTCTATTTTTTTAAACGTAGATTTAATTTTTTACTAGTGTGCATCCCACATACACTCTGTTACTGATTTCACTATTATTTTAGTTACTATAGAAAATAGCAAGAAATACTACAATTTTTAATTTCTTCTTCTTCTTCTTCGGCTTTCCCCCACTTATACGTTTACCGTCTTCAGTTCCCATTTATTTTTATCATTCCAATCTCCTTGTTGCAAATTCCTATCATCCATTATAGTTCTGACATAGGTTTTCCATTTCTATCTTGGTTTGCCACGTTTATTTCTTCCAGGGGGCGACCATTGAGTTTGATTTTCAATTCTCTTAACAATAGATGTGGTGATATTCATTTCTCTCCAAAGGAATTCATTTCTTATTTTATCTTGTCTTGTTTTTTGAAGGCCTCTTCTAAGATAATCAAATTAAACTGTTCTAAATTTGTTCTTTTGTAATTCCGTCAAAGGCCAAGTTTCACTTCCATATGACAAAATATTCAGTATTATGCTCTAATAAATTTTCAATTTAGTTTCCTTTGCAATATTTTTGTTCCAAATTATTCCATATAATGTCTAGTTGCATGTTTTAACTTAATATGCATATTTTTCTTTGAAATAGTTCACATAGACTTGAGAAATACATAATATTCTCCATTAATATAATTCAGTTTCTTTAAAAATATTTATTTACTTATTTAACTCGACAGGTAAAGAGCTTAAGGCCTTCTCTTCCGCGCACACAAAGCGATGGCTGCCTTGCGCCTCGCAATTTGCATTTGTTTTTTTACTTTTAAATTCTGCTACAACGACCAAAGGCGCCACCGGGATTGAACTACGGACGCCACATAACGTAGTTACGTTACCAATTGTAGATGACTCTGTACCAGCCGTGGCATCTCGTCTAATCCCTGGCGATGGTTCTAAATTCTATTTTTTTTATTCACTGCCACCAGTATGTCATTTCGACATTTCTGGTATTGTCTCCTAGCATTAACATTCTGAGTTGGGTGGCCTGAAAGGCGGGGTTACGCTGCCCATTGGTATGATATTTGATGATGGTAATGATGCGCCAGGACAGACCTTAATTCTAAACTTAATCGATTTAGGTGGATATGATGATGATGGCCAGATGATGTTGGGGGAACGTTTTGGCCTTAAAAATCCCTGACTCCGAAAGAAACTCTGACCCCAAAAAAAATATCATCCAGGAACTTGTCCCCACCGGGCATCGAACCCTGGCCTGCTGCGTGACAAGGCAGCACGCTACTTCGAGGCCAGAGCGGTGAACAAATTCTAAATATAGCATGACCAAAAAAGTTTAATTAATATTGATTAATAATTAATTTATAAAGAATTTAAAAAATAAATATGCCTTCAACTTAGATTAAAAAATTTAAATAAAACAATATCCCTTAGTGATTATTCCATTAAATGTCAGTAAACAATATAGGATGCAGATTTGTCCAATTAAAATAACATTAACTTAAATTTTTTTAAAAAAGTTATATTTTATACCATAACTGTTCAATTCTAGTGTAAATTACAACATTTTTAGATCAATGTACTGAAATAATTTGCACATTTTCGGAAAATATCAATATATCAGTACATTGATTTATCAACCATCGAAAAAGATGGCAGAAAATATAGTTTAATTACTAAAGAAACTTTTAATTTCGGAATAATTTTCAAAAGAATTTTAAATAAAATACTACATAAAACTCTCATTTTTAACTAAATTATTTGACTACATTTCATACCATAACTTTTGTGTGCCCTTATAATTATAAAAAAGGCCAGAAAATATAGTTTAATTACAAACAAAACTTTTAATTTCGGGAATAATTTTCAAAAGAACTTTAAAATAAGATACTATATAAACTTTCATTTTTAACTAAATTATCTGGATACATTTCATACTATAACTTCTGTGTGCCCTATAATTCTGTAAGTCGGTTCCGGTGTTCTAGTTACTTAGAATCAGAAGTTCGCAGAATCAAACATATTGGAATCGATAGACTTTTTCACGGCTTAAATTTTGAGTGTATCTTATTTCCAAAGTAACTACGTGACTGTATAATACATCCATGAAAACAATAAAAAAAGTCTCTATTCTGAAATATATCACTGATACAAATCAGCCAGCTGTCTCACGCGCGAGCTTGAATTGTTATGTAATAACTTTACATGTTAAGAACGTCGTTATGTTAGGTAGACAGGTATCATTTTAATTTACAATATAAAAGTAGAATACCTGAGATCTCAGTCTTTCTCAACTTTGGATGTAGGATGTGGAGTAGGCCTACTTTCGGAGCATATACTCCATCTTTAGCTTGTAAATGAGTACCGATTTACAAGCTGAAGATGGAGCATGTGCTCCGAAAGTACTTCACATCCTACATCCAAAGTTGAGAAAGACAGATCTCAGGTATTCTACTTTTATATTGTAAATTTTACATAGTAACCTCAACGGTGTTTCGTCATGATTTTTAAAAGTATCGAGGTATCATTTTATTTAACAACTTTCTCCAAATATTCAGGTTAATGGTGTCGCAATTCAAATCTCGGCGTGAAGTTCCGCAATATTTTGGTCAGCGGCCTCTTTTCAGGCTTGTGTTTCTTATAATACACTAAATCTACGATAGGGACCCACAGCTTTATTCACTTATCAAAGGAAACCATACAAAAGGTTTTTACGTATGTGTTAAGAATGCTGTACCCAGACCGGGGTCAAACTCGCTAACTTCAGAATTAGAGGTGAGGATAGTAATGCTAGTGCACCTAGTTCGACACGTCATTAAATAAAATATTACGTATCTAGAATTTTTCTTTTATGACTACTTTCAATTTTATATTGTAAATTAAAATGATTATTTTAGAAGAAGCCTCCAAAAAACAAGACAGGATAAAATAAGAAATGAATTCCTTTGGAGAGAAATGAATGTCATCACATCTGTTGTTAAGAGGATTGAAAATCAAACGCTTAAATCGTATGGCCATGTACAAAGAATGGAAAATGGAAGATGGCCAAAAAATATACCAATGGTCACCTCCTGAAAGAAATAAACGTGGCAGACCAAGATGGAAATGGAAAACCTACGTCAGAACAATAATGAATGATAGGAATTTGGAAGAGGGAGATTGGAATGATAGAGATAAATGGAAACTGAAGACGGCAAACCTATAAGTGGGGGAAAGCCGAAGAAGAAGAAGTCTACTTTCAAAATAAATAAATAAAATATCTTCAACTCGTGTCCAACACGAGTCGGGTGTCGGGTCGAGGGATGTGATGAGATGAAGCCCCTTATATAGAGGTCAGTGAATGACAGGGGTGCCGGTCGACCACACCTGACCACCATTACGGGGGCAGATGAATTAATGAAACGAAATGGATGAGTATGGAGAAATGATGGAATGAAATTCTGGCAAGGGAAAACGGGAGAAAAACCAGAGAAAAACCTGCCCAGGCTCAGTTTCGTACACCACGAAACCCACATGGAGTGACCGAGACTCGATCTCGGGACCCCAGCGGTGAGAGGGGAGCGTCTAAAAATTAATATATGCATAATTTTAAATAGTTTTTTAATGTTTTATCTTATTGTCTCTTTAGATTAGAGCTAACTAAAAAAAGTAATATAATGTACGGTTAAAAACTATATTATAGTTTTTAACCGTACATTATATTACTGTGAACTAATACAGTACCTCAACGGAAAATCACCATGCATTTTACTAGTATCGTAACTAAAAAAAAACACAAAATCTAATTTTAAAGATTTGGTAGGTTAAATTATTTGTTTTCTGGTTTAATGTAAGAATATAGAACTGAATAATAATTAATACCAAACTAAGTAAATATCAGACACTATCGAATCCACAGCTTCATGGCCTCGTGGACATGAAAGTTCTCCACACATCCCTAATCTTGAGTTATTTTTCAATCATTCCCCGTATAACTTATCTCCCTTAAACCATGGTTAATGTTATTCTCCCACCTCATTTTTAGCCTACCTACTAGGCGCTATACCGCTGGCTTTCCTACAAGGAGTTTCCAGTTTCTTTTCAATTCCCCATTCGTGCCACACGTTCTACACATCTAGTCTTCGAAGATATTATTAGGCCTACACATCAGGTCTCCTATTGAGAACATGTAGATCACTGTTATGTATTTTTTTCCTTTCGCCTATCTGTTCGTCCCTCTTTGGTCCACAATTTTCCTAAGCACTTCATACTCAAATATAAAATAATTTCTGGAAAATACATCCCAGATCTCTAATTAAAAATATACCAAAGAAATTTGTATCAGTTTACTTAGATACCTCTACTATTATTACATTTTTTAAAACAATATCAACCCGACTTGGAGATTAAAATGTATTACTTACTATATTTGATCCGAGGCTTGATCCTTGGAACTGCGAGCAATATATAAGATACACCTTGAAGTGGGTTGCTAGCCCGTTTTCATGGCGGGTTTATTATTCGGGGTTTCCTCCCTAGGCCGATTGCCTTCACCCAGCTCCAGAGCTACAGAAGATAGACAAATGGACGGGAGAAGAACAAGAGGAATACCAGCCAAGAGATGGATAGACAGTGCATGCCCATCCAATACGACTTCCTCCGAGGAGTGATTTTGGATATAAACAGGATGAAAATCCTACGAATTGTGTTTAAAAAGAAGAATACTTACTATATTTACTTACTTATTCTATCTCATTAGTTTCGTGTGATCTGGAATACCGGTACTATCTTAAATACAATATCAAAAATAGGATAAAAAATCAATATTTCAGACAGGAATATAAATACCGGTATACGCAAATAAAACCTATACCTAAAGATGGATTCGAATTTTCTGTCTGTCTGTCTGTCTCTCTCTACCTAAGTTTAACACCTCCACTTTACGTACTTTCCTTACATGTCCCACGCCAT
Source organism: Diploptera punctata (assembly GCA_030220185.1). Taxonomy (NCBI): domain Eukaryota; kingdom Metazoa; phylum Arthropoda; class Insecta; order Blattodea; family Blaberidae; genus Diploptera; species Diploptera punctata. The sequence continues at coordinate 70,394 of JASPKZ010008096.1, read as the reverse complement.
CCGATCTTTACTATAACACAACCTGACGGAAGAATATTTATAATTCTGGATCACACATATACTTTTTGAGCACACAAGGACATTAAAGGCCCCTCGGGATGAGTGATCAGCTCAATGTCAGGGCCACCTCCAAGATAACAATTTAACCTACCTTTATCTATCCACGTACTATCATAGTTGCTACTAGATGTGTCATTGAGGCGATGTGCTAACCACATGTCACTCATTGACATCCGCAGATAAATAAGCGTAACTAAATTATGCTTGGTTCTGAAACTCCCTCTAGGGAACACCCGTATCCCCCCGCGGGACATATAGGGTATATACAAGTTCATTGGTACCAAAAACATGGGTATAAATACTCGGCAACGCCGGCAATCTACTAGTAAAACTATATGGGAAGAAAAAATAAATGGGTTAGTTTTAGGCCTATATTTAATCTCACTAAAGTAACCCATTACAGTTAATTTGGAAACACTTCTTATTTCACACTTATACTTAACAGATCAAACCTCATTTAACCTAGGTTATTATTACTGTATTTTGTTGTCGTAAATCAAGCTACGCTTTGGGGAAAATTTCATTCGTAAGAATACACTTGTGAGCTAAATTTCAGTTATGAAAAAATATGCCTTGGTTATTTTAATAGGAGAGTAGGTTTCCGACAAAGAGAGGAAGCGGTAGTTTAAGAAACATAAACTTCCAGTATAATTTCACATAGGGGTGTTCCTATGCAGAGAAAATTGTAGGGCCAGAGTAGTTGATGGTGTAATAATTTGGAAACCATCTTCGCTCGTGGGATACATACACAGATTCCACAGTTTCTATGAAAAATTTAAATTAAAGGGAAAACACTGCCTTTCTTAGAACCTCAAGGTTCCCTCATGGTTTACGGATAAACTACTTTAGGAAGTAGCTACTGAAGAAAATGAACTTTTTTAGGGCTGCGGCAATAAAATTAAGTCTCTGTTTTGTGAGAAAATCCTGCTGTAAATCGAAGACCAGACAGTAAAAAACGAAAGAAATAAAAGAAATCACACAACAGTTGTAAAGTTCATTTAATTACAAATGTTACTTAATTAATTACAGAGTAGAACTACCAAATTTCGTGAAAATAACTCCTCAATCTCTAACACTAACTACAACATTAATTTATATACAATTTTATTATTTATTAAAATAAATAGGCCTATCCTTAACTCGGAAGATACAGAAGACTGTAATAAGAAGATAAACATTTAAAAAGCACAGATGTTTTATTACATTGTAAATCTGTTTATAAATAAAAGTCCTCAGCTCGTGTCCAACTCAGGGTCGGGTCGAGGGATGAGATGAAATGAATTCTATACATAATATACATATATAAATATATATACATATATAAATATATATACATATATAAATATATATACATATATAAATATATATACATATATATACATATATACATATATATACATATATACATATATAAATATATATACATATATATACATATATAAATATATATACATATATAAATATATATACATATATAAATATATATATACATATATATATACATATATAAATATATACACATATATATATATATACATATATAAATATATATACATATAATACGGTGAAGGATGATGGTGATGGTGATGATGATAATGGTAAGGGTGATGATGGTGGCCATATTATTTCGGGGACCGTTTGGGCCTTAAAGTTTTCCTGACATTTGTCTTACAGGTGAGGAAAAACCCCGATAAAACCTCACCCAGAAAAACTGCCCCGACCGGCGATCGAACCCAGGCCCGCTGCGTGACAAGGCAGCACGCCACCTCGAGACCACAGCGGTGGACATATAATATATATATATATATATATATATATATATATATATATGGTATGATAAGAAAAATAAATGCCTGGACGGGATTCAAACCCGGATCTCTGAGTCTGTACCTCAGTGTGATATCCATTACACCACCAGGCGAATCCAATCCAAACACTTATTATATATATATATATATATATATATATATATATATATATATATATACATAGGTCTGTGAATTATAAGGGCCGGCCGTCCACGCCTGGTGCACCATCACAGGGGTAGATGAACGAAACGAAATTAATCAATGTATCATTCATAATTGTAATTTCTGTATAATTTAACCCTGTTGAATCAATGCGTTACTTTATAATGGCGATGAGTATTGGACTGCTTTTCATAAGCAATGCCACGAGTGAATCACTTCGTGAGTCGTGAATTTATCGATAATTTGGAAATCAAGAGTGGCATTTGTTAGGACTATTTAACGAATACAATTAAGCTGTTTACTCACAAACCATTATTTAACTATAGTTATTTTAAAATATTTATATATTTAATGTAAACGGCGATGTTTGAAAACAAATGAGAAACGATAGATACGCTTCATCTGCTTCTTTTGTTTATCACTGCAACCAGATCATACTATTTATTGCCAAAGGAACGCAATATTGTAAGAATGCTCTCTAGTGGAGAAAAAATGAAACACATCAAACTGTATATTAATTCATTTCTGATGTCGTATGATGTAAATATGACAATTATATTTTTCTGGATTATTACCTGGGAAAAAATACATTTAAGAAAGTGCAAACAGTGGTTTCTTTTTTTGGTGGTATAATAAATTGCTACAAATGTTGGCATTCATGCACTATATATACAATCTGGTAGCCGTATTTCTTATAGGCTCAGTCACTGCAAAATAACGGTCAGACCTGTTCAGAATATTAAAAAGGAGGAGCTTTCTTTAATATGGTAAATATAACACTGATAAAAATTTCGTGAAACACGACTCTGATTGGTTGTAAAACAGAAATCATTGAAACGTGATTGGTCATTGACTCCCATTTGGGGCATGAGTTAAATAATCACACAGAATACCTACCTACATGGGCAAGTAGAATTATTTGTTCTTTACATTTTTTAATAAAAATAAGTAACACATACTATTATTGTTCTTAATACTGCTTACATAATGGTAATACTAAATGTTTATTCTATTTAGTATCATAAAATAATTTGGCCACGAGATAAAAAATACGGAAGGAGAAAAATGTTCCATTTAACGTTCTCTTAATGTGTTAAAATTAAGCCATTCTTGTAGTTTTAAATCAAGTAATGTAACCTACAAGTAAATGTCGCGTCAATCCAATGTTTTTTTTTCGAGAAATCCTTAAAATTAAATTACTCACTGGCTCTATCGAACCCGTATACTCATGTCCGCGCGGACATAATCTCTCATTCATGCCTCTCGTGAGCTAATATTTTCCATTTATTCCCTGTATAATCCACTTCTCTCAAATTAAGGTTAATGTTATTCTCCCATTTCATTATTAGTGTACCAACGGGCGATTTCCCTGGTTTTCCATGCCCCTCTTTCATTCCCCGTTCGTGCCAACAAAATTCATTATATTTCTTTTTTATTATTTTTGCACAAGGAATTTGTATATCAAATTTCGCGATCATATTTACTTCCATTCAGTAGAACCACAATAAATTTGCTTACATCTTACAAATATGTAAGTTGTATAAATCAAAATAAGGTTTAATATGCTGAACCTTACTAAAATTAGTTTTTACGTGCATCTTAAAACAGAGGAAATGGATTTATCATATTACAGAGTGGATCAGAACTATATTGACAAATTTTGACGGTTTGTAAGGGGATGTGGGCTCAGGGTGCTGATATTAGGAACCCATGATTACCTGTGACTTATTACAGAGTAATGATAGATTACACACAAGAATAATGAAAATCGAAATCTACTTTACACAAAGGAACAATAAGTGTATATTATTATTGAAGAGTGTGCAGTTTACTGAATAGTACAGTTTTAAATGAGTTTGTCCTTGGGTTGTTTCATTACGCATGTAATTTATCTATTGTTTGTAACACCGTTTATGATTTTTACAATACCTACGTCAGGCAATAATTAATCGATTACTTTTTAATTTTCCTTAGTAATCTCTCTAACTCATCATGGTCCAAGGACATGTTATATTAAGGTGACCATATTTTAACACTGGTAAAGCGAGGCACCATTGCAATGCATTGACCGGGAGGGGCTGTTTTTTATTTAAAATTTTGTCTATATGGAGCAACAAAAATATTTATAGAACGCAAAAATAGTATTGTAATATATTTTAATGTCAACATAACTACAATTTACCAAATGTAATACATTAAAAAATTATGTATTATTTTATTCTTTGGTAGATTTCTCATTTGAGTGATTTTTTTTAGTAGATTGCTGTCGTTTTTTAAAATGTCATACAATTTTTCACAATAATTTGTTAAATTATATTTCACACATAAAATAGCTTTCAAAGTCTCGGCACTCAATTGTGATTTTTCTGTTGTCCACGCTTTATTTAGGCCTACCATAGAAAAAAGTAAGTTCAGTCGCAGCATTAGTTCCTGTTAAGGACAGCGCGTATTCCACCGCCGAAAACCGTATATTCCCTTTCCATTCTCCCGCCGTTCCCTAGCTCGTCTATTCTTTCCAAAAGTCGCGAGACAAATTGTTAAAAATCGGGAGGGTCCCGCCAAAATCGGGTCATCTGGTCACCTTATGTTATATGTCCGACATATCAACAGCATGCGTATTAATCTGTAATAAACCACCAAAAATCATGAGATCTTGATATCAAAATACTCCGGCAACAACCCTGAATAATCGTTGGAAGTTTAACGATAAAGGTAAAGTTGTAAAGTGATCCCACTACAGGCCTCAGGAGGCCCTTGGGGTAGTAGGAGGTTAAGGCTCCCACTTTTTTTAGACAATCGGCACTTGACATCAGCCGGGTTGTCAACCCTGCGTGATGGTCGCCTTTACCCCAACAATAAGCGTCTGGTACTCGTTCTCGTTAGAGGCTGAGTCGACCCCGGGGCCATAGTGCCGCCAGAAGGTTTGGGTCGGTTTAAAATTCTCTTTCACTCCATATAGGCCTACACTATATCTCTGAGCTGCAGATTACTTTGTTGTATTTGCATTTTTCAGTTATATTGCTTATCTTTTGTTACGCGCAATGATGTAGTGGTTATGTACCTTGCATTTAGTCAAGAGGTTCGTTGATTCAAACCCGGCCGGAGTCGAAGGATTTTTAGGATGGAAAAACCAAAGGGACTTAAAACATGGGTTCCTATTCTGTAGATTTTCGGAATCGTAATATAATCTAAAACCTAAATTAGTGCCTCTGAACAAAATTTAATAACCATCCCCATCCATTTATGGTTGCATACTAGATGCCCCATTGAGGAAATGTGCTGACCCCATGCTACTCAATTATATATTTAGGGAAATAAGCGTAACTAAATTAGCTTGGTCATGAAACTCCAGCTAGGAGAGCACGAGAAACGAATGGGTATACACAATGCATCTCCGTTTCATATGCAATAGTAGAATCTCTGTAAGTGGCTGCAGTTGTAAGTATAAATATAGGCTATTTATTGGTGATAAATTTAAGTTTATACCATAATAAAAGTGTGACGACAAATATCTTGAATTATACAGCGTAATTACAGATGTAAGTTCTGAGCGATTGTCACATATCAACGCATAGTTGACTGTTTAGCGAAAGAAATGACATGTTGTCTCATTTCCTGAATTGGACATGCTAGGTAGTGTGTGTACCAATACTTCTTCATGCAAACGTTATCTTAGATGTTACGCACGATACAGTGGTTTTGCCTTCAAATTGTATTGTACAACACAAAAACTTGTTAAGCCAATGATTGATGTCCTCTAAGTACCTTCTAGAGAAGGACGGAAAGTGAGGGTGGTTACTGCACGATAGTGTTGCAACATAGGATAGCTTGTTCACGTTCCTCATAACGAGAACCATAATAATCCAACATAAATAATTATCATAAGTAATGCCATGAGTCATTTCCAATTTATCTGGAGGTTTTGGAAATCAAGAGTGGTATTTGTTAGAACTATTTAACGAATAAAATTACTCTGTTTACTCTCAAATCATTATTTAAATATAGTTATTTTAAAATAGTTATATATTTAATGTAAACAGCGATGTTTGAAAACAAATGAGAAACGTTATGTGTCACTTGTTTATCACTGCAACCAGATCATATTATTTATTGCCAAATGATCGAAATATTGTAAGAATGCACCCTAGTGGAGAAAAAATGAAACACATCAAACTGTATATCAATTAATTTCTGATGTCCTATGATATGTCAATTATATTTTTCTGGAACGTTATTACCTGGGGAAAAATACGTTCAAGAAAGTGCAAACAGTGGTATATTTTTTATGGTATAATCAATTGCTACAAATAGTTTTATATAATCTCCCGCAACCATGATAAGGTTATATTCGTGCACTATATATACAATCTGGTAGCCACATGTAGTTATTGCAAAATAATGCTATGGCCCATTCAGAATGTTAAAAAGGAGGAGCTTGATTTTACAGTGATAAAATTAAACTGATAAAATAGAGGTGAAAAAGACTGTAATTGGTTGTAATTAAAAAAATTATTGAAATGTGATTGGTCATTGACTCTCATTTGGGCATGAGTTAAATAGTCATAAGTAGGCCTAATGCCATGAGCAATTTTCAATTTATCTGTAGGATTTGAAAATCAAAAGGGGCTTTTGTTAGGACTATTTAACGAATAAAATTAAGCTGTTTACTCACAAATCATTATTTAAATATATACCTAGTTATTTTAAAATATTTATATATTTAATGTAAACGGCGATGTTCGAAAACAAATGAGAAATATTTGGTTATGTTTGTTCATCAGTGCAACTTGATCATATAATTTATAGCGAAATAGGATCGCATTATTGTAAGAATGCACCCTTGTGGGGGGGGGGGGAAATGAAACGCATCAAACTGTATATTATAATCAACATTACAGGTTATTAATTTATTTTTTTAGGAAACAACTCAGTAAAATCATTATTTAAAAACACAATTATTGAACACCAATTATCAAATGTATAGGTCGAAGGAATCTGTTTATTATTTGCTATATGCAACATATTATTTGTTAGAGGGCCAGTCTGTTCAGAATTTAAAAGGAGGAGCTTTCTTTATTTTGGTAAACCGAATGCTAGAAATATCGAGGTGAAACACCACTGTAATTGGTTCTAAAACAAAATTCATTGAAATGTGTTGGTCATTGACTCCCATCTGGGGCATGAGTTAAAAAACAGTCAAATTAACGATATTAGTAGGCGGCTCGTGACTTTCAACATAAGAGGGTTGGTATTTTATATCCTAAAATTACCTAAATTTCCGGATATTTGATCTCTACCCACTCACATACACACAAACTTAGTATTTTATGTCCTAAAATTACTTAAATTGCTAGATGTATGATATCTACGCACATACATAAACACAAACGTTAGATATATGCTTACATATAATGCTACCTTGGTAGTGAGGGTCCCCATATGGCCTATGTATTTTTTTTATTCCTGCTTCCATCGAAGGGAAATTTGTATTCATAAAAAAAAATTGTCTGTCTTTCCTAGTGAGGTTATAGCGTGTTAATGAACCTTCGGTTGTTCAAACTACATCCTGGAAAAATTCCAAGTGTAAGAATTTACCCCTCAGGGATCAGGATAGGTTCGGTCCAACAGGGAAGAACAATAACTTAGGAAATATAAACTGATATAATGATAGCTAAGCAGAAAACAAACAAAATTAAAAAGTAAATAATTTGATTTTTATGCAAAACAAGTGCTAGAATATTTTCACAGGCTACTTTCATCATACCTACTTAGCCAGATCTTAATTACATTATACAGTCACTAACGGATTTAGAGAATCAAATGAAAACAAAACCCAATTATCAGCTACTAAATTGTATACGTAGTTAATTTTGTCTGGTAGAGTAGCGGCAAATGAACAGTTTTTATTCGACTGATTCTCATTCTGAGGGGAAAAAATTTTGATAAAATATTTGCAATAAAAAAATAGTTATGATTTTAAAATATATATTTCATTTAGTGTTATTGCTCGGTAAATAGTTCTATTTCGAGACTATTTAACTTTAGGCCTAGGCCTATGTATATTAAAAACTTTAGGGTCATTGTATAAAACTTGTGTATGTACGAGTTCGCTTTATTAAATCTAATAGGCTATATAAAAATAAATGTTTGTTTGTTTGTATTTTATGCGCTGCCATACCGTTCATCAGATTGTGATGAGGCTCTTTGCAAAATATTCAGGAGATTCCGGGATGAACATAGGCTATAAGAGAGTTGTGATACTCCACTCCTGGACCTTTAAGACTCATTAGTGAAAATCGTGAAAAAAGTAGCTTTTGGACCCTTATATGGCTTACTCTGCCTAAACCTTAACAAATGCACAAAATTAATGTACATATATTTGAATAAAAAACTCTACAAAAAGTCCCCGACACCATATATTTACGGATAACTCACAATAACTATTTTTGTCTTTCATTGCCGTACCAAGAAGATCGGGATAAGTAGATTCCCGGGTAAACGTAGCACGGCGGGTATTCTTTTACGGATTACTCACAATAATGAATTTAGTCTTTCAGCTCATGTATGCCAAAGAGATCGGGATAAGTAGATTCCCGGGCAACGCCAGGTAATCAGCATGGGTATCTAAAAATAATTACGATATTAGTTTTTCCCTTTTACTTAAACATAAAAACACATTAATTTTCCACTTTTAACTCATTTATGCCAAGAAGATTGGGATAAGTAGATTCCCTGGCAACATCGGGGAATCAGAACGGGGTGTCTAAAAATAATTACGATATACATTTTTGCTACTACTCACATTTATTTTCGCCTTTCAGCTCATTCCCAAGAAGATCGGGATACGTAGATTCCCGGGAAACGCCGGGTAATCAGCACGGAGTATCTAAAAATAATTACGAAACAAAGTTATAATTATTTTCGTTCTACTTATTCAACTATACATAAAAACACATTCATTTTCATCTTTCAGCTCATTTATGCCTAGAATGATCGGATAAGTGGATTCCCGGGCAACCATGGGTAGGCCCTAATCAGCACGGAGTATATAAAAATAATTAAGATATAACTTTTTTATTATTTTGCTTTCTACTTATTCAACTAAACATATGTAAAAACACATTAATTTTCTTTTATTTTGGCGTAGCAGCGCACGCCGGATATTTTGTAGGTTAATAAATATTAAAATTGTGATCATTGGGATGTGATACTATAACTTATTTAGTATTAAAAATACAACTCGAATTTACCTTCACTGAGAAAAACGATTAAAACCCCTAATAATTATATAGATTTGAGGTTTTCCGGATACGAATCTCAAACGCCAACTTCAAATTAATTCGCACAGTTTAATAAAATATACTTTCAGCAATTACACATATTTCAGATTTTTTACAATATCTATTCTGTTTCCACAACTAAATTTATTCCACCGTCTTACTTTAAGGGAGGAAATGAGATTACGAGTTTTTGAAAATAAAGTACTTAGGAAAATTTTTGGACCAGAGAGAGATGAACAGACAGGTGAATGGAGAAGACTACATAACAATGAACTACATGGTCTTTATAGGAAACCACATATAATAAAAACAGTTAAGTCTCGTAGACTCCGATGGGCAGGGCATGTTGCGCGTATGGGGAATGAAAGACGTGCATGGAAGCTTCCTGTAGGAAAGCCAAAGGGAAAACGCCCAGTTGGTAGACCAAGAATGAGGTGGGAGAATAACATTAACTATGATTTGAGGGAAGTAGATTATACAGGGAATGATTGGATAGCATTGGCTCATGATAGGGATGTATGGAGAGCTCATGTCCGCGCGGCCATGAACCTACGGGTTCGATAGTGCCAGTGAGTAAGTAAGTTCATTAATTTATTCAATATGTATTCTATTTCAGAAAAGGAAATTCAAAGCCTACTAAAAACTGATTATTACAGGTTAAAAGGAAAATAAAATAGCAGCTTGGGATATGTGTAGCTGAAATTTAATAATTTAGTTTGGTTACATAACTTGCTATTTTAATATATCGTACGCATCATTCTAAATTCAATTTATATTGCATGGAATTTTCTATACTTGTTATTACGCGCGACAGGAATTACGTGATGTTTTAAATATTGTATTAATGCTCAAACTTGTTTAAAAATGTCCACTTTTTTCAACGATATTGGTGCAATGTTTCCAGCGGATGTATTATTCACGATAACAGGTGGAGTTATAAAACATGGGAACAATTTGGGACGGAATGGCATGGAATATGTATCTATTGTGTTCCGGAGACAGGTTTAACATATTAAATCGTCCAATTCAATTCAATCTAACTCCGCCAGTTGTTAAAGTTTACAGGAGGGGAATTTTTTGTGGTCTTCAGAACTGGAGGTAATGTGACATTCAGAATTGTGATACCTTAAAGATTGATGATACACTTATGGGAAAATTGCCGTGCGTATAAGAGAGTAAAAATAAAAATACAGACATTACGTACAAGTTTATCGGATTCAATATTGTCATTTATTGTGTTTTAGTTCCCTTGAAAGCACGTAATAATACGCTGTAACGAAACTATAATATTAATTTGTTCTGACAAAAGATAGGTCTTTCAAAATATTTTTGAAGCGGTTCCATTGATTTTTCGCTTTATTTTTATCCTACTTATATAAAATTTATAATAAACGAAACGCAAAGCCATCCCAGAAGCTAGGTTATCAATTTCGTCACAAGAAAAAATACTGATTCAGAAAGTTTTTACCATATAAAAATGATGTATTCTTCAAGTTTAAACTTTTGTAATTATCCGTTTAAGATATAGCCTATTGAACAAAACATTTTAATGTAATATTGAAATTAAAGTTCTCAGTGTTACCATTCGTATGCGTTATTTAATACAACATGTCTGTCAATGGATGCCTGTAGTTCAAAGGTAGAGTGCCAACGCGCAAAGCTGAAGATCCTGAGTTCAAGTCCCAGTAAGACATTTTTTCATTAGTTGTATTAACTATTGCATGCGAATGACAAGCCTGGTTACTTTAATTTTAATATTACATTCGTAATTAAGAAATAACTTAAGGCACGGAAATAAAAATCCAACCAATTTGTCTTCTTGGTGAAGCAGCACTTACCGTAATGTGAATATTGTTCACTACAAATGATTCACGGGGTTTTAAAGTGAGAAAAATTCAGGTCTGTCCATGGATGCCTGGTAGAGTACCAGCGCACAAAGCTGGAGACGCTAGGTTCAAATTCCGGTTCAAGCATACTTTTTCTCTTTATTTATAAAAGCATTTAAGCCCTAGAACACAAGCACAGAACACCAGGACTATTTGTACAGTATGTCTTAGACGTATTGAGTCAAGAGATTTGAATTGGGCAGCTTGAGAGACTGTATTTTAGAAACAGCGATATCTGGAAATAATATTAATAAATGAATTTCAGTTTTACGCCTTTTATAAACACGGTATCCACAATCACCTGGACGACATACTCCCTAATTGTTGAATTGGAACGAGAGAACTTGTCCTATGACCAACACCGTATCTTACATTTTTTAATATATATATATATATATATATATTTCCATGCTATGCTTTGCAGCTTTACTAGGGAATTGTGGGTGTGGTAGCTTCTCGTTGCTTTCCACACCGGTTAAGGATGATGATAATGATAAGAATGATAATGATGGCCGGATGATTTTTTTCGGGGACCGTTGGGCCCTAAGCTTCCTAACATTTATCTTACAGGTGAGGCCCGCTGCGTGACAAAGCACCTCGAGATCTCGAGACCACAGCGGTGGAATATATATATAATGGAAATACAGTATGACGTTTGTGCATGAAACCACAGTAGTAAAACCGAATGAAGATCTGATCGCACGCATGAACATAGTTCACATCAAATCACAGCTAACCTATCCCTCATTGTACACCTGAGATGGTTATTTTCATAAGTTCAAAAATACACATACGCCTTGTTCTAAATTATCTAAGCCATAGTGGTCCCTGTCAAAAGTTGAAGTAGTCCTAATATTTAATTTTTATGGATAAAACAAAATATTTGGTCACACATTGAAATATATTAGACCGTATAATGAAAATGGACAATTAATTATAAAAACGAGTGGAAATTTTGAAGGAGTGGTCTGAATTAAAATACAGTCGAGCCTCGATTATCCGAGTTATTGTGGACCGAGGGTATCGTCGGACAATCGGAAACTCGGACTCGGCACTCTCAAAAAATCGAGAGCGAAACATATGTTAAATTGGTGAACTTAATAAAAAACGTGGTGCACCCGAAGATTTTAAAAAAATGGCTGTTCTGTTCTGTATTATGGAATTAAAAAAATGGATACTGTAGATACAATACACGTTCCAGTTAAAAAATATCTTTCTTAAAAAATACTGTGTCTTTCGTATAACGGAACGGAACTTAGCTATCGGTTCTTTTCCCAATCGTCGTATCACTAGAAGGTATATTAGTTTGTCTCTGCTGCTGCTCCTAGGTACTCGATGGCCTTTTTCTGTCTTATTTGCATCTATTATTCTCCATTCCCGTGTCTTCATTCCACTTGCACTTTTTTCAGCCTCCTGCATCATCTAATCAGTCACTTCTAATTGATCCAATTGGCTACAATCGTTTTTTCATTCCGTATTGTTTCAATCTGCGAATCTTTATCCAAACGGCACTTTATCCAAAATGCATTTCCCGCGTACAACGGTGGGGGAGGGGTTGGGACCACCTCGGGTTAACCCTGAACCCGTTAGTCGGGGCTCGGAATAACGTCGACTCTATTGTACTTAAGAGCAATAATAAAACAACAGGAATGAGAAATAAATTAAAAAAAAAGGCTGAATTTCCTGGAAATGGCATGCTATTATTACGACTTACATACAGGGAATCTCATCACCACCAACTTATATCACGAAACGTTAAACTTAAACATCCATCCATCCATAGTAATTCTGCCCGAGGGCAGGTCTTTCGCTGTAATCATAGCACGTTCATGCTATGCTTTGCAGCGTCACTAGAGAATTATAGGTGTGGTAGCTTCTTGTTGTTTTCCACACCGGTGAAGGATGATGATGATAATGATAAGGATGATGGCCGGATGATTTTCGGGGACCGTTGGGCCCTAAGCTTCCTGACATCTGTCTTACAGGTGAGGAAAAACCCCGAAAAAAACCTCACCCAGGAGCCTGTCCCGACCGGGGATTGAACATGGACCCGCTGCGTGACAAGGCAGCACGCTACCTCGAGACCACAGCGGTGGACAAACTTAAATACATAAAAACTGTTAAGAATCCAGTTATATTATATGGATGCGAAACAATAGGCCTCTAACTTTAGGGGAGAAGAAAATATTACGAGTAAGTTATTTAAGAATAAAGTTCTCAAGACATTTTTTGGACCAAGGATAGACGAAGTGACAAGTGAATGGAGATGTCTACAAATAGTGGTCTACATGACATATATGGAAAACTATATCTAATAAGAATAGTTAATTCCTGTAGATTGCGATAAGTAAGGCATATGGCATGAATGTGGAATGAAAGAGGGCATGTAAATTCCTTGCAGTAAAACAGGAGGAGAGCTACCGGTAGGCAGGCCTAGAATGAGGTGGGAGAATAACATTAAACATGATTTGAGGGAGATAAATTATAGAGGGTATGATTTGAAAACAGATAAATCAAGTGGTAAAACAAGAATTGGGCGACCCAAATTACGGTGGTTGGATGATGTCCAGGATGATTTTGTGAAGACGTGAATAATTAAGAGATGGAGACAGAGAGCATTGGAAAGAGAGGATTTGGCGGCAATTCTTAAGAAGATCATGGCTAAACTGAATGGGCTGTGGGACCACAGATGACGATGATGATTGGAAAACATAGCTCAGAATAGGAAGTGATGAAACTACGTGTTCGATAGTACCAGTGAGTTAGTTTGTTATGGATATAAATATATCAACTTGTAAAATCTTTCCTCACATATAAGGATTCTTCTCTATTCTCTTTGTTCTGCTTTTCTCTTCTTCTTCTTCTTCTTGGGCTTTCCCCCACTTATAGGTTTGCCGTCTTCAGTTTCCATTTATTTCTATCATTCCAATCTTCTTCTTCAAAATTCCTATCATCCATTATAGTTCTGACATAGGTTTCCATTTACATTTTGGTCTGCCACGTTTATTTCTTCCAGGAGGTGACCATTGGCATTTATTTTTTCGCCATCTTTCATTTTCCATTCTTTGTACATGGCCATACCATTTAAGTGTTCGATTTTCAATCCTCTTAACAACAGATGTGGTGACATTCATTTCTCTCCAAAGGAATTCACTTCTTATTTTATCCTGTCTTGTTTTTTTGGAGGCTTCTTCTAAAATAATGAAATTCAACTGTTATAATGTTATTCTTTTGTAATTCCGTCAAAGACCAAGTTTCACTTCCATATGACAAAATATTCTGTATTATGCTCTTATAAATTTTCATTTTAATTTCCTTTGTAATATTTTTGTTCCAAATTATTCCATGTAATGTCTTAGTTGCATTTTTGCCATTGCAATTTTAGTCTGAACATCTCTTTCACAGGTAGGCCTACCTAAACTTGTAATTATTGACCCAAGATATTTAAAAAATTCACTTTTTTTCCCCCCTGTTTTGAGTATGAGGTCCTTTCCCAAAGACATATAGGCCGATTCTGTTTTCTGTAAATTTATATTCAGTCCCCATTTTTTGTATTCTTCCATTAGTTTATTTGTCATATATTTCATATCATCTTCATCCCTTGCAAAAAATATTTGATCATCTGCAAACAACAATGAACGTAATACTTTTCCTCCTATAGGAATACCCATTTCAGAACATTTTTACACCATAAATTAAGAGCCTGGTCTAAATAAATGTTAAAAAGAATTGGTGTCAAACAGCATCCCTGCTTAAGGCTTTTATTCACTGTGAATTCCTCTGTTAATTTATTCTGTATTTTTACTATAGCTTTTGTATTACTATAGATCCTTCCAACAATATTAATCCATTTATCGCAGATATTCATATTTCTCATTGCCGTCCATAACAATTGTCGAGGTACACTATCTGCTTTTCTCTACAATTCTAAATACGATCGGTTTATCTTTAAGATGTCTATCATCTTATTTACTTTTCTTCCCTGGTCATTTATTCCATGTTTTCCTTCAAGTGCGTCCTTCAACAGGCATTTTATTTTACCCCATAGCTCAGACAACTTGTTATATTCTTCTTTATATTTGGCAATCATTCATCTTCCATCTTCTACCTTTAGTACAGCTCTGTTTATTATTATGTCCCGTATTCTTCAAGATATCCACATTTGCACTACTTCCAGTCTTCAATTTGCGTCTTACAATTATTAATGTTCAGATTTCCGCTTCATACACTGGCACACATTAAATAAAGCTTTCCACTAGTCTCTTCTTTAAATCATTTTCCAGAGGTATTTTTTTTTCCCCCTGATGAAAGATTCTTCAGTAATTGATATTCTCTGTTTACTTGTTGAAGCTAAACCTTTTTTTTCATAGAGCGGCCCAGAAGAAAAAAAATGTAGTTAACATTTTCGGACTTTCTTACATCTAGATTTTTTTAATTCCTAAAGGCTATATTTACTATGATCCTAAACTGATCATTCCACGCATTATATATATATATATATATATACACACACACACACACACACACACATACACACGCCATATATATAGGACTATAGGACTTTTCATGTCTAGAAAATAGTGTTCCCCTTAAGAGAATACTGTTGCGAATTGACAACGGAGACTTGAGTGATAGAGAAAGAAATATGTCTCCCTCTTCTCCTTCTAGCAAAGTACAGCATCAACATAAGTTTACAGCACAATTATCTCCACTTCTAAATCTAGTTCATGATCATTTTTTATCTAATGTGATTACTAAAGAACAATATTAACATTTGGAATTTTATAGATTATGATCACAGAAACGCCAGTAGCTTCAGAACATTCTCGCTTAGTAATCTGCATGTGATATATTAATTACGAATTATTTTTTGCCACGGCTGTATGTGAAAAAATAAGTTTTGTTGGAAGGGGGTGATTCACTGGCTTCTCCGCTAGCCGCTGTTCCGATAATTAGGTTTACCCCCGACTTTATTAAATTCCATTCCATAGTAATTCTGCCCCGGGGGCAGGTTTTTCACCGCAATGTTATGCTTTGCAGCTTTACTAGGGAATTATAGGTATGGTAGCTTCCCGTTACTTTCCACACCGGTGAAGGATGATGATGATGGCCGGAGAGATTTTCAGGGACCGTTGGGCCCTAAGCTTCCTGACATTTGTCCTACAGGTGAGGAAAACCCCCGAAAAGAACCTCCCAAGGAGCCTGTCCCGACCGGGAATCGAACCCGGGCCCGCTGCCTGACATGTCAGCACGCTACCTCGAGACCACAGCGGTGGACATCTTCTTTAAATAAATGTGTAATAATTATACATTCCTTAATGATATTTTTTTCATAAATAGGACACCTACTTTCTTGTAAAATTATAATTGGAATTAATTAAATTAATTATTTATTTAAAATGAATAAATAAATAAATAAATAAATCTCTCATAAAAGGAAACTTTTAAGAGCAATGGTATTTTCTAGACGTGAAAGCTCTATAGGCAGCATAGAGAAAATTAGGGTAATGTGACTTTTATATAATTTCTATATTTTTATTTATAAAGTGTTAATCGTATACAATAATTTATAGTGACAGCTCGTGTATTAATTACAGTGACTTCCTTGTCTCTGGTGTCCGCCGTACGTCAGGTGTAACCGGCCAGACAATCTGAGACTCCCGGTAATATCCCTACAACTGTTGACAATCTGAAATTTCCGGCAACATCCCTACAAATGCTTTTCGTTCTAAGAGTTACGGTTTACTATTTGTTTATAAGCTTGACACTGTTTCTATGAGTGGGAGATGCACATTAGAAATCGTGCTTAAAGAATACATGCCTATTACAAACGAATCGTGCAGAATAATCTTCTTTGTTAATGTGTAAGCATGTGGGGGTAATTATAAAAACATACTCAAACACTGACAACACGCCATTCACAGAGAACAAAATGCACTCAACTTTGCCTTGTCACGCAAGGGGCCCGGGTTTGATCCCCGATAGGGACAAGTTTCCTTGGTGAGGTTTTCTCGAGGTTTTTCCTCACCTGTAAGCCAAATGTCAAGAAACTTTAAGGTCCAAACGGTCCCTGAACACCATCAGGCCATCATTATCATCAATATCATATTCGCCTTATTGGATTAAGTTTAGTTTAAGGCATATCCTGGCATATCATTACCAGCATCATCGCATTTCATATCATTGGGTCTGCATAACATCGCCTTCCAGGCACCCCAACCTCAGAAGTGGGTTACAAGTACGCTTTGCCAGGAGAGATTACCAGAAATATCGTTATGATAACCTGGTGGCAATGATTAAAAGAAATGTCTTCAGTGAAATTCTATTCTGGGAAGGCCAACATGTGTAGAAGGTTTAGTATGCCTGCCGGAAGGAGTGTGGGAAATGTAAAGGAGAGAAAAATAAATTGTTTGAGTACAGATCAAATGTTTGACTCTAAGCTTCCTGAAGCGGAGAACTCTCTAGTTCGCAACTTAGGAGATAGCTCGTCTACCCAAGGGACAAGTGAAAACTTTTCGATATTCCACGTGAATATGGAGGTTCGGAAAAAACAGCCGAATGCATCAGCAGCCTACCACTATAGATCTGATGAGTGGAATCT
Source organism: Diploptera punctata (assembly GCA_030220185.1). Classification (NCBI taxonomy): domain Eukaryota; kingdom Metazoa; phylum Arthropoda; class Insecta; order Blattodea; family Blaberidae; genus Diploptera; species Diploptera punctata. The sequence goes on along the minus strand of JASPKZ010008096.1, from coordinate 52,597 downwards.
TCTTGTTCGGCAACTTCGGTTGTTTACCGAGGGAATGAGTTAACTCAACTTTCATCACTCAGCGATTTTCAGCCGAAGTCTTCAGCAGTGGTATATCTAGCTATCGGGATCACATCCCAGAAATATTACCCTATTTTGGAACATGATCAAAGCTTCCTAACTGTTCCGACCAAGTTTTCTGTGGCATTTTCCTGATCGGAAAGAAAATACTGGAACATCCCGTTTTTTACTGAAAGTGTACCGGTGATAGGTTCAAAAGTCTGCGCAATTCCCTCTTTCTAGTTATGTTATACTTTCCAATTACACATTTCGTTTGGAGAAATGAATAACAGGCGGAGGTATGTCGTTCCGCGCGAGAAACTCCGAACTGAATTTCCTTCTTTGACTACGGTCATGTCTGAGACAACGGCTGAAAAGGAACTTCCTGTTCAAAAATGCACTTGAAATAATAAATAGAATAAATTTATTTATTTAACAGGTTTCACATTGTTTCATAATAACTTCTTGCGTCCAATTAATCTACTGTCATTCTTCTCCACATCTCTCTCATTCCAATCTCCATCGTCCAATCTATTTTTCCCTCATGTTGCTCAAAAAACCATAAATGGAATAAATACCCGGGGGAAAAATATGAATTTGCAAGGAAGGACTTATCTGGAGCAAAACATTATGCATGAGAAAAACATATTGTTCGCGTTTTTCAAAGTCATCACTCATCATCAAGACAGGATGTGGGCCTATAGTCCAAGGTTTCCCCTTTTGATAACGTGATTCACTTTTGTTTAGTCCGATTTTGGTTGCGAAACATGTTCTCTTACTTTGAAAGAAGAAAAAAAATTAAGGATATTTGAGAATTAAGTTCTTAGGAAAACAAGCTTTGGGTGGCAATGGAGAAGTTTGGAATACCTTATACATTTCATAAAAAGAATGTATGATTGTAAAGCAAGTATTAAAGTTAGAAGTAGAGTATCCTCAGAGTTTGATATAACAAAAGGATTAAGACAAGGATGCAGGATGTCACCAACATTGTTCAAGATATACTTAGAAAATGTATTCATGAAATGGAATAAGTCATGTAGGGGAATGGGAATCAACATTAATGACCGTTTACTGCACAATTTATTATTCGCTGATGACTAAATTATAATAGGACAAGATAAAGAAGATATAGAATATATGATTAGAAAGTTGGTAGATGTATTTGAGGTAGGTGGACTGAAAATAAATTATATTAAAACAGAATATATGGTAATCGGAGGAAACTCAGAAAACCTACAAATAAATAATATGATAATTAAATGTGTTGAAGAATTGAAATATCTTGGATCTATAATAGATAAATCTGGTACTTGTGAAAAATATATTAACAGAGTAAATTATGCAAAGAAAGCGATTAGATCCCTGAATGGTGTTTTATGGAATAAAAATTTGACCAGAAAAAAAAACAAAAAAAAACAACAAAACAAAAAAGAGATTATACAGACAATAATAGAAAGTATACTTACAAATGGAACAGAAAGCTGGACAATAAATGAAAGGATGCAGAAAAGAATCTTGGCGACAGAAATTGATGGATTACGGAGAAGTATGAGAATATCCAGGTTACAACATATTCGAAATACATATATCAGACAAGAAATGGATGCACAAGAAACTGTTATCTTTTCAGTGGTAAGACATGTACAACGGATGCCGGAACACCAGTGGCCTAAACAGGTGTTAGATTGGACGGTACCAGACAGAAGGAAGAGGGGGAGAAGTAGAAGAACATGGTATGATGGAATATATGATGCCATGATGAAGAGGAGTATGAAAGAGGGACAATGGGAAGATAGGAATCACTGGAAAGCAGGAATCAAGGGCGAACTGCTGTAAAGTGGAAAGCCTGTATTACTCGTACGTATTAGGTAGGTAGACAGGAAAATATTTGGAACAAAGAGAGACGAACAAACAGGTGAATGGAGAAAACTACATGAGTGAGCAACAGACATTTCCACTAACTTCTAATTATATCTCTTATTATTTTGCTCCTGTTTTTAGTCTATTTTTGTCTTTACTTAATTTATGAGAAACCAGATGCAATAAGAATAGCTAACTCTCTTACACTGATGGGAGGGACATGTGACATGAATAGGGAATGAAAGAAGGGCATGGAAAAGTTCATAACATAAAGATTCATGATTTTTATGAGAAACCAGATGTAATACGAACAGTTATGTGTGGGTAGTAGATGTGATTGATAGGAATATATGGGACGATTGGAGAATGAAACACTGGTATGGAAAATGTAGGAAAACCAAAGGGAAAACACCCAATACGTAGGCCAATAATGAAATGGGAGAATTAATGTAAACATTAGCTTAGGATAGGGATGTATGGATATCTTAAGTCTGCACGGCCATGAACTTACGTGTGTTAGTAAGTGAATTTTTTCTTCTCTATGAAATAATGGCTTAAGGTTTTACCGTTCAGCACGCCAACAGTATAAATAATGTAAAAAGTTCTTCATATAAAAATTTAGAAAATATTTTACAACATAGTTACAATGCATTATTGAAATGCCGAAGCTTGTTATTGGCAAGTTTAGTCTGTTATTTCATATTACGACGGAGTATGCAAGTTTTATAAACATAGTGTTGGCTTTTATTCAGTCACGCCAACTTCCTTTAAGTCCAAAACACCGACATTCTTTTTTCATAATCACCTCGTTTGTTAAAATCATGTATTCTAAATACTTTGCTTTCTAATTTTTAAAATGCCCATTATGAAGTCTGACACCTTTCTGTTAACATATAACAATCTGACTTTTAATCTGACTAAAATCAAATAGGAGGCACAAATATAACGTTACATCTAACATTGGGTTTGTTTTAGTGAATAAATTTTAAATAACTTAATTTAACAACGCTGCAAAGCTTAAAGTTCATTAACATATTTTATTTATTTAAAAAATATTAAAATAACACAACTTTTATAGTAATAGTTCAGACAAACAGTATAACTAAATAATTAACTAACTCTCTGGTACTATCAAATTCGGAGGTTCATGATCATATGGAGCTAAACTCTTCGTACATCTCTTCCTGAGATTTTTCCAGTCATTCCTTGCTACCATAACAAATAATATAAGAATGAAAACACTCATTTAGCAATAAAGACTAAGCCAAGCAGTAAATTTAGCCTTAGATTAAACAACTGTAGGCAAATAATCATCATCATCATCCAGGGATTAAGCCTATTGGCTCGTTTCGGTTTAATCAAAGCTAGAATTGTTAAAATTGTTCAGGCCATCTTTTGTGTGGGCGTCCAACATTTCTCCTTCCGTGCGATTTATAATTTAGCAATAATTTTGGAAATCAATAAGTATAACTAAATTATGATTGCTTAAAACACTCCCACTACGGTGCACCTGAACCCATTCGGGAAAGTACAGGATATATATATATATATATATATATATATATATATATAGTTGGAACAAACATTCAAAATTTATGAGGGAATAGAATGGATTATTAAATATCAACAATAACGGACATAATTAATTGTTCAGAAGAAGCTGCAAAAGCCAGGATACCTGTTAGATCAATGAAATGATGCAAATTGAACCAACAATTTCATGATGTATGAAAGGGTATATGACATAGTAGTGTAAGTAATTTTTTTCTTAATTTTGAGAAAAAACAGGGTTTTATTAGGCAGCGTACAAAGAATCAAGATTGCTTTATTCTTCTCCTTGTAGATTATTTTTACTCTTTTGTTCTTAATTATCATGACTTACTTTTTTTATGATATTACCATTAATGATTCTTGGCTGTGTATAGGGAAGGGGAAATTATAAAATAATAGCACTATAATAGGGATTATAATAGATGTAATTAGTATTAGTTTTGTAGATAATTTCTTAATTATCATGACTTACTTTTTTTTTATGATATTACCAATTCGCCATTTGTCAAAATCAGTCTGTGTATGATTTGTAGTTTATTAAGTTGTAAGGTTGTGAGTCATATGTCTTTTGCAGTGGATCAGTATACAGTAGGTTATCGTCGGCGAATTGGCACAGCCCAGTGTTTGTTGTGGTTGATATGGGTATGTCAGATACGTAAAGTATGTACTGCTGTTTTACGTTTTGTTTGCCGATCGGATTCGCAGCGCTGTTATAGTGTTTTGACTAGAGGACACGGTTGGAGATACACATCAGACTATTCAGTACAGTACCGTCTAATGATTAATTAACGTACTCTCACAATGTCACAAGACTACGTTCGGACTGCAGCAATTCATTCCTGTTGACCTATCCTGTACAAGCACCCCCTCTACATTTCCCTTCCATTCCGACTTCTATTTCCTGCAGCCATTGATTCTCCGGCATTGATGTTTTCACGACAGTGTTGCCGATATGGATATTCAGTGGGAATGGCCGCTTTATGTATGCGGTTAGCAGCCATATAGCTGACATTTCAGCAATTTCAAACCTTACTAGCGCGCTATAGCTGTGTCAAGAGCAGTGATTGGTTGTGGCAGACATCTACTCTCATTACAACAATTTCCTTATTGGCAGTAGAGGGCGAATTTTGCCTTTACCCCTAGTATAACCTAAACTTCAGAGCTGGAGATATGGTGGCTGGGGTATAGTTCCTATTTCTGCCGTTGCGATGAATCAATTCACGTTTTAGAATGGAAACACTAATATTTGAACATTATTTTGTGCATCGTATCTAAAACATAGTTTGTGTTACTCGTAATGTACGGTCAGAGAAAATCAAACTTTTAAAATTCGTGGTAAACCACCGTTGAGGTTATTGATAAAAATATTAAAATTATAAAGTTCGTTCCTGATGTGTCAGTCGTACTAAACTGAAGCAAACATTTGTTTATAAACCTTCGTCAAATATTAAAAATGTAGGTCTTTCAGAATACAGTCTTCTCATCATCAGCATCTAGAATGGTACTGAAGATTTTAGTAGATTTATACAGCGGTTTCAGGTCGCGGATGTGTTCTCGTTCGAATTCACAATCGAGCCTCCGACCAGGGAACACTACCTAAAAGTACTCGCCACTGAAGATTCCCTCCGTAGTCGATGGAGAAAAGTCTGGAAAATACACCAGTCATGGACCATAACCACACAGCCTGGAATCTGTTAATATTATAAATTGATTTTATTGATCAAACTATATTACTTCAAAATGCTATTCATTATAGAATACTAACTGAAATTAAAATTTTCTTTATCCTTTGTACGTACTTTTACATGCCCCACGTCACCCGGACCTTACAGGGATACGACTTCCCGGGAGAGGATTTATAACTTTGGATGACACACATTTTTTGTACCGTTGAGGGACATGTTTGGGTTTGTACCATCCAGGGACATGTTTGAGTTTGTACCGTCTAGGGAGATGTTTGAGTTTGCACCGTCCAGGAACATGTTTGAGTTTGTACCATTCAGGGGCATGTTTGAGTTTGTACTGTTCAGGGACATGTTTGAGTTTGTAGTCGATACTAAATTATATATAATATATCATCGGGGTAAAGTTACTCCACCTTCCACATGCCCCAATCTAAGAATTGGATTAAAATTTACCAATGCCAGGGGAGAAAACCAGAAATGTCATAAAAGAGAACCTGGTGGCATTGGACAAAAAATACTAAGGCATTCGATAAGTAATGAAAAAACTGTTGTAAATCAGCGATCCTAGTGGTTACAATTTTGTAGTGTATTGTTGGCCAGTCTTTTATTGTATAAATGTGTAATATTTAAAGTCTCGAATTAGCAATTTTTGAGAATATATTAGCTGTTTCACACATTTAGTAAGTAATACCGGTCTGACAAGATGTTCAGTAGAATTTGTTTAGAATGTGGAATTGGGAAGTACTTGAACATACACCTTCACCAGATATGGGTCCTTGTGACTATAACTTATTCTCAAAGATCAAATACCTCTACGAAGCATTCGACTACAATCAAGAGATGATATCCAGAAAGCTCTAGGTCGATCAGATGAAAGAGATATCCAGAAATGGTGCTGCAGATAGAGTTCTCCGTATTCCAAGGATTTGAAAACGCGTCGAAAACGTAAAGAGCTACAGAATACAGTGGAAAACTTAGTTATCCTTGGGGTGTTCCGGCTCTGAGGGTGAATGGCTGAGAGATTGCGATACTGAGTCTTAGTGTAACAGTTCGATCTGTCATGTAGTCCGAGATCCATCTTGTCAAGTATGTGGGTATGTTCACGTGTGCTTTTTTATACATAAGTTCGTCTAGTCAAATCGTATCAACTGTTTTCTTAACATATACACCAACTAGAGTTGTAGTGTTATGTTTATTGGTCGTGTTGTGCTCCATGAGCATAGCGATGGGTCGTTAGTGAACGAACTAGTTCATTTGAACGGCACATTAAAAATAACTAACTGTATCATAGTTCGCACATTACTTTTGAACTGGTAGTTCGTGTGCGGTGAAAGTGTGCTGTCAGCTCTAAGCACGATTTTACATGTAAAGTTAGTTCGGACGCGAGTAGCGAATGGCAAGCCCAGAATAAGAACTAGTTCAAAAGTAACCTATGGCATGCTTTCTACTGATCTGACAGTAGTGCCAACATTTCAAAAAATCAAATACAATTCACAATGTTTATAGCGCACAGTGTTTCTTACAATAATATTAGTTTTACTACAATAAAACTTTAAGTTGTTTATCATAAACGCCAGTAACATAAAATATTTAAAACGCTCAAAAATACACACTGTTGCACTAGATTTAGGTAATGTCACTTGAAAATGACATCTGTTCAACTCTTTTGCCACTTAGGCTATTTCTCGCTTCTGTTATCGTGTGCCCTGCCTTCCGACAATACTCTCACACCATCGTAGAGAAGTGGCAATTATAGAAAAGCGAGTTTTTGCTTATTTATAGACGGAATGTTCAACTATTTGTTTCACACAATATATTTTTAAGCTAAAAGAAACTGAAAAAAAAAGTTATAAATAACTAAATTACCCTAAAACTGACAATAAAACCAATTAAACCCAAAATTATTTAATTAAAATTATAATAATTATTTTATTAGAAATATTCTACAATACAGTGTTTCTCCTTCAACCCAAAGTGATTTAAGGAATTTTTAAGAATTTAATCAATTAAAATCAAAATATAAAATAATTAGCTATACGGCGTATAAAAATATAGGGCCTGTGTAAAAATAACTATAGCATTTTCGTAAACCAAGCCAACTTAATTCCTCGCTAAAACTAACACCCTTAGCTTCTTTCATAAATATATTTACACAATATCTCTACGAAAAAATATCAGAAACATTGCCAACATTATGGAATCCGATCCGATTGAGGGTCTTTCCACTTTTCAGCGGTTGCCCTTTTACCAGCCGACTGCTGGCCCTTCACATCCACATGTGTCAATCACAACAGCCAGTGTAGGGGTGATATGTGGTTAGCATGTCGAGCCCCCAGCCGTTATAGCTGGTTCCTCAACCTGGAGCCGCTACTTATTGTAGCTACCCAATTGCCTCACGATGCTGGGTGGGCACCGGTCCCATACAGGCCGAAATGCCATGAGAAAATTTCTTCCCCCATGGAGACTCGAACCAGCGCAAGTCCCGTAGCTCTGCGCCAAGGCACATTATGGAATAATGCTGTATTATTGAAGAATCTGTCTGCAATATTTCAGTCAAATTTACATAAACAAAATTATAATATCGAACGTTCTAGCATTTTTTTGAAGTACTATTTAAGAAAAAAGGAGTTTTAACTACTTATTTGACAAAGAGAAAGACAAAATTATCTCGACATTAATATAAACATCTGGGTGGATGATGAATGATCTGTTCCAAATTGTGCACAAGAAGTTAACAGTAGAAATATATAGACATTGATTTGCTGTTCTATCGAAGTCATGACTCATGAGGATATAGTTAGGTTCATGTGCATATATCCCATCTATCGGCGAACTTATAAGGCAAGAATATTCTCGAGGTACGTAAGAAATGTGCGGTTACAGTATAATGAACTAATTAGTCAATTTTTAAATCGAACTACCTAGTTCATTTTTAAATCAAACTGACCTGTTACTTTGAACAACACAATTTAATGTGCGAGAATAAACGAACTAGCTCCCAACATTGAACTACCTTGTCCATCGCTAGGCAATGTGAAAATCGGAAACCCTCTTGTGCTTGGTAGGTGTCTGTGTACTATATATTCCTGTGTAACCGGAATTAGACATCTAACTTCACGCCGTAGCGTAGTGGTTAAGGCACTGCGCTACAAACCGGAAGGTCGAGGGTTCGAGTCCCGGCGGGGTCAGGATTTTTAAACTGACCCAAACCTTCTGGCGGCACTATGGCCCTGGGGTCGACTCAGCCTCTAACTGAAATGAGTACCAGACGCTTGTTCTGGGGTAAAGGCGGCCGTCACGCAGGGCTGACAACCCGGCTGACATCAAGTGCCGATTGTCAAGAAAAAGTGGGAGCCTTAACCTCCTACTACCCCAAGGGCCTCCTGAGGCCTGTAGTGGGATCACTTTACCTTTACTTTACGTATAAAAGTTGTACTGACCACTCCACACTTGCTGGACATCACATAGACACCACAACAATCAAAGCACAAGCTTCGCGGCTCGTGATAAATGCCCGTAGCTATTTCTAGTATGGCACATGCATGTTAAGCCTATGATATAATTTCACCCGCTGCCTTTAAATTTTAAACACTGTATAAACATTAATCCTGTATTTTTTAAATAAATCTTGCACTTAAATTAGAGATGTATAAAGCATTAGGTTCAGGCGGGATCCCAACGGAACTGATAAAATTAGGGGGAGAAAAAATGACGGACAAGATATGTCTGTTACTTTGTATGATTTGGAGAAAAAAAACTTCCAAATTGAATGGGGAAAAAATAGTCGATTATCATACCAATCTGTAAGAAAGAAAATAAAACTTATTACAACAACTACATGCGCATCTCATTACTTTTAATTACAGGGGCAGCTCATTACTTTCCCTATATTGATGGCAATAGATCTTCAATGTGGATTTAAAAGGAACAAGTCTACAACAGATTAAATTTTTAGTATAAGACAGATTTTCAGAAAATATATGAGAATATAATGATACTGTGCATCAACTAGGCCTATATGTAAACTTTATAAAGGTATACGATTCAACGAAAGGAGTTCGGAATTTCTAAAAAGTTATACTTATTCGAATGTGTCTAAATGACACAAAGAGTAGGCAAAAAGTTTTCCGATATTTTTGAAATTCACAATAGGTTATAGCAAGGAGATGCACTATCTCCTATACTTTTCAATTTTGTACTAGAGCATGCCATCAAATCTTTAGAGGAAGAAGAAGGCCTACTACTCTTGGTATCAATAAGATGTTAGTTTATGATGATTTATTATTAGGAGTTATACCTAGGAACGATAATTACAAAGAGGAGCCAGAAATTAAACATAGGCTTAATTCTGAAAATGCATTCTATTACGGATTTGCAGGTATTCTTGTCAATCCAACTTTTCTGAAAAAAAAAGTCAAACTGAAAATATAAAAAATTGTTATTCTCCCAGTTATATTTTATGGTTTGCCAAACAAGGGTTCTTACTTTAAGGGAGGTGAAAACATTACTTATTTATGAATAAAGTTCTTAGGAGCCTATCCCGACCGGGGATCGAACCCGGATCCGCTGCGTGACAAGGCAGCGCTCTACCTCGAGATCACAGCGGTGGACTTATACGATAGGTCTATGAGCAATTGAATTGGTATGGGCATGTATGAAAAATGCAAGAAGAAGTTATCCAGAAAAAAAAAACAATGGAATGGTGCCCACCTGAAAGAAGAAAGAAGAAAGAAAGGAAGACTCGAAACTCGTGGATGCAATAAATAACTGGAATCAGAATAAGAGGACCGAAGGTCATTGAGTGGATGGATAGGGAAGAGTGGAGAAGGAAAATAAAACTTTAGGCACAGAAATATGTATAATATAAACATTTAAAATATGTAGGCTATATAAATAAAATTATTATTGTTATCATAATCATCTTTACCATCAAGGATTACCAATATTAGAATTGGTCTGTCCATCTTTTACTGGGTGTTTCTACATTTCTTCGTCCTATTGGTCTATAGTGAATAATTAGTTTCGGGATTATGTTGTTATCCATTCTATTGATGTACGTACATCCATTTATCTCTGTATTGTGCAATCCTATCTAACAGCTTGAATATATTTAGTTCTGTTCGAATATCTTCATTTCGTTTCCGATCTGCTATTGTATAACCAGCCACACTCCTCAAAAACCTCATTTCTGAAGTTTATGTTCTTAGTTTCTGGCTTTTGGTTAAATCCAGAGTTCCGACCCAAATAGTAGTGTCGGAAATGCTATTTTTTATAAGATTTTAAAAGTGCCTCATTTCTAGTTTACTTGATAATTTTGTTTTATAGTGGTCATATAATTAAATGTATTTATTTTTTGCAATGTCTTCATTTTCTTCATATTACACATTGTATTCCAGATAAATAAAATTGCATACCTGTTCTATTGTTTTATTCTATAATGAGAATTTTACTCTTAATAATAGTCCACCGCTGTGGTCTCGGGTTAGCGTGCTGCCTTGTCACGTAGCGGGCCCGGGTTCGATCCCCGGTCGGGACAGTTTTTCTGGGTGAGGTTTTTATCGGGATTTTTCCTCACCTGTAAGACAAATGTCAGGAAAACTTTAAGGCCCAAACGGTCCCCGAAATCATATGGCCATCGCAATCATCATCATTCATATTCATCTTAGGTTAAGCTTAGGATTAGGGACTCTCCTGGCGCACAATTATCATTACCCATCATATCATCGGGGCAACGTAACCCCGCCTTCCAGGCGCCCCAACCTCAGAAGTGGGTTACAAGTACGCCATGCCAGGAGAGAAATCAGGAATGTCGAAAGACAACCTGGGGCATTTGAAAAAAAAAATTATTATTATTATTATTACTATTATTATTACTATTATTGGATTGGCCACTGGCTAAGAATAAACTGCCTGCTGACGGATGCCCTAGAAGAAATGGTCAACGAAAAGAAAATTAGAGGCAGAAAAAGACATCAGATGATAGATAATATTAAAATAAATGGTTTGTATGCGGATACAAAAAGGAAAGCTGAGTTAAGAAAAGAGTGGAGAATGCTGAGTTTGCAGTGAAAGGCTTGCTCTTCGGGAGAACACTATGTATGTATGTATTATTATTATTATTCTGATATTATTATTATTCTGATATTATTATTATTCTGATATTATTATTATTCTGATATTATTATTATTCTGATATTATTATTATTCTGATATTATTATTATTCTGATATTATTATTATTCTGATATTATTATTATTCTGATATTATTATTATTCTGATATTATTATTATTCTGATATTATTATTATTCTGATATTATTATTATTCTGATATTATTATTATTCTGATATTATTATTATTCTGATATTATTATTATTCTGATATTATTATTATTCTGATATTATTATTATTCTGATATTATTATTATTCTGATATTATTATTATTCTGATATTATTATTATTCTGATATTATTATATTCTGATATTATATTATTATTATTCTGATATTATTATTATTATTATTATTATTATTATTCTGATATTATTATTATTATTTATTATTATTATTATTATTCTGATATTATTATTATTATTATTATTATTATTATTATTATTCTGATATTATTATTATTATTATTATTATTATTATTATTCTGATATTATTATTATTATTTTATTATTATTATTATTATTCTGATATTATTATTATTATTATTATTATTATTATTATTCTGATATTATTTTATTATTATTATTATTATTCTGATATTATTATTATTATTATTATTATTCTGATATTATTATTATTATTATTATTATTATTCTGATATTATTATTATTATTATTATTATTCTGATATTATTATTATTATTATTATTATTCTGATATTAATTATTAGTATTATTATTATTCTGATATATTATTATTATTATTATTATTATTCTGATATTATTATTATTATTATTATTTTATTATTCTGATATTATTATTATTATTATATTATTCTGATATTATTATTATTATTATTATTCTGATATTATTATTATATTATTATTATTCTGATATTATTATTATTATTATTATTATTCTGATATTATTATTCTGATATTATTATTATTATTATTATTATTCCTGATATTATTATTATTATTATTATTATTCTGATATTATTATTATTATTATTATTATTATTCTGATATTATTATTATTATTATTATTATTATTTTCTGATATTATTATTATTATTATTATTATTATTCTGATATTATTATTATTCTGATATTATTATTATTATTCTGATATTATTATTATTCTGATATTATTATTATTATTCTGATATTATTATTATTCTGATATTATTATTATTATTCTGTATTATTATTATCTGATATTATTATTATTATTATTATTATTATTATATCTGATATTATTATTATTATTTATTATTCTGATATATTATTATTATTATTATTATTATTATTATTATTATTATATTATTATTATTATTTATTATTATTATTATTCATATTATTATTATTATTATTATTATTATTATTCTGATTTTATTATTATTATTATTATTATTATTATTATTATTATTCTGATTTTATTATTATTATATTATTATTATTATTATTATTATTATTATTCTGATTTATTATTATTATTATTATTATTATTATTATTATTCTGATTTTATTATTATTATTATTATTATTATTATTATTATTATTCTGATTTATTATTATTATTATTATTATTATTATTATTATTTCTGATTTTATTATTATTATTATTTTATTATATTATTATTCGGATTTTATATTATTATTATTATTATTATTATTATTCTGATTTATTTTTATTATTATTATTATTATTATTCATTATTCTGATTTTATTATTATTATTATTATTATTATTATTCTGATTTATATTATTATTATTATTATTATTATTATTCTGAATTTTATTATTATTATTATTATTATTATTATTCTGACTTTTATTATTATTATTATTATTATTATATTATTCTGATTTTTCTATATTATTATTATTATTATTATTATTCTGATATTATTATTATTATTATTATTATTCTGATTATTATTATTATTATTATTATTCTGATATTATTATTATTATTATTATTATTCTGATATTATTATTATTATTATTCTGATATTATTATTATTATCATTATTATTATTATTATTATTCTGATCTATTATCATTATTATTATTATTATTATTATTATTATTATGTTATTATTATTATTATTATTATTATTATTATTATTATTATTATTATTCTGATATATTATTATTATTCTTATTCTGATATTATTATTATTATTATGATATTATTATTATTATTATTATTATTATTATTATTATTCTGGATATTATTATTATTATTATTCTGATATTATTATTATTATTATTCTGATATTTTTATTATTATTTATTATTATTCGGATATTATTATTATTATTATTATTATTCTGATATTATTATTATTATTATTATTATTATTATTATTCTGATATTATTATTATTATTATTATTATATTATTATTCTGATATTATTATTAGTTATTATTATTATTATTCTGATATTATTATTATTATTATTATTATTCTGATATTATTATTATTATTATTATTATATTATTATTATTATTCTGATTATTATTATTATTATTATTCTGATATTATTATTATTATTATATTATTATTATTATTATTCATGATATGAGATTATTATTATTATTCTGATATTATTATTATTATATTATTATTATTATTATTATTCTGATATTATTATTATTATTATTATTCTGATATTATTATTATTAGTATTATTATTCTGATATTATTATTATTATTATTATTATTATTCTGATATTATTATTATTATTATTATTATTATATTATTATTATTCTGATATTATTATTATTATTATTATTTTATTATTATTCTTATATTATTCGTATTATTATTATTATTATTCTGATATTCTTATATTATTCTTATTATTATTCTGATATTATTCTGATATTATTCTGATATTATTCTTATTATTATTATTATTATTCTGATATTAATTCTTATTATTATTATTATTATTCTGATATTATTCTTATTATTATTATTCTTATTATTCTTATTATTATTCTTATTATTCTTCTTCTTCTTATTATTATTCTTATTATTCTTCTTCTTCTTATTATTATTATTATCATTATTATTATTGTATATGGCGTAGAAATGAACTTCCTTATAAGAACAAAAGACTGCACAAGAATGGATCGGATAAAGAAAGATGTAAGAACAGAGTTAAATATATATATATATATATATATATATATATATATATATATATATATACATTGAATGGTAAAATGAAAGAATATAGAGAAAAATGGTTTAGACATCTAGAAAGAATGAATGTAACAAGATTACCAAAAGAAGCATTTAACTTCAAGCCAAGAAGTTCAAGGAATGTAGGAAGGCCAGTGAAAAGATCGACAGAACAGCTGTGAGGCGGAACAGGCAATTTGCCTAATCCATGAAGTGTAGAAGAAGAAGTATTGTATATTTTATTTTTACAATGGATGCACTCTATTGTAAATAAAATTTTATTTTTAGAGTACAATTTCTTTGAAGGCGTGTGATAAAAGATACTTATCTGCGCTAATAATAGCCCAATAAAAATTATTACGATTAAAATGAATGAAAAACTGCAAGGAATTATCAAGTGTTTGAAGATATAAAATTGCTTTGTTTTTATAATGATTGAGCAATTTTTTGGAATTATGTACGAAGCACAGTAGTGGCAGCAGCAGTTATAGCCATTCTTTTTACCGGTGGAGTATCTAACCACGGATGGCTGAATCACGTGACTAAGCCTACACGCAACGTATGTTTGAGGGGGAGAGAGAAACAAAAAGAATAAGTATAAAGAGAAGACAAAGAGCGAGAACAGTATCAAGCAACCAGCAGGGCAGAACCTACGATTAACGTACTCTGCCTGACCTATAATATTATGCAGAAGAAAGAGTCGAGCAACAAGGACAGATAATGTGAAAACATCAAAGAGATCTGCCGACAGGCTGAAACACCACGCCCCTTCAGGGTTCCTAGCCACCAATCATCAATGCCGACAACAACTAGCAAACCCCCCTTGAGGCAATATAAGTCTATCATTTATTATAAGGGCTGTTTTCTATCTCTTTTTAACTTTATACCACAGTACTGTTGTATATATTGCTACCCTTCAGTATTAGGGCCAAGCCAACATATTCAGTGAAGCCTGAAAACCAACCTGTAAAATATAACCTTCACTTTTAAAACTTGCAGGAACGGGTTCTACCGCTAGTAATGAATGGCTGGAACGACTTGTCACGAAATTAAATTCAAATAACTACGTTTATGGGATACTATAGAGTAATCCACGAAAAAATGCATCAGAGATATAAGAGGACATATATGAGTGTGTATATGTGAGTTAAAACAAAAATAGTAAGTGAGACGGTTCAAAACAGATAAACTTATTAATATAATTTAAATAAGGCAAGTATAGGGATAAGTTATTGGAGCGATAAATTACAGAAATATGTATATACAAATCCAGATATAAAAAAATAATTAGAAGAAGAGAGATACAAGAGAGAGGGAAAGAGAGAAGAAAATGAGTATATAGAAGAAATAATTATATAGACTATTTAACTCATGCTCCAAATGGGAGTCAATGACCAATCACATTTCAATGAATTTTGTTTTACAACTAATGACAGTCGTGTTTTACCTCGATATTCATCGAATTCTGTTTACCAAAATAAAGAAAGCTCCACCTTTTTAATATTCTGAACAGGTCAGAGCATTATTTTGCAGTGACTGGCTCTCCCACAAATGCGTTGAATATAGCAAATAATGAACAGATTCCTTCGAACTACACATCTGATAATTGTTTGTCCAATAATTGTGTATTTAAATAATGATTTATGGAGTTCTTTTCTAAAAAAAACAAATTAATAACCTATAATGTTAATTATAATATACAGTTTGATGTGTTTCATTTATTCTCCACTAGGATGCATTCTTACAATATTGCGATCCTATTTGTCAAATAGTATGTTCAAGTTGCAGTGAATAAAGAAATGAAACATAACCAGACATTTCTGATTGTTTTCAAACATTTCCATTTACATTACTTACTTAATACTTAATAAAGGCTTTCCATTTTACAGCAGTTTGCCTTTGATTCCTGCTTTCCAGAGTTTCCTATCTTCCCATCGTCCATCTTCCATACCCCTCTTTATCATGGCATCATATATTCCCTCATACCATGCTCTTCTACTTCTCCCCCTCTTCCTTCTGCCTGGTACCATCCAATCCAACACCTGTTTATGCCACCGGTTTTCCGACATCCGTTGTACATGTCCATATCACTGTAGAGCTCTCTTTGTTATCCTATCGATAACAGTTTCTTGTGCATCCATTTCTTGAATGATGTATGTATTTCGAATATATTGTAGCCTGGATATTCTCATACTTCTCCGTAATCCATCCATTTCTGTCTCCAAGATTCTTTTCTGCATCCTTGCATTTATTGTGCAGCTTTATTATCCATAAAATATGTAAGTATACTTTCTATTATTGCCTCTATAATCTCTTTCTTTTTCTGGTTAAATTTCTATTCCATAAAAGACCATTCAGGAATCTAATCGCCTTCCTTGCATAATTTACTCTGTTAATAATTAATATTTTTTTCACAAGTACCAGATTTATCTATTATAGATCCAAGATATTTAACTTCAACACTTTTAATTATCATAGATTAGGCCTATTGTTTATTTGAAGGTCTTCTGAATTTGCTCCGATTACCATATATTCTGTTTTAATATAATTTATATTCAGTCCACCTACCTCAAATGCATCGACCAACTTTCTAATCATATATTCTACATCTTCTTTATCTTGTCCTATTATAATCTGGACATCAGCGCCCTTTACATTAAATGTATAAATATTTTTAAAAACCTGTACCTATATTTAAATAATGATTTTTTAGTTAACAGCTTAATTGTGTTCGTTAAGTAGTCCTAACAAATGCCACTTTTGATTTCCAAATCCTCTAGATAAATTCACTGGTGAAATTATTGATAATTTGGAAATCACTCGTGGCATTACTTATGATAAGATTAGACGCATCACACCCACAAAATGGCTTAGATGATAGCGTATGAGACTAGAATTCGGGATGTCCCGGAATTGAATCTATAGCTGACAAACGTGATTGGGATTTTTACATGTTGAATCAAATACTGTATTATTTTTATTGACACAAAAGGTATTTAATAATTTATAAAAAGTGACTGAACATATCACGAATGGAGAATGAAAGAGGGGCATGGAAACTTCCTGTAGGAAAACAAAGGAAAACGTTTTACAGGAAAACCCAAGAGAGGGGGAGGGCCCAGTAGCTAGGCCAAGAATGAGGTGGGAGAATAATATTAACCAGTATTTGAGGGAGGTAAATTATACAGGGAATGTTCGGAAAACATTGGCTCAGGATAGGGATGCATGAGAGTTTATGTCCGCTTGGCCATGAACCTCCGAGTTTATAGTGCCAATAAGTTAATATATGAATGCACATAATTATTACACTGAGCAAGAAAAAAGAAACTTATTTTTTTGTCTCAGAAAGAAAAATATGTGATTCTGATAGCATTTTCTCCTGAATTAAAATATGACATCGGTTTTTCTCCACCACGCAAGGTTTCCGAGAGACAGGAATTTATAATTTCCAACACTTTAACATGTTCTACATTCGCAACTACACAATATTCAAACATTCGAACTCACCTAGAAAATAAGAAATGACGATTTTCTGCTATATTTCGCCTGTGGAGCATCTCTCTTGATGGTCAAACAATAATCGGCCAGCATATTAGGATTCCATTTGCCTTGGTATCTCTTTTCCATAGCTGAAATCTCCTGATGAAAGTGTTCCCCGTGCTCATCGCTCAATGGACAAATGGACGAAAAAACGTTTATTAAAAAAAAGAATTATTTAAATTCATTAATTGAAATTGAAACAAAAAAGTTGTGGTAGATGGAGAAATTCCGTACACATATTTGAAAACACGATAAAAAAACTGCATTAAGTACAACTATTGGGAGACAAATATCATGTTGACTAGTGTTATAGGCCCTAATCACATAAGCAAATATCTGCACATACTATGGATTTTTTTTCTTCAGTGCTCGTCTAAAAGAGTTTTAAATTCCAGTTAAAACGTTATACAATATTGGAATTTGCTACACACAAAATAACATATGAAATCAGCTAAACATGTACATGTTACAGTTACTAATATTTTATTTAACGACGTGCTTTAATATCTCAGGTCATTGACATCGCTATACAAAGCTGGTAATGAAACCGCCAAAACGTTTTGTCCAGAGGCTTATTTCAAAGTCTTTAAGGTGTCCTAAATATAAGGCACGGAATTACTTCCCTTCCAATGGAAGCAATACACATGATTCTTTACGGCTGTCACTGTAGCATAATCGATTGAGTAACTTACCTACCTTCCACTCTGGTATTATGGGTTGGGTTCTCGGCGAGGTATGGATTTTAAATTTCCACCTTCATTCTGGGAATGTATCTATTGTACTATGATATATTGTGCTGTCTTCGATGATGGTCAATGCATGCTACTAATCATGGATTCAGCGTACCAGTCCAGAATTCCTACTCCCTGTCCATACACAGCGTAAAAATGAAGTATAATTATTATTATTATCATTATTAAAACCCGCCAAAGCCTGTCCCAAGCCAGGTTAGAAAAGGATTAAAAAACCAGGGTTCAATACGCCCGGCTGATGGTACCCTGTGAGGGCCCCTTATCTAGGATACAGATACTGCTGCCTTGCAGTTCGTCATTGGTTTGACAAAGGCTAGAGAAATAAAACCTTGACCAAAAATTACCTGGTCCTCCAGGTTGGGGGTTGATGCATCAGGCCAGCTTCCTGTTCGTTTTAATGGTGAATGGAGTCTTATGGAACAGACATATAACCAGGAAAAATAAGGTACAAATATAGAATTCAATAGTGAGAAGTACTGTCACATATGGAGCTGAAGTTTGGAAATTCAACAAAAACTTAGAATAAAAATTTATGTCGATGGAAAAGGATTTCTTGAGGAGAGCAGTAAGATGTTCAAAATTGGACAAAATAAAAAAAATACTGTCATAAGAGAAAACATGAATATTGGTTATTCAATAGTAGATTATATACGGTATAAGCAATTAAATTGGTATGGACACGTACGACGAATGCAAGAAGAAAGATTACCCAAGAAAACATTGGAATGGTGTCCACCTGGAAGAATGAGGAGAGGAACACCTCGAAACTCGTGGATGCAGGAAATAAGAACTAGAATGAGAGCAAGAAGACTGGAGGACATGGATTGGATGGAGAGAGACGAGTGGAGAAGAAAAATAAAACTTTAGGCACAGAAAGATGTGCAAACATTAAAATTCTGTATATAAATAAAAATTATTATTATTACTATTATTATTATTATTAATATAGTTATTATCAATAAAGTTATTATTATTATTATTATTATTATTATTATTATAATATTATTACTATTGTGTATTATTATTACTATTATTACTATTATTATTAGTATTATTATTATTATTATTATTATTATTATTATTATTATTAAGGGGAAGACCTAAAGAGAGTTGGATGGATGGAGTGAGAAGTATGGGTGAACTGGGACTTACAAGTGAGGATGTTCAGGAACGCTCAAATGAAGAAGGCGAATTTCTCCAGGATAAAGGAAAACCACTATTTTGTGAATATATGCCGAAATAAAAATATTATTATTATTATTATTATTATTATTATTATTATTATTATTACGATTAAGGTGGTATGAATATCTGAAGTGTATAACACCTGATAGAATCCCTAAGAGAAAAATTGACAACTATAGGGGAATCAGTTTATTAAACACATGCTACAAAATTTATGCAGACATTTTAAATGGAAAATTGAAAAGTTTCAGTGAAAAATTCCTTATGGAATGTCAAAATGGATTTAGGAAAGACGATCTTGTATTGATTCAGCATTTTCTGTTAAATTATTGCTTGAAAAAAGAAGAGAATTCAACTTAGAAACACATTTTGCTTTCATAGATTTTGAAAAAGCATTCGACACAGTCAAGAGATCAAAACTCAAATATATTGGAAGACAGAAATATACCATATTTACTTCTGCAGAACATACAAGATATTTACAAAGACAACACCATAAAGATTAAATTGAATAACAGATTTTCTGAAGAAGGAATTATAAATCGTGGTGTGAGGCAAGGCTGCCCCCTATCGCCAACACTGTTTGCCATTTATATCAATGAAGTAATATGTTGCTGGAACAAGACATATAAATTTGGAATAAGAATATCAGAAAATAGAAAATTAAACACCCTATTGTTTGCAGATGACCAAATAATAATAGCAAATTCAGAAGATAATCTACAGAAAGGTCTGTATGAACTTAACAAAATTACAGAAGAATATGGATTAAAGATACCTACAGAAAAAACAAAAATTATGGCATTTCAAGGTGTAGATCCTGTCAGAAGTAAAATTGCACTGGACAATAAAATTTTGGAGCAGGTGAATAATTTTACATATCTAGGATGCAATATCTCATATGAAGAAGAAAAGGATGTAAATGCAAAAATATCTAAATTTTTAAGAATTTTAGGGTTAATAAATTCTATCTTCAAGCCACAGTTAGTCCAAAAGCATTCAAGATTAAAAGTGTATAAAAAACTGGCTCTTCCAACTCTTTAGTATGGTAGCGAAGTATGGACGTTGAAACAGAAGGATATACAGAGACTTAGATCTGCTGAAATGAGATACCTTCGGAGGACTGCAGGATACACATTACTAGATCACAAAAAAAAAAATGAAGACATCTTAGAAGAATTACACATGGAACCTTTAGAAAACAAAATCTCTGATTATAAGTCAAGATGGATGCAACATGTTCATCGAATGGAAGATCACAGAATACCCAAACAAATGTTAAGATATCAACCTGCAGGAAGAAGAAGACCAGGACGTCCACTCAAAAGACTTTTGGATGGTGTTTCTCTTGAGACCGAAACAGGTCAACAAATGGCATAAATTCGTGAATGTACTAATGATGATGATATATTGAAGTGGAAAATAATGGAAAAAGAAGAAAGAGAAGACTTAAGATGGTTGGATGGATGGAATGAGAAAAAGTGGAACTTACAAACGAGGATGTCAGAACCGCTCAAATCGAGAAGGCAAATTTCTTAAGGGTGATGGAAAACCAAACAAATTAATCAAAAATCAGAATATATGTAAACCATACGTATAAGATCTCTCAGAATTGGTTGGTTTGGACATTTCATAAGAATGGATGATCAGAAGCTTGTTCAAGAAACTCTATAAATGGAAACCTATGGGAGGCACAGCTGTTGTAAGACCGAAGATCAGATGGGAGGATGACACAATGAACGATCTGAAGAAAATGAAAGTGTCTAATTTTAATATGGCAAGAGATAGGTTGGCATGGAGGAGGATTGTTGAGAAGGCCAAAACTTTCACTTTAGAATGATGATGATGATGACGGAAAACCACTGCATTGTGGATGAATTCCGAAATAATAATAATAATAATAATAATAATAATAATAATAATAATAATAACAATAATATTATTATTACATTACTATTATTATTACTATTATTATTACTATTATTATTATTATTATTATTATTATTATTATTATTATTATTATATTTGAAGAGAAAAATTATACGCTCAAACCGGGACTTGAACCCGGGACCCTTGGTTCTCTAGACCAAGTGCTCTACCAACTGAGCTACCTGAGCAAGTATCGATCAAACGCAAATCCTTCTCTATATACATTGTAATTCCCATCCACCAAATGCTGTGAAGCCATGCTTCTATCTTGCAAATGGCGGCTCCTTTATTAAGAAGACATATTTGGGAATTATACATTACAGCCAATACGGCTTTTTCCAAGTTTTTATTATTGATTTCGTACATCTCAATGATGGATAAATCATATTTGAAGAGAAAAATTATACGCTCAGACCGGGACTTGAACCCGGGACCCTTGGTTCTCTAGACCAAGTGCTCTACCAACTGAGCTACCTGAGCAAGTATCGATCTAAACGCAAATCCTTCTCTATATACATTGTAATTCCCATCCACCAAATGCTGTGAAGCCATGCTTCTATCTTGCAAATGGCGGCTCCTTTATTAAGAAGACATATTTGGGAATTATACATTACAGCCAATACGGCTTTTTCCAAGTTTTTATTATTGATTTC
Organism: Diploptera punctata; assembly: GCA_030220185.1. Lineage (NCBI taxonomy): Eukaryota > Metazoa > Arthropoda > Insecta > Blattodea > Blaberidae > Diploptera > Diploptera punctata. The sequence continues at coordinate 30,037 of JASPKZ010008096.1, read as the reverse complement.
GTACATCTCAATGATGGATAAATCATATTTGAAGAGAAAAATTATACGCTCAGACCGGGACTTATCCATCATTGAGATGTACGAAATCAATAATAAAAAAAAATATTATTATTATGATTATTATTATTATTACTACTATTATTATTAAAAAACTCCTGGCGCGACAGGCCTACAAGGCCCTTAGCCTACCAGCCGGCTGCTGGCCTCACATACACATGTGTCAATCACAGAGGTAGATGATAATCAGCCAGTGTGAGGGGTGACATGTGGTCAGCATGTCGAGTCCCCCAGCCGTTATAGCTGGTTTCCTCAACCTGGAGCCGCTACTTATTGTAACTACCCAAATGCATCACGATGCTGGGTGGGCACCGGTCCCATACTGGCCGAAAATACCATGAGAAAATTTCTTCCCCCATGGAGACTCGAACCAGCGCAAGTCCCGTAGCTCTGCGCCAAGGCTTCCTGCCTTAACCACTCGGCTACGGCGCGGGACTACTATTATTATTACTATTACTATTATTATTACTACTATTGTTACTATTATTATTATTATTATTATTATTATTATTGTCCACCGCTGTGGTCTCGAGGTAGCGTGCTGCCTTGTCACGCAGCGGGCCCGGGTTCGATCCCCGCTCGGGACAGTTTTTCTGGGTGAGGTTTTTATCGGGGTTTTTCCTCACCTGTAAGACAAATGTCAGGAAAACTTTAAGGCCCAATCGGTCCCCGAAAATCATATGGCCATCGCAATCATCATCATTCATATTCATCTTATCATCATCATCCTTCATCGGTGTGGAAAGCAACGGGAAGCTACCACACCTATAATTCCCTAGTAAAGCTGCAAAGTATAGCATGTAAATGCTACGATTGCAGTGAAAGACCTGCCCTCGGGCAGAATTACTATGGATGGATTATTATTATTATTATTAAAATTTTATGAGTAATATTTATAATATCAAACATCTAGGATTCCATGTTCTTAACCCTTAAATTGACAAAACAATTTCTCGCGCCAGTTATTTTAATGTTTTGGACGAGCAATGCAAACAAAATTATGTAAACTGGTAAGTTATTATTGCTCATTATTGAGTGATTTGGCACAAATTTAAGTAATTTCTACTCACTTGTTTTTCTATTGTTTTATAAACAATATTAAATAAATGAAATCAATGTATCGTATAGGATACATTGCTAATTAAAGAGTTAATGAGCGTTCTAGTAAGTAAAACATAATGATGATAAAAGTAATTAATAGAAAGTAAATCTTAAACCTGGAGATAAGGTAAAAAAATGAAGAGAAAATATCAAGAGAATGTAAAGATTGTAAAATAAAATAAAAATACAAGGAGAAACATAAATTTATTTTTACAGCTTTCATAAACTGTTAACTAATGAAAACGCAGGATGACTATCAAGAATTATATTGTAACGTCCCTTTCATTAGCGCACAGGAATATTGTGTTCTGCCTACCTCGACCAAAAGTATGCAGCTTCACAATTACAAGCCAGGGTTTTCTTTCTTCACCAGCTTTTTATTACACTAATATTACTTTCTTCTCTCAACCGTGCTACCTTATTTAAGTTACCTCTTTCAATTAAAATTGAAGTGAAAAATAAATATTTATTAAGTCATTACAAAAGGTTATGAACATCAAACTAAATTAAAGTAAACAGAAATAATTAGAAACGAAGCGGTATTTGTCAAAGGTGATTCGTAACAAGCTTACAATAACTTGAAAATTCAACATGCAGGAAATATTAATATTTTACAATTAAATAATTTTACCCTATGACATTACTACTGAGACAAGAAACTCCATCAGGTAAAAATGTTGTAAAAATGAATTGAAAAATTTAAATATTAATCCCAAAGTCTTCCACGTATCTTAAAAGTAGTAAGTTCTTACATGATCATCGACAATAATAAAAAAAAAAGATACACATGAGATAAGGAAATAAAGAAGATAGATTGTTTTAAGTTTAATGTGGAGGATATTTTGATGCACTCAAAAATTCGAAAAAATGCACACAATTTTCGAAAAATGGGCTTAAAAAAATCGAAAGGTTTGCGCAAGCACAATAAGTTATTTATATAAATAAATAGGTAAATAAATAAATAAATAAATATATATATATATATATAAACTTATTAAATGCAGAATCATCATCACCAAGGATTAGATCTTAAAATATGTTCCGATCTCATTTAGAATTGGTCTGTTCATCCTTTACTGGGTCCTCCTACACTTCTTCGTCCTAGTGATTTGTAATGAAGAATCTATTTCGGAATTTTGTTGTTATCCATTCCATTAGTGTGGTCCATCCATTCATATTTTTAAAGTGCAATTCTATCTAATAGTTTGAATATTATGTAGTTCTCTCCACATATTTTCATTCCGTTTTCGATGTTGTTGTATAGCCAGCCACTCTCCTCAAAACCCTCATTCTTGAAGTGTCTACTTCATCGTTCCTGGTTTTTTGTTAAAATACAGTGTTCCGATCCATGTAAGTGTTGCAACCGCCATTGTTTTATAAAATATTAAAAGTGTCTCCTTTCTACTCCGTAGTTCCTTTCAGATTTCGTTTTATGGTGTCACACATATAATTAAATTATTTGTTTTGTAATGTATTCACTTTTTCTATATGACACGTTGCATCCCAGATAATTAAAATTGCTCACATGTTCTATTGTTTTATATTATTAGTGGCTCATAACCTCGAAAAGCTAAAACTTTTGTTTTCAGAGCAGATATTTGTATGATGTAGGCTATATTTCACATATTTTACGTAATTTGAAAATTGCTGTTATAGCCATCTTCTGTCTCAGTTAATACATCTAATCGTCTGCAAAGAGTAATATCGTTAATTCCAAATTTGAAATGATGTAATATTCCGTCAATATACAGTAGGATCCATAGCTTTATGTACATTTAAAAGAAACAATATTTTAGAGTTTTTTTATGCTCTGAAAAAATCCGTTGACCTCAGCCAAGGTTGAAACCACAGTCATTGGAACTAGAGGCGAGAATTATAACTAATATTCCATCATGACCAACTGCTGACAGTTGACACTGGTCAACATGATTATTGTCTCATGAGTACCAATAGTTGTACTTCATACAGTTTTTTTTATCGTGTTTTCAAATATGTATTCCGAATTTCTCCATCATCCACAGTTTTTTTTATTTCAATTTCAATTGATGGATTTAAATAATTATTTTTTAATAAACGTTTTTTCGTCCATTTGTCCATTGATCGATGAGCACGGGGAACACTTTCATCAGGAAATTTCAGCAATGGAAAAGAGAGATCAAGACAAATGGAATCCTAATATGCTGGCCGATTATTGTTGGACCATCAAGAGTGATGCTCCACAGGCGAAATATAGCAGAAAATCGTCATTTCTTACTTTCTAGGTGAGTCCGAATGTTCGAATATTGTGTAGCTACGAATGTAGAAAATATTAAAGTGTTTGAAATTATAAATTCCAGACTTTCGGAAATCTTGCGTGATGGAGAAAAACCGATATCATATTTGAATTCAGGAGAAAAAATAATATCAGAATCACATGTTTTTCTTTCTGAGACAAAAGAAGTTTCTTTTTTGTTGCTCAGTGTTATTAAAATTGCAGCTTATATTGGAACAATTGTAATATTTTATTCATTTTAAGTATTAACTGATAGATCGATCAATTTCTTTCACATTAGGTGTAATATCAGCAGGCTATAACATGCTGTGTTATGTACAGAGTTCTCTCTACAGAGCTTTACTAGTACTTGGGGTAGTTAGGTTAAGGATCCAACCTCAGCAGACACCAATATGAGATGACAGCCAGATTGTCAGCCGAGCGAGACGGCCACCTTTACCACCAGAACATGTCTGATATTAATTTCCATTCGAGGCTGAGTCGATCCCAGGATCTTGGTTTTGTCGTAAGGTTTATACCAGTTTAATACAACACATCGTACTTATTTAAAACAGTAAACAAATACAATCTTTCTTACTTACTTACTTACTTAATACAGGTTTTCCACTTTACAGCAGCTCGCCTTTGATTCCTGCTTTCCAGAGATTCCTATTTTCCCATTGTCCTTCTTCCATACCCCTCTTCATCATGGCATCATATATTCTCTCATACCATGTTCTTCTACTTCTCCCCCTCTTCCTTCTGCCTGGTACCATCCAATCTAACACATGTTTAGGCCAGTGGTCTTCCGACATCCGTTGTACATGTCCCTACCACTGTAAAACTCTCTTTGTTATCTTTCGATAACAGTTTCTTGAGCATCCATTTCTTGTCTGATATATGTATTTCGAATACGTTGCAGCCTGGATATTCTCATATATAATCCATCCATTTCTGTCGCCAAGATTATTTTCTGCGTCCTTTCATTTATTGTCCAGCATTCTGATCCATATGTAAGTATATTTTCTATTATTGTCCGTATAATATCTTTTTTCTGTTTTTCTGGTCAAATTTCTATTCCATAAATGACCATTCAGGGATCTAATCGCCTTCCTTGCACAATTTACTCTGTTAAAAATATCTTTTTCACAAGTAAATAGCAGATTTATCTATTATAGATCCAAGATATTTAAATTCTTCAACACGTTTAATTACCATATTATTTATTTGTAGGTCTTCTGAATTTCCTCCGATTACCATATATTCTGTTTTGATATAATTTATCTTTAGTCCACCTACCTCAAATGCATCTACCAACTTTCTAATCATATATTCTGTATCTAATACAATCTAATATATAAAAATGAATTTTTGTTTGTATGTTTGTTTGTTTGTTTGTTTGTTCGTATTTTATGCGCGGCCATAACTTTTATACGATTGTGATGGGGGTTTTTACAAAATGTTCAGGAGGTTCCCGGGATGAACATACGCTATAAGAGAGTTGTGATATTCAACCCCTTCACCCTAAAAATCACCCTTTGTAGTGAAAAACATGAAATAAAGGCCCTATTTTAACGCTTAAATGGCTTACGCTGCCTAAACCATAACAAAATACACCAAATTAATGTACACATAATTGAATATATCAAAAACCTCTACAATGAAGTCCGCGACAGCATATGTTTATCTCTTACGGATAACTCACAATAACCATTTTTGTCTTTCATTGATGCCAAGAAGATCGGGATAAGTAGATTCCCGGGCAAGCGTGCACTGCCATACTGTTCATCCGATTGAGATGGGGCTTTTTGAAAAATGTTCAGGAGATTCCGGGGATGAACATAGGATATAAGAGAGTTGTAATACTGAACCCCTTCACCCCTAAAAATCGCCTTTTGTATGAAAAACGTGAAATGAAGTCCCTATTTTGATGCTTAAATGGCTTACGCTGCCTAAACCATAACAAATACACAAAATTAATGTACACAGAATTTAATATCTAAAAAAAAAACTCTACAAAAAAGTCCGCTACAGCATATGTTTATCTTCTACGGATAACTCACAATAACTAGTTTTGTCTTTCATTGATGCCAAGAAGATCGGAATAAGCAGATTCCCGGGCAAGCATAACAGCACACGGCTGGTGGTAAAAACACATTAACATGTTTTTATTTAGGAGTAGCAACGCGCGCCGGGTATTAGCTAGTAGCTTATAAAAATAGCTTATAAAACAAATTTTAGTTATAGGACCTATTATCATAAATATAGGCTTATTCTTTATAGATTTTTAAATCTCTCACAAAATTTGGACTTACAATATTTTAGTTAGAAATATTAGTAATTTGGAATACAACATAAAATATACAAATTTATAAACAGACAAAAATGTTGCATAAATTGCACGCCTACCATTGCAATAACATTAATTGCTAAATCACGCCCCGATATATTTTGCAATATTTTATACGTTCCTTCGCACGGCGTTCTGTTAATATTCGCTACTATTAATGGAGGAATGTGGTTCCTCTTTCATGATCTCTTAACTTATAGCTTCTGATGCCCATTTTGAGTTTCAGAAACTAAAGAAAATTCAATGTGTCCATACATTCCCGGTTTAAGAAATAATACATTAGGTCATTTGAAGAATTTGTTAGATTAAATAAAAGACACCGAAGATATGACTTTTTAAACAATTTTACACTATTTTTATTATGTTTCCTCAAGATGTTCAATACATACTGCGTAATTAATGTACTTCTGCATGATGTTACACGCGGAACTGGAATCTGAGATACATTTATTATACAGGACACGGTTTGAGGAGATCCTTCCGGAAGACAAACTTTGAGAGTGGCAGCAGTATATGAATTGCACAAGCATGGCAGTTTAATGGACTCAATTTTTAACGTATGCCATGGCATATTGTTCTCGGCACGCCATTCACTTGTCACAGACTCATTAATATTAATCTCGTTTTCATGCTATTTAGGAAACTCAAACATCATGCAGTGACCCTCACACCAAGATCGTGCCCCTAGAGATAAAGTGCCCAGGTATAATTTGCAACAGACATAAAACACACATATATACCGCATTATATAATCCTACTGATAACAGATAACTGATAACGATAAAAGTGAACCATTAACAGCCCTTAAGGCTTTCAGGGTCCCATATATTCTAAGTCGATTGTTTGAGATGAAACGAAGTAATTATTGTTACAATCCTGATTGATTTCACACATATTATAGTCCGAATACATGAAGTCAATATAATTGAATCAGTCTTTTGAGAAAGGGATCATTTACAGGAAAGGAAAAAAAACTGATTCAACTTATTCAGGATAAAGCAATGAATCTGAAATTGCTATTGAATAAAGTCAGAAAGTGGTAATGGAATAGTGTAGTTGATCCATCCTCACACGGAAACGATGAAAGTAGGTATCCAAATATGGAATATTGAAAGAAGTGAATTTCAGAAAAATTGGAGATGATCCCTTTTCGAAATGACTGATTCAATTATTGATGGAATAGAAGAGGATGCAGCCAAATCTGAACCTATAAATTACAGACTTGTGTAAGGTATTGCAGCAATTCTTGAGGGAAGCTAAAAAAAATAATTAAGAAATAAATAAAAATAAATAAAAATAATTGGCATAGTCTCCAACGATAATAATGACAAGTTAGTAACTCATCTTTAATGAAGCTCAATGGGCCTCAACCTAGAGGGCAAACATTTTCTAGGTCTAAGAACATTCTTAATCTCCTCTGCCTAAATCGATCTCTGCTGTCCAATCCACCAAAATCGAACTCTGCCGTCCAATCCAGTTAGATGTCTTGTATTCCAATCGACTTGTCTCCTTCGAGCTTATTGGTGACTTAAATTAGAATAGGCCTATATAAAATAATTTATTATTATTATTTGTATTAAAAGTGATGTTTTGTTAATAATAATAGTAATAATAATAATAATAATAATAATAATAATAATAATAATAATAATAATAATAATAATAATAATAATAATAATAATAATATGTAGATATGGTAGCATGCAGTTTTTGGCAGAGGAAAATCTACCATGACCGACACACGAATTTGGGACCCAGAAATGGAGGGTTAGCATTTAATCACTTGTGCCTCAGTGCCGTCTCTCCTAAGTAGTAGAATATAGAAGTTGCATGGGTGTACTATACAGCCTTTCTAAGATGGGTCCTGTTACTCGGTTGGTCCTACTAACCGAAAGTCTATTATAATTACAATTAGAAGATTATAAGCAAGTTAGGCTGTTATTTATTCACCGTAACTAATGTATTTTTTAGATTTTATATTGGCCAGGTATAAAATAATGTAAACATTTAGAAGGAATCAGTTTGTCCATTTTCAAAATAATAATGATGATGATAATAATAATAATAATAATAATAATAATAATAATACTAATAATAATAATAATAATAATAATAATAATAATAATAATAATAATAATAATAATAATAATTCACCACTCAACCAGGTTAGAAGAAATACAAGAATTATTCTTACATCTAAATTATAATAAACAAAATTAGTACATAGTATATCTAGGCCTACAATGTAGACTAATTAACTGAACAACAAAAAAGAAACTTTTTTTTTGTCTCACGTCAAAAAGAAAAATATGTGATTCTGATAGTATTTTTTCTCCTGAATTCAAATATGATATCCGTTTTTCTCCATCACGCAAGGTTTCCGAGAGATAGGAATTTATAATTTCAAACACTATAATATTTTCTACATTTGTAACTACACAATAATCGAACATTCGGACTCACCTAGAAAGTAAGAAATGACGATTTCTGCTATATTTCGCCTGTGGAGCATCCCTCTTGATGGTCAAAACAATAATCGGCCAGCATATTAGGATTCCATTTGCATTGATATCTCTTTTCCATAGCTGTAACCATTTGAGTTAGCTCATTTGGTTTTATTTTACAATGGACAAATGGACGAAAAAACGTTTATTAAATAATAATTATTTAAATCCATTAATTAAAATTGAAATAAAAAACTGTGGGTGATGGAGAAATTCCGAATACATATTTGATAACAAGATAAAAAAATTGCATTAAGTACAACTATTGGTACTCATGAGACAAAAATCATGTTGACGGTGTTATTATTTACAATATATTTTGATTTAATCTAGAATTAAAGAATGAAATATAAAATGTACAAGATACAAAAATGAGAAAAATACCATTAATGACTTAGAACAAATTCAGTTCTCAAGAAAAATTAATTATTTAACAACAAATAATTGTATAAGCATGACTTAAGAGTATTAAATGTGCAGCAACCCCTGATCTTGGTCGAGGGAATTCAAGGAGCGGGCAGAGGCTACTGTGAAAGAAGTAGAATAAGATGAAATGCTTTGGACAGGGATTATTAGCAGACTTACCTTATGACCTAGAGTCAACATTGTGGTAAAAGGTAACTTCTCAAATCTGGACGCAGGTAACTAGGAATGTAACAAATTCATAAGTCTGAAAATAGGTGAAATAGACTGAAATTTAGGTCTGCCACTAAGGCGAAACCAAAAGAGGTTATTGAAGTGTTCGGAAATATTACCATAACGGCGGATATTGAAAATTAATCAAACGCAAGCAGTCTCTCTGTGACAAGTCGAATGTTAATGCCAATATTTTCTGCGTCTTTATTGTTAATACGAGTTTTTTTATTATTTTTTATTTATTTAAGACATCGACAAAAAGACATGCGATTTTAGGTTTTATGTATTTTTTTCTGAAGACGTAGAACAAAAAAAGAAATAAATAATGCAGTTACAGGTTTCATAAAAAAAGTATATCACCTAGAAAAGTATAATTCTGTCAGAAAGCCTACTTCACTCATTAGTGTCGATTTTGTGGTTTTGAGCCTAAAATTGCCGTTTTTTAAATTAGGTTTACAAATTATGTCTCAATTCAGTGTGACCAGATCTCCGGAAATTTCTCAGAAGAAAAAAAAGTTGAAATCTCTGATTTTTTTAATTTATGATTTCTTAACGAAAACCAATCTCTAACATATAACCTATAACTTTGTAGATGTAATGGTAATATTTAATGTCATGTTAATAGCCTTTTAAGAAACGTTGACTTTAATGCTTCCCTAAATATAAGACATAATACAAATGAAGACATCTGGTGTGGAGGAACTTTTGACGGGCCAGCCTACAGTTGCAATTAGCCTACTGACCTTTCCTTTATTTTTCCGACTCGTCCAAGAGGTTTGCAGACAAAATGACTCAGCTTTGATTTTGTTTAAATTACATGCGTAGGGCTGTAAAAGGCCAATAAAACGTCAAATAATAAATGTTTACAAGTGTCAGACATTATTTTTACTGTCTAATTTACAGCTTTTAAAGGTGTAAACATAGCCTACATTTCTTAAATCCTAAAAAATCTAAAATCTGTATTTTTAAATCCTAAAATTCCGTGGCCTAAAATTAAAAATATAATATAAAATTATAAAACCATTACCTTGAACGTCTCCTCAACTTTAAAATATCAATTTTCTTTAGGTCAAGATTATCACCAAGTGGACCAGTATTGTATTCAGGGTCAATAAACTTATCACCAGCCCCTTCTGCTGATGGTGGGACTAGTCCCGAAAGGCCTACAGAGAATTAATACTTTACAGAGCTGAGAAGACGGGCCCACAATGTAAGAATTGTATAATTTTATATCATAATTATAATTTTATGATAATACTTCAACAGAATTGTATCATGAATTTTATTAATTCCATGGCTAGTTTTAATAGAAATGTTATGAACTAGATGTACAACTGAACTAGTACAGAAATATGTCAATAATTATGTTAGTGATAAGGGAGTAAATAACACAGAGCAACAATAAAAAAACTTGTTTTTTCTCAGAATGAAAAATACGGGATTCTGATAGTATTTTTTCTCCTGAATTCAAATATGATATCGTTTTTCTCCATCATGCAAGGTTTCCGAGAGACAAGAATTTATAATTTCAAACACTTTAATATTCTCTACATTCGTAACTACACAATATTCGAACATTCGGACTCACCTAGATAGTAAGAAATGACGATTTTCTGCTATATTTCGCCTGTGGAGCATCCCTCTTGATGGTCCAACAATAATCGGCCAGCATATTAGGATTCCATTTGCCTTGATATCTCTTTTCCATAGCTGAAATCTCCTGAGTTAGCTCATTTGGTTTTATTTTACAATGGACAAATGGACAAATAAACGTTTATTAAAAAAAATTATTTAAATCCATTAATTGAAATTTAAATAAAAAAACTGTGGGCGATAGAGAAATTCCGAATACGTATTTGAAAACACGATAAAAAACTGCATTAAGTACAACTATTGGTAGGCTACTCATGAGACAAAAATCATGTTAACCAGTGTAATTTTTACAAACAGTATATGGGGCAAAATAAGAAAATGGTGAATGGAAGTCACGTGCAAATACAAAAATCTATTGTTTGTTCGATTCTCCTAGTTAATAAATAAACAAATATCAACTCGTGTCCAACTGAGGGTCGAGTCGACGGATGAGATAAGATTAAAACTTGTCCCCTATTTAGAGGTTAGTGAATTACAAGGGAGCCGGCCGACCACACCTGACGCACCATCACGGAAGTAGATGAACGAAATTAACCCTTAAATTCGCAATGTATCCTATACAATACATAATTTATTTTAATTTATCCAATAGTTTTAATAAAACGCAAGGAAGCTGACGATAGAAATTACTGAAATGTGTGTGAAATTACACAATATACCTAATAATAATAATTATGCACGATTTCGTTTTCAGTGCGGTCCGCCACATTTCAATAACTGACACGAGAAATTACAGGGTGTTTTGCGGTTTCCCCTGATTCAAGAGCAAATGTTGAAATAGACATGAGACCGCCGCAGCGGCAGTAAGAAACAAACAAATAAATCCTAGCGCTATAAATAAGAACCTCCCGATCAGGGCCTACATGGCGCTGCTCCCGTAAACGACTCGGGGAGCTTGCGTGCTGCATAACATATCTCCACCAACAAATATATCACAATCAGTCAACACACAAAAATCAACCAATTCGAAATTACTACCATTCAAAATTTAACATAGTCTAAATTTACAAAATCAAAACCTTTCGAAATTAACAAATTTTTGCAATCATAAATAAAACCACTCAAACAAACCCACAGGGACAATCAACCCTCAAAATTAACGGGACAAATGGTTATTGTCTAGGAACCTGGGGTCCACTTGCATAACTGGGCCGAAGAACTGTCCACCACCTGCACGCGCAGGTCGCAGGGCAGCTCACTCTCTCTTTCTCTCTCTCTCTCTCTGTCTGTTTTGCCAATTTAAGGGCTAAGGGCCAGTTTCACCAAGAGAGGTAACTGTATTACGCCAGTTTTCCCCATATGCATAGCTTAAACTGGCGTAATACAGTTACCTATCTTGGTGAAACTGGACCTAAATGGATGAGTTGAATATGTATTGATTCATGTATTTCATTTACATTAATAGTATATAATACAATGCCTGTGTATTAAATAAAATAAATAAATGATTGATTGATAAATAATGAGTTTTTGACAATTGCAGAACGTTTTACAAATTGGCAGTTATCATTATGTTAGTATAGTTAATTCTGTCTCAAACAGTGTGTAATACGTGTTTGTTAAATTAGGTCATCTAGTTTGAAGCGCATGTTTTATTCTAACACGAGAAGTAAAAATCTGTTTCCTACACAGCGGAACCTTTCATTATACAAGGTGAAGTTTAGTACAAAGAAAGAAACTTTTTTATAAAAATTCTTAGAACGTGCTTTAAAATATACATTGTGTAAAGTACACATATGAGGTCTTTAGAAACTAACTAGAGAGGGCATAATAACAGAGCCTTTGCGTTGTTGTTTAACAATGTTAAGGACACAGTTTCTATTACAAAGCTATCTTCCCAGTTCCGGGAACTTTGTCACATTACACAATTATTTCCTTCCTTTGATTTAATGCACAGAACTTCATACACCGTACTTTACTTTCCACTAATTCCTGTTACACTTTTTCTTGTATATACAAGGTTAAATTATTATTTGTACCTGCTAGCCTTCTAATTTAAAATGCCCTCAACTTCGAATTAACTTTTTTTTTTCACAGAATAGTACATTGCAATACTTCACACAAAAATAAAGTTTTTCCGCACTTTCCTCTCATCGAATTTCTATCTATCTTTGGGTTTTTACAGCTGCTGCCGTCTTCCCGTGGCAAACCACCAAAGCCTAGGATCTCGGGCATCTTCAATGATTAGCCCTCTTGCTTGCATTACTATCATTATGTCTTCTTTCCATGTTAACTTTGGTCTCTCTCTTTTCTTCTCTCTGGTCGGTTGCCAATGATATAGTAGTTTCGGCCATCGCTCATCTTCCATTCTTAAAATATGTCCTAATCATTTTAATTCCTTCTCAATTCTTTCAATTGTGCTTTCATCTGCTTCCATTATGTTTCTAATTTCCTCATTTGTGATATGTTCTAATTTCGATTGTCATCGAATTAATTTTACTAAATATTACATCAAACTGCTAAAAAAAATGGATTGTAACAAGTGATGAGAAAAATTACGGGCAACTTTTTATTTTATTATTTTTAGAGTAAGCCCTACCTCAAACACTACGGTGTTATTTTATTCATTTTTTACTTTATTTTAAATAACTGAGTTCCGCACTATGGACCAGTGCAGCGGTCTAAATAATATCCTGCGTTTTTAAGGGTTTATGGGACGCGCAGTAGTTCGAAACCTCGTGGGGAAGAAAATGTATCATGGAATTCCTGTGATTCGGACAATTTGCGACATAGATTAGTGAAGAATTCCAATAACTGAGATAAGTAGCAGTTTCAAGTTGAGAAAATCAGCTGTAACGACAGGAACAACTTTCATGCTGATTAAATGCCACTCCTGTATTAGCTGTAGGATCTTCCATGTCTATGATTAAGATGTGGAAGCGAGGTCAAGGGCCTAATGTAAGCAAAAGACCGTTTAAAGCTATGTCTATTTACCTAGGTAGCTGTATTTTCTTGTATGTGTTAAGAAAATTAAGATATTTATTTTCAAAAAAGTTATTTTGCAGATGTTATATAAGAATATAATATTTAAATTTTAAAACGTAAGTGAAGGAATATATAATATAGTGAAATATCCGATACGATACACAGACTTCTAAACCAATAAATAAATAGATAATAAAAAAATGTACTTAGCTTATGAATATATTAGCATTAGACACAATTGGTTTTATCTACATAAACATAAATCATATTAAGTTTGTCTAAAAATTAATATATAAAATTAATTAACCCTAATAACATTTTCATTGCTTTAATAAAAACAATGCAACTAGATTAATAACTCCAAACTATAACATAAATTCGCGGTTATTTGTTTTTAGCATTTATATTTAAGAAAACTGTAACTAACAAAATAGCTGCAACATTTTGTGTTATAGTAGGTCTAACTATTATTTTTATTTATGTTTCAAATTGAATAGTTTCTAAATTATGTCATTAGATAAATAACTCTAACTTTGCAGGACATTTATAGAAATATGTTGAATTTTAGATATTACACTGAAGGTCAATGAAAGTTTGAGTTATACCATCTTGATTTTCAATAGGAGAGTCAAAAATAAACTGATCTAAACTGAATGGCACGTAATCCGAATAAAGTGACAAAAAGTACTTATTTTAAATATATTACTCTGTATACATGATAAAACGACAATTTTGAAATATATGAAGAAGAAAATATTTTCGATCAGGCAGAGATTAATAGCCTAATATCCCATTCAATCCATTTATTTTTAACTCTTAGTATGTCTTAATACGATTTCTTGGGCATGCCATGGTGTAGTTACAAGCCGGAAGGTCCAAATTTCGAGTAGGCCTACCATGTGGACAGGTTTTAAACTGACCAAAACACTCTGGTGCACCATGACCTTGGAGTCGGCACAACCTCTAAAATAAGTGAGTAGGCCTATCAGACGCTTGTTCTGGGGATAAAGACGGACGTCACGCAGAACTGACATTTCGTGCTGATTTTCTAGAAAGGTAGGAAACTCATCCTTCTTCTACCCAAGGCCTCCTAAGACCTGTGATAGGATCTATTTACTTTTTAGTACTATTTCGTAATATTAGTGCCTTGTCACGCAGCGAGCCCGGGTTCGATGCTCGTATGGGACAAGCTACCTGGGTGATATTTTTTCCGGGTTTATTTCTCACTTCTGTAAGACATATGTCAAGTAGCTTTAAGACCCACAGGGTCCCCGAACATTATCTGGCAATTATAATCATTATATTTCACCGGTGTGGAAAGCAACGGGAAGCTACCACATCTATAATTCCCTAGTAAAGTTGCAAAGCATAGCATGAAAATGCTATGATTGCTGTGAAAGACCTTCCCTAAGACAGAACACTATATAATATAAATTATATATTATATATCTATATATATGTGTGATATATATATATGAGAGAGAGGCGATGGGAGACGATGAGGAGGAGAGGGTCAGTGGATGAGGACCGAGAGAAGAGAAGAGGAGAGAGAGGGGAGCGAAGAGAGAAAGGAGAGAGAGAGGGGAGGAAAGAGAAAAGGAGAGGGGAGAGAAGAGAAAGAGAGAAGAGAAGCGGGGAGAGAGAGGAAAAGAGGGCAGAAAGGAGAGAGAGTAAAAGAGGGCATGAAGGGAGAGGGAGAAAGAGGGGAGAGAGAAGATTAAGAGGGGGATGAGAGAAAAAGAGGGGAGATGTAGAGAGAGAAAAAAATAGAGGGGAGAGAGAAAAGGGGAAGAGAGAAAAAAGAGGGAGAGAGAAAAAAAAGCAGGGAGAGAGGAAAAAAAGAGGGAGAGAGAAAAGAGGGAGAGAGAAAAAGAGGGAAGGAGAAAACGAGGGAGAGAGAAAAAGAGGGAGAGAGAGAAAAAAGGGGGGATGAGAGAAAAGAGGAGGAGAGAAAAGAGGGGGCGGAGAGAAGATGAGGGGGAGAGAGATGGGGAGAGAGAGAGAAAATGAGGGAGAGAGAAAATAGGGAAGAGAAAAAGAGGGAGAGAGAAAAGGGGGGGAGAGAGAAAAAGAGGGAGAGAGAAAAAGAGGAGAGAGAAAAAAAGAGGGAGAGAGAGGAAAGCGGGGAGGAGCGAGCGCTAGAGAATCAAAAGAAAGCATTTAATATGTTGCCGCATCTAACCTTCCCATTAGGCCTACAGAACTAAAAAATGAACACACACACACACATATATATATATATATATATATATATATATCCATCCATAGTAATTCTGCCCGAGTGTAGGTCCTTCACTGCAATCATAGCATTTTCATGCTATGCTTTGCAGCTTTACTAGGGAATTACAGGTGTGTGGTAGCTTCCCGTTGCTTTCCCCACACCCGTGAAGGATGATGATGATAATGATAAGGACGATGGTGATGGCCGGATGATTTTCGGGGACCGTTGGGCCCTAGGCATCCTGACATTTGTCTTACAGGTGAGGAAAAACCCCGAAAAAAAACCTCACCCGGAGCCAGTCCCGACCGGGGAATGAATTCGGACCCGCTGCATGACAAAGCAGCACGCTACCTCGAGACCACAGCAATGTAATGTGTGTGTGTGTATATATATATATATATATATATATATATAACTATAGTTTTACATTTAGCAACGACATGACACACACACACACACACACACACACACACACATATATATATATATATATATATATATATTACATAAGACAAAACATTTTATATGAATATATCAGAACAGAAAATAAAATATAAAAATCGTCTAATGAATATGAGTAAAAAATCACAGGGTAACAAAGTTTAATTTAAAATTGTTACAGCATATACAAACCGTTCCTTAATTTGCATACGAAATGGATGAAAGCATAGACTGTAAAATGCTCCAATGAAATGTTTGTGAGTAACTTCATTATCCTGATGTATAACATATGAAACTGACATTTTGCTTTTTCACTTCCTTCCTCCAGTGACTGACATCTCTCATGTCTGGATTTTTTATTGTCCCATTTCTGAATTGTTTTCTTTTGTGACATATTTACACAGTTACTCGTGTAAACAACAATGGCATGGCCAGGCGAGACAAAGGTAAAAAACAAAAGTGAGCAAACATCAGTAATAGCTTCGACGAAGGTGAATAAAAAAACGGCAATTTAGGAAACAAATAATACAAAGACCATATCTGAATGTTTGAGAATACCTATTACTAAATCACCGCAAGTATTGTCGTCTATTCATTCTGAAAGTCTCTTTGTTGAAATATTTAAACAGGAGTCCTTATTGAATTGGTCATTTACTAATTCACCATTGTGTCTACTTGTGTTTGTCTTTGCTCAAATACTGTGTACTCAAGAGTTGGAATGAGATTGACAAACCTACGGGTTCAAACAACAAAAGAAATAAATGCATAAGGAAATAAAGTCTGCTGAATTCGTCTCTGCTACTATCTTCACACTAGGGACTTCTTCGTAAAAACTTTTAAGTCTCGAGTGCATTACGATTTATAAATTTATTGTCAGTAAGATAGTAAATATAAAGTGTACGCATACGTTTAACTTGGCCCTAGATTTTAAAGAATTCAAAAAAACCTACCACCTATTCTATTCTATAGTATTCTATAATAATTCTGCCCGAGGGCAAGTCCTTCGCTGTAATCATAGCATTTTCATGCTATGCTTTGCAGCTTTACTAAGGAATTATAGGTGTGGTAGCTTCCCGTTGCTTTCCACACCGGCGATGGATGATAATGATAAAGGATGATGGTGATGGCCGGATGATTTTCGGGGACCGTTGGGCCCTAAGCTTCCTGACATTTGTCTTACAGATGAGGGAAACCCTAGAAAAAAACCTCACTCAGGAGCCTGCCCCTACCAGAAATCGAACCTAGACCCGCTGCGTGACAAGGTAGCACGTTACCTCGAGACCACAGCGGTGGACCTATCACATATAATAGGACGTATTAACCGAGCATCAATTGAAAATAATAGGCCTATAATTATATTTAACATATTAAATTAAAATATTATCGGCCGCGGTGGACTAGTGGTTATGCTCCTGCCTCTGGTCCCGAGTGTCGCGGGTTCAAATCCGGCCGGGGTCGATGGATCTTTTAGGACGGAAAA
Source organism: Diploptera punctata (assembly GCA_030220185.1). Lineage (NCBI taxonomy): Eukaryota > Metazoa > Arthropoda > Insecta > Blattodea > Blaberidae > Diploptera > Diploptera punctata. Next base: position 12,418 of record JASPKZ010008096.1, on the reverse strand, counting down.
ATCCAAAGAGTAAGTCTTCCAGAGGGACTTTAAGTCGTGGGTCCCGAGCCTGAAGATTTTCAGGCTCGTAAAAAAAGCTTTAACCCTGAATGAAAAGGCCTCTAAGCAAAATTTACCGAATTTTCCCGTCCCAGTACTACCTTGGTTTCCTAGATGTCAGTACGAGGCGGAACGCTGACAACGGACCACTCAAAATGACATCTATACGAAAACAAGTGTAACTAAATTAGTATGGTTCAAATTCTTCCCTGTAGGGGGAGAGCGCCTAAATCTCTGTAAAAGGAAAACATAGGCTTACAAAAAAATTAAGATATTCATAAAATCAATAATTAAATGAAGTTATATTGAATCGCCTAATTTAAATTACGCTGTTATCCCTAAGGTAATTCAATAAAAATATATGTAGGGCGAAATTAGACTATTAAATAGAATAATTGGTTAAAAGTTTTTACTTATAGGCTAATGATATTAGAACATTCATTGAGATATCATAAAAAAAGGGAAAGTAAAGTGATCCCACTACAGGCCTCAAGAGGCCCTTGGGGTAGTAGGAGGTTAAGGCTACCACTTTTTCTAGACAATCGGCGCTTGATGTCAGCCGGATTTTCAGCCCTGCGTGACGGTCGCCTTTACCCCAGAACAAGCATCTGGTACTCATTTCCGTAAGAGGCTGAGTCGACCCCAGGGTCATAGTGCCGCCAGAAAGTTTGGGTCAGTTTAAAAATAATCCTGACCCCACCGGGATTTGTACATGCGACCTTCCGGCTTGTGGGGCAGTACCTTAACCATTACGCTACGGCGTGACACATTGGAATATGATTAATAGATCCCGAATTCATCAGCACAATATTAAATATTTGAAGAAGTTTAATTTGAATATTCTGAAACTTTCTCCAAAATTTGTTTTGTTTTATATTATTTCCTGACGCTTTTAATTACTTTCTTCAGTCTGGTATTAATCTACTATATTTTTTTATTTCCCCTTGTATTATTTTTAAATGGCTGGAGGACCCACATGCTGACCACATGTCACCCCTACATTGGCTGGGTCATCGTCTACCTCTGTGATTAAACACATGTGGATGTGAGGCCAGCAGGCGACTGGTAGGCGCAGGGTCTTCTAGGCCTGTCGCGCCATGGAAAAAAAAAAACATTGTTTTAATTTTTTGTGTGTCAGAATTTATGTTATGTCTTTAAACTCGTTCCTAAATTTATGCAATTTGTTTTCCTCTCCTTTTTAACTAACACTTTGCAATGTACGTATGCAATGCTATACAATATGCATTATTTTTGCAACTGAATGCACCCGAGTACGAGCACTTGTTCATTCGGGAATTAATGATGTGTACAATATTTGTAAATGAAATGTTTATTCTTATTAGATTTAAGCCCAGCATCCTCGTCTTATGATCAGCGTATTCGATTACTCGTATCAAACATACGGATTTGTTCACTAAAAAATGTCTGAATTCCATCAGCATGAGATGTGTGTAGGCCTGAATATATATTTTTTGGGCGATAGTACGTTTTGTCGTACGTACAGAAATGGCGACCATGATTGAAAGTTCAACTTCCTACATTTCGGGGTTGCCAACCTAAATAACTATACTGTAATATTACATATTACAAACCACGTGTGGGAAGTAAAACCACTGCCCTCTATGTATACTACGTACAATGAATATACAAAATATATCCAAAAGGTAGTGTTAATATACATTATATGAAACACGCTACTGCATTTTAAATGAACTGAACTTTATTTGAAACAATATAAAATAATAAATACGTACTTGCCGCTATTTCATAACTGATTGGTGTCACGGCCTGCTGTAGTTTCAACTAATAATCATTGTCCACCCTATTAACGTTAGTCAGTTGTTTATAACGAACGCAAATATTTCCTACAAAGATATTATTTTTTTTTTTTTGAAACAGCATCGCGCAAAAAAATAATGTACAACGCACGTTTGTGGAGTGTTTTACAGAATTTCGGAAATTAAAAATTATTTTTGTTCTTCAAGAGTTGCTCTACAGCCGCCTTATGATTAAAAGTCTTAAGTTCAATTAAATTGCTTAAAAATGCCTTTGAACATCGGTCTGACGCGACACCGGAGGGATATGATGGGGGAACTCTCTTTATGCTTTGGCTGCTCGAGCGCTGAAAAACGATCTTCTGTGTTTCCTTACCATGATGGTCCTTCCACTCCGGCGGCGCGTCAGATTGAAATAGGTCGATTTCTTAGTTTTTTAAAAGTGTCTAATCGTTCTTTGCGTACTTTTGATTATATGGGGTTGTAGGACAATTTTCAAGGGGAAAAAAAAACCACTTTGAACATTTGATGTGGGACTATTATTGGTCATACGGATGGCATTACTCAGGCATTTGTTTTAAATTTTAACAAATTTTGTGCAACAATTTTTAAGTAAATTTTCATGATAGATGGACATCAAAATGCTAGAATTTAAGCCCCGAAAAAAAAAATCTACGAGGATTACGGACCTAATAATACAGCGGTGTTAAATGACTTTTGCGTCGTTTTGTATTTTTTTTTTGTAAAAAGTAGTGAAGCGATTTTCATCTATTCCAGAGCTAGTCTTTTTCGTCCTTTTTTGGACGCTATAACATACTATTTTTGTTTTCAAAATTAAATTTTCTTCATAGCTGAAAAGTGAAAAAAGCCACGTTTTGGCACCTTCATGATTTTATTATCTAATTGCATCACACTTTTTTTTCCCCGCAAAACATAGTCAATGCTTTAAATACCTACGCTTTTTCTGTTAAGTATCGCGTTGAAAAAGTGACCAGGAAAATTTAAAAATATATATTCTAATTAGTCTTGGCTACCAATTTTTATATGACAAATTCTTCAAAATACCATACATTTATTGTAAGAATCAATAAACTAGATCTAAATAACTGGATAGATCCGAAGTTAGGCCACATATAACCCACTCACTTTTCTTCATGGAGCGACCCTAATTAATTTAACAAGTAGTACATTTCCGGATAGTCCTTCTTAGGCTTGTGGTTCGATTTTATTTGATTGCTTGGTCATTTTAAATATCACCTACTTCTGCCAAGAGAATAATTGAATAATTGCGCCGAAAACATATACGTTAACTCAAAGTACTACTCATGACTTGGCTAACTTCGTCATTACGACGGAACGAGGAAAAGCGACTGGAAGCTTTTGAGATGTGGATATGGAGAAGAATGGAACGTATAAAATCGACAGACAAAGTAAGAAATAAAGATGTGCTAGACAGAATGGGTGAAAGAAGAACAATGCTGGAACTCATAAAGAAGAGAAAAAGAAATTGGGTTGGCCACTGGCTAAGAAGAAACTGCCTGCTGAAGGATGCTCTAGAAGGTATGGTCAACGAAAAGAAAGTTAGAGGCAGAAAAATACATCAGATGATAGACAATATTAAAATAAATGGTTTGTATGCAGATACAAAAAGGAAAGCTGAGTTAAGGAAAGAGTGGAGAATGCTGAGTTTGCAGCGAAAGACCTGCTCTTGAGCAGAACACTATGAATGAAGATCTCTTTTCGGGGCAACTAATCAATTGTGACATTTAGGGTTAAGCTCCTTCGCGTGAGAAATTTTTCCCAAGGATTTTTTCATATCCAGGACTATTTAAAGAATAATTATTTTAGTATATTCCATTTTTTTTTTAATTTGAGTTAACTTACATGCGGATTGTAATCCCAACTTAATATCCTGAGAGTATTATACATTTGAGATTTGAAGAGCGGTCTTTCTTTACGAATAATCTTTAATTTTAACGCGGTACCTTGAACATGCACGATATAGTCAACATGGAATATTAGTGTGTGCTCTTATTGCATGAATGATGACCGTCCTAGTCAAGTAATGCACACACAAGATGGAAAAGCCAAAGCTAGCAATTACGATAATTCGACGTTTCGTTTTCTCAGCATAAATTATTCTCTTTGAGTTCGTAGAGAGCGGCGAATGTAAGGGAGTGGAAAGAGAGATAGAGGATCTTAAAAAAGGAAGGAATTTAATATACGTACTTTAAAACTAAGGTACAACACGTATTTAGATATTTTCCTTCTCTTTAGAAGTAAGGCCGAAAAGAGAGAGATTAAGGAGCTTTAGGAAGGAAACATGTAGAACAAGAAGTCGTTACTCTCAGTTCGTCAAGACAGATTTTACAGTTGTTACGTAATGAGGCCTTATAAATCCTCTGCTATCTCCACGTTCATTTTTTACTTACAGATACAACCTGGGTAGGTCTGGCATTCTCATGTTACAATAATACCGTATTTATTTTTAAACTGCAAATCAACAATATTATAAAATTTACTTTTATGGAACGAAAGAACTGTCATGCGATAACATACCTTTTTTAGTAATACTTTCTAGTTTCCATAATATTCCTCAGGCCAACTCTGTTACGTTCTCCTCAAATTATCATGGCTAATCGTTTTCCAAATTTCTCACTTATGTTTTTATCTTTACTTAGGGAAATTTTTGGACCAAAGAGAGATGAACAAACAGGTAAATGGAGAAGACTACGTAACAGTGAACTACTTGGTCTTTATAGGAAGCCAGATATAATAAAAACAGTGAAGTCTCGTAGACTGCGATGGGCAGAACATGTTGCACGTATGGGGAATGAAAGACTTGCATGGAGGCTTCTTGTAGGAAAGCCAGAGAGAAAACGCCTAGTTGGCAGACCAAGAATGAGGTGGGAGAATAACATTAACTATGATTTGAGGGAAGTAGATTATACAGGGAATGATTGGAAAGCATTATCTCAGGATAGGGATGTATGGAGAGCTTATGTCCGCGCGGCCATGAACCTACGGGTTGGATAGTGCCAGTGAGTAAGTAAGTATGTTTTTATCTTACCTTTCCATATGATTTTCAGTCTTTCTTCCTTAGATATTTAAAACAATGAAAATTGTACCTGTAATGACAGTAGTCCTCAACAAATTAAAATTGTTTAAAATAATCAGTTAAGCCTTTCGGAACTAGTTCCATTTTCAAAGCTGTTCTTTGAGTACTGATTGTGTTTTACGAGTTTGTTGTATAATGGGTTGATCTGGCAAGGCGTGTTCTCGTTTAGCAGGTTAAAATTTCTTGTTTCTTTCAATATTTCCTCTAGGATGCTTATCTTCCGATTGTCATATTTTCTGTGTATGATTAAAAAGGTGTTGTCCGTAGTGTTGAATTGATGACCTGTGCTTGTAATATGCTTAGCGAAACTTGATTTTCCCCCGCTGATTTTGAAGTCATTGAAGTGTCCGTTGTATCTTGTATAAACGTTTCTGGTGGTTCGTCCTATATAACATTTTTTGTACAACTACTACACTTAAATTTATAAATTCCTTTTTTTATGTATATTGGTGCCTTCTACTTTATTTGATATAATGTTGTTTAATTTGTTGTTAGTTTTATATGCTATTTTTACGTTTTTATCATATTTTCTTATTGTTTTGGCCAGTTTTATGATTTCGTTTCTTTCTTAGGCCTGTATCTCTCCTCTAGCTGCCCTTTCGGTTACTGATAATTTTCTCCTTAACTACCAATTCAGTGACCATATATTAGTATACTATTGCTATGTTTATGTATATTAAACGTTTTGCTAATTGGATTATCTGTTTGTTACAAAAAAACTGATTTAGCATACCAATTAATTTATTCTTCTGTTTTTTTTTTTATTTTTGAATGTCACTTTCTGTCGAACCATTCTCTCGCACCATATCCCAAATATTTAAATTCTGTGACTTACTTATTATTTAAATCAATAATTTTCAAAATGATTTTCTTATTAATTAATGTATTTAATAAAGTGAGAATATTGACGGAAAAGTCAGAATAGACGGTACCTGTTTTAGACTAGAGATTTGTTAAGGTTCTATAGGCCTACGTATAAGCTTAAAAAATTACAATTGGCTGGTATCTACAGAGAATAGTATAAACAATTTAGAAAATAGTATAACAAAAAAATTCAGAGAAAAGTGGTATCGACCTGTAGGCAAAACAAAGGAAAGATGGGAGATATCTGTAGAGAACATTTTTTAGTATGTTGAATTTCTAAAGATTCAATATTCAATGGAGAAGGATGGAGGCGAATTATTCGACAGGCTCTGTGCCGATTTGGTCTTATTTGATTCTTAATAAAAATTGCAAACACTTTTTTTTCATTAAAAGGTAGTCTGCTGAACAATTAATAGTTGCTGTAAATAAAAATGGTAGTCCGTTAGAGTGTCATTAGTTGGTAGTGTCTCCCATTCTGATGGCCGGGTTCGATGACAGCATTTTAAATATCCACCATAGGTACTGGTAAGCGACGTTTCTATTGTGCTGCCCTGAGCTATTTACCTGGTGACCCTAACATACTGCTGAAGTTAGATTTGTTTCATGACAGGTAAGGTGGGACTGTTTAAGAAGCACTTACCAACCGCTTGGCTTCTCCCGGCATTGTTGCCCGGCAGTGATCCCGCAACAGGCTACAATAGATTTATTTATTTGCTTATCCCCGGATAGCGTTTCATGTTGGGAACATGTTCCTAAGAAAGCGCTCATTTTTACGTTCAAAGTAGTGAAAGTCCAAAAATTTTAGATGTTATAGCTCCCTGATAATACAAGTAATTTAAATATTAAATTTAAAACTGGCTGTACAATATTGATAGTTATATTTCATGTTATACAGTGGATGTGTGTTTATACGAGGAAAGTATAATTCCATTTATTTATTTTACCTGATGGAGTTAAGACCGTAAGGTCTTCTCTTCCACTTCACCAGGGTTCAATTATACACCTATAATAACAATTATGAATTATCTTCGTGTTGATTAATGATACACGCTAAATATAGGCTACACAATATAAAATTGACAAGGGAAAGAAAGAAAAATAAATCAAGAATAGTAACAATAATAATAATAATATTGACATATAATTAGTTTAAATACATGGCTTGGTAAGAAAAGTTTAAAACATAAAGGAATAACAAAAGAATACATGGAACACGGTTACATATTATATTGTCTAAGAAAATATGAAGTTAGTTTTGTTTTGGAACTGTTTTTGAGTCGGGCAGTCCTTGATATACGAGGGGAGGGAATTCCAGAGTCCAATGGTTGAAACATGGAATGATGAAGAACAGTGAGATGTTCGATGTAGAGGAACAGCTAGAGTTAAATTTCCCTCGATCGTGTGTTTAAGTTATGATGGAAGGATAGCGAATGGAAGCGAATAGAAATATAAAGGGGTGATGAGGTGGACAAAATGTTGTATAAGAAGCAGAGGCAATGCATTTTTCGCCTGTCTTCCAATCGGAGCCAAGACAACATTTCAAATACTGGAGTTATGTGGTCTGATTTACGTAGGTTGCATGTATAACGTGCATAAGCATTATGAACTCGTTGCAGTCTTTGTCCGACACTCATGTTAGTTAAGAGTAAGTCACAATAATCGAAATGTGGCATAATCAAAGTTGAGACAAGCACTTTTTTCAATGAAGAAGGGAGGAATTTTTTTAACTTTTAGGGAATGGAATATTGAATATATTTATTAACAAGTTTCTTTTAAATAAACCTGCCAACTAAGATTTTGGTCGAAATATACACCAAGATTTTTCACGGAAAGTTTAAAATGGCATTTCAGTTATTTCAAAACAGTTAACCCTTAAATTGGCAAAACACTGGACTGGATAAGGCGAAGTCTAGCTTCACCCAGTGTGCTGCGTATGTTAGAACCCACTAGGGCTCTTTGGCAGCTAAGTTAATAGTGGCTATCATTACGGGGTTATAGTTCACTTAACCCGAGCCTATTTGGCGGCGCTAGCGTTTGTGTGCAAATGGTGATGAAATTTGGACAGAGATAGGGATGTGATGACCTGAAGCAGGACATCAGAAACCACATTGCTTTCAAGCCGAGAGTCGGAAATCCAGCATTGTGGAATGAGCCACGCTACTCCAGGTGAGAGCACATCGCCAAATCTCTGGCTGGATTTAATGAGGAGTAAATCGGATGAATATGTTTCTATGTACAGCACGCCACTGGGGCAAGCGTCCAATACTGCGTACCATAAAATTTGTATGTAAAGATGTAAATTTGTGCATCTTGCTTACATTTTCAGTTATCATGGCATCAATATGGGGAAGTTGCGCTACGTTGTGTAGGTCTGTCATTTGGCAAAATACAAATTTCTTCCGTTAATTATTTGATTGTGGCGGACCGCAGTGAAAACGGAATCTTGTGTAACTGTTGTTATTATGTATATTGCATAATTAGACACATATTTAAGTGGAATATTTTTGTTCGCTTTATTCTAATTTATTTAAAATATTAAATTAATTAAACCAACCGATGTATTCAAAATTATACATTACGAATTTAAGGGTTAAGTCCGCAGTTGGCATGATTAAGTTTAAATATTCAACTGAGATATAGCGAACGGGAGCAGCCTGGGGATTGGCAGTGACGCACCTACCATGAAATAATTGAAATATATTTGAAATATATATGAAATATAAATGAAATAATCCATTCACCACAATCACAGATCCAAGAAGAGACACATCTGAGCACCAGTCTATATAAATATGATTCAGAATTCCTGCGCTACAGTATATCGGTCAAGATCACTAGCTTGTAAGCCTCATGGAGGTATGTGTGTGTGTGTGTGTGTGTGTGTGTGTGTGTGTGTGTGTGTATACCCCATACGCTTAACGAGGGGGACATGGGTGCTCCCTAGCGGAAGTATATTAACCAAGATAATTTAGTTACGCTTATTTACCTACGTTAGGAACCTCAAACTCGATGCTATTCTTTATGCAGACGATTTAGGTCTTCTGGCACTTTCCGAAAATGATTTGCAACGATCAATTTATAATTTTCGAAAAATAGGTGACAAATGTAATATGGAAATATCAATTAACAAAACTAAAATTATGGCATTTCATGGGAAAGACCCCATACAAAGTAAAATCTGTCTCCAAAATAAAATTTTAGAGAGATCTAATCAATTTAAATATCTTGGATATTATCTCTCTATCTGGGATGAATAGGATATCCCTGAAAAAATTACTAGTTATAATAAAAGTTTGGGAATTATTAATCAAGTTATGAAACCATCCCTTGTACAAAAAACACCAGATTACGTTTGTATAACACTTTGGCTGGACCTATGGTAGTGAAGCATGGACACTAAAAAGACAACAAGAAAGCAGAATAACGGCTTGTGAAATGAGATTCATGCGCAGAACAGCGGGTTACACCAGATGGGATCGGAAAAGGAACACCGATATCTTAAAAGAATTGAAGACTACGCCAATTTTGAAATATATTAAACAGTACCAACTAAATTGGAAACTCCATCTTGAAAGAATGACTTCAAATCGGATCTCCAAAGCTGTTTATAATTATATACCAAGAGGACGAAGATCACTGGACCGTCCTATGAAACGCTGGAGGGAAAATTTTCTATAAGATTGTAACAGACCTTGGCCTAATACTTGGAAGGAAGAAGAAGAAGAAGATGTCAACGAGTGACGTGTGGCTAACACTTCGTTTCAATGAGACATTCAGTTGGTAATTAAGGTGTTACTTGGATGGATGAAGGTCGGTTAAATTTTGCACAAAGGTCTTTTTATTCAGGCTTGCGGTTCTTTTACGAGCCTGTAAATCTTCAGACTCAGGACCCACGGCTTAAAGTCCCTCTCGGAGGAACTGTCCCTCGGATTTTTCCATTCTAAAAATCCATCGATCCCGGCCGGGTTTGAAGCCGCGACCCTCCGGGACTAGAGGCAAGGAACATAACATCTAGACCTCCGTGGCCGACCTCATGGTGGTATAAATTTTACAAAAGACAGAAGATGAAAATAAAAAAATCATAATTGTAATAATAATAATAATAATAATAATAATAATGATAATAATTATAATGATAATAATTATAATGATAATAATTATAATTATATATAATTATAATGATAATAATTATAATGATAATAATTATAATGATAATAATGATAATAATAATGATAATGATAACAATGATGATAATAATAATAATAATTAATAATAATTTTATTACATGATAGGGTATTTTGTAAAGAGCAGGTCTATTAAAGTGATCTGGCGACGGCACAAGAAGTATGTGAGTACAGTGAGCAGCCCTTTAAATTTATTTATTCGTAACCGGATTTAACTGCTTCTCGTATTAAGCTTTACTCACTTCGTGTTGTAATGAAACTTTAATTTAAAGGTATTATTATATTTTGTTCTCGCGAAGATTGCATTCACCCGCATGAGAGACCTTGAAGGCCGAAAGTTCAAGCAATTGCAGGTATCATCAATCACAGAGGAGGAGCATCAGTATACAGTCTCTTATGACAGAGACACTTTCTAGAAACAGTAGCCGAAAGCTAATAATTACTATGTCTACAACAGTACATGTTTCATACTTTACCCAAAACATTTATTATATAGATAATTATCTCCTTTACATATAAATGTTTAATTGTAATAAATTATTCTCTCGGTATTCACCGATTTTAATATTCTTAAATATTAAAGAAGAATGACCTTGCAAAATCGCCAAATTTGTCCTCCAATTACAGCTTGTTAAAAGTTAAGTCTGTATGAAAAAAAGTGTACTATAAATTCCAGAGCAAGGAATAATCTATTGAAGTTAGTACTTTATTTAACAACTCAGATCATCAATGTCGCAATTCAAACTTGGGCGTGAAAGGACTGACTAAATTATTCTCAGAGATCCCTTTTTTCATGCTTGAAATTATTTTTGCCATAGTCGGCAGCGGTGGACTAGTGGTTATGCTCCTTGCCTCTGGTCCTACAGGTCGCGGGTTCAAAACCCGGCCGGGGTCGATGGATTTTTAAGAGTGGAAAAATCCAAGGAGCAAGTCCTCCAGGAAGGACTTTAAACTGTGGTTGCCAAGTCTGAAGAATTTCAGGCTCGTAAAAGAACATTAAGCCGGAATAAAAAGGCTTCTAAGCAAAATTTACTGACCTCAATGTTAGTAGTAGTTGCATACTAGATGTCTTATTGAGTCGGTGTGTTGAACGCATGCCATTCATGACATGTATGGGCAAATAAGGTACTAAAATTAACTTGGTCTACAGGGTTGTTTCCGATCTCGGATAACGATTTGCCAAGTAGATTGTGACGTTGGAGTGTGAGTCAGCAGGACAGGAGTGTGCGAGGTAATCAAACCAGTCAGTGTGCTGCTTCTGTTACACTCGCATGCGTGTTGCTCTCATAATGCCTAAGAAGATAGACCCGTTTTGGGAAGGGTATATTACTGCCCTTTCTGACGCTAATTATAGTTATTCCGCGATTATTGAGGCTTGCAAAAACGTAATTTTTTATGGTGTAAAGTGTGAATTAGCTCTGTGCTTAATAAAAAGGAAAGGGTCGCTTGGGATTAATTCCAAAAGGAAAAAAAACGGGCAAATCCACGACCTGCTACTACCCGCACCCCAGATGTAATCAGAAAGGTCAAGGTCCTTATCTCTGGTGGTAACCCTGCCACACAAAGGGTGATTGCGAACAGATTGGGAATATCCCTTAAAACTGTAAACATCATAATAAACAAAGATTTAAACATTGAGAAGCGCCACAAAAGTAGGGTTGCCACGTCACATTGCCGAATGCCGCACCAACAGCAGGAAACTAAGAAAAGCAGATGGCAGGAGAAAAATGGAAATTTTTGGTCACACTTGATGAAGCATAGAGAAATGGGTGAAAAAAAAATTCAAAAGTGGTATGCCGAATGCAGAGAAAGTTTCTCCAATAGATTTATGGTCATCGCGGAATATTGCTACAATGAAAAAGTGACCATTCGTAGAGTAGCTAAAAAGGCCAAAATCAACTCCCAGTACTACCAGGAAGACGTTCTCACCCCAATTTTCCCGACCGAAATCCCAGCTCTCTATGGTACAGACAAAACCAAGTCTGGTGGCACCAAGAAAAGCATCCATCACCACTTCGGGTTCAACCTGAATTCCTGTAGAATAAGCAGGAAACTGGAATACATGCTATTCATTCAGCAACATCCCCGTGAAGTCTCCTGAATCACACCGATGGGCTGTGTGTTTTGGACTCTTCAAAGGGCACTGGGAAACAGGCGTCCTCGAATTAGACGGTCTCTGGAAGCATAGAAAGAGGAGGGGAATTCTAGACGTGGCTATCTCGTAAAGTCTCTGCAGCTGAAACCCTCCGATGCCGAACCTAGCTCGGGGAGACCATCAATTAGAGCATGCTCGATGGTGGAGACCGGCGAGCCTTAAGGTAAACTTAAAAATAATTTGGTATCGAGATCAGAAACAACCCTCCGTAATGGCCCCTGACAAAGGAGAGGCTATGCTCAACCTGTTGGCTACCCATTGTAGATAGAGACTCGAATCACGT
>JASPKZ010008095.1:35000-121523 GCA_030220185.1 Diploptera punctata | reverse complement strand
GAATACGATTAAATGAACAGACATTGTTGTACATTCTGCAATTTTGTGTGCTAGTTTCATATGTGAATTTAAAGTAAAAATGAGCAGAGAAGGTGATTTTCACGGTTCACCAGAGAAGAGTTTAAAAGCAGTCCAAATGCAACTATTAATATTTTCTTTAAAACATACCAAAACATTGTGTAATTAATTAATAATTTTACTCTTTAGTAATTGCTGATCTTCCTTTTATCTTTAATGAATACCAAATTCATCACTTTTCTAAGTTTACATATTTGTATTTTCACAACACTAATTTCTTTTAGATTTTCCTTAGATTTATTTCATTATAGTGCATTACTAAAGGCCAATAATGTATATTGTATTGTTTTAATTTTGTTAATACTTTTATCATAATTGTTAGGTCTATTACGAATGAGAATGAAAAGACATACAGTATGTCAATTTGTTATTCATACACTTAGATTTTATAATTGAAATAGCACACTTTTAATTCTCAGAATATTGCAATTATATTTTGCCGTTAACTAAACATTTTTCAGGTACACTTCTTTACATAATATATACATATCAACAAATTCTATAAACATTTAGTGTATAATATATTTAAAAAACTTTAAAAGTTGTAAATTTTATAGTCACTTTTCTATTCATACAGTCAGAACGGGGGGAAAATAAAAAATGAAGAAAAAATGAACTGTCCTTAATGCTTTATAGAGGTAACCTTTATCTTTAATAACAGCTTGACATCTACGCTGCATGGATCTAACAAGCCTATCACATATCTGAGGACTGATTTTGCACCATTTTAAAGTAACCACTTTCTTCAACTCTTCTTTGGAAGAAGGATTTCTGCTGAGGACCCTAGGTTTCAAAAACGCCCATAAATGTTCTACAGGATTTAAGTCAGCAGATTGAGGATGGGTTTTCAATTGCTTTGGCACGTTCCATATCAACCAAGTCTTATTTAAGTCCGCCGTATGTTTGGGGTCGTTATCTTGTTGGAACATGTACGTAGGGAGCATATCCAATTTTGCTGCACTTTGTTTAACATTCTTACGAAGAATGTCGTTATACACAAATTTGTCCATAACATTGTCAATGAACTGTATATTGCCAACACCTTTTGCCGACATACACCCCCACAACATTATAGACCCACCCCCATGTTTTACTGTAGGTGTTGTATTGGCCACATCATTATCCCCATTGGCTTTTCTCCAGACTCTATGAACGCCATCTGAACCCAACAGGTTGATTTTAGTCTCATAAGACCAGAGAACATTATTCCAAAATGCCTGCCCCTTATTTTCATGTTCTTTTGAAAACTGTAGTCTTACAACACGGTTCTTCTTACTTACATACGGCCTTTTTCTAGTCATTCTTCCATGATAACAATTTCTGCATAACACCTTCCGAACTGTCTCAGTACATACATTTTTACCAATAGAAACTTCTAGGGTAGACCGCAATTTTGGAGCACTAATTCTGGGGTTGAATTTCACTTGTCTCACAATGGTTCTCTCCTCCTTTTCACTTAACTTCTTTTGTTTAGATTTTCTCGGAACATTCTCTACTGAACCTTTATACTTGAATTTATTTAGTATATACTGTACTGTTGCATGACATTTGCCTCTCAGTCGCCCTATTTTTCTTAAAGAATATCCCTTAAGTGCAAGATTTACAATTGTATCCTTGAGATCATAACTGAGTTCTTTACATTAATCCATTTTGCAGGCGACTGACTACCAGTGTACACAACCAGCACAGTAGGCAGATGTAAACAAATGCACAACTTAGACTATTCATGTTGCATTAATGTTTAAGCAAGTTACACAAGCAAATACACTGCAGTGTTTTCTTTAGTGTATGAATAGCAAATTGGCTTGTATTTGGGTGGAATAAAGATTACTTATTTTGATAAAATTATGTTTATTTTATAATTAAGTTTTGAACTACATATTTAGATATAACTTAGTGTTTCCTTCAAACAACATTAATATTTTTTCTTTACTTTTAAAAACTTTCTGAAAATTGGATTTTTATTAATAAAAATGCCTGTGTATGAATACCAAATTGACATACTGTATATCAGATAAACGTATCATGAACGTATTTTGCACGTAGAATGTTAATTTTTTATTGAAAGTAGCCAATTATTTCAAATTAATTATATTAACATTATGAAATTTGTTTCAGTGTTATCTATCAGTGATTCAAGATTGATAATAAACCTGACATGGTACCTACAAATTCAATAGAGAGCTTTCCAGATGAGATATTACTTGAAATTTTCTCATACTGCAGCGTCGAAGACTTAGCTTTGTCAATTCAACATGTCAATAAGAGATGGAAGGAAGTGTCGCAGGATCCTAAATTATGGAAAGACTTGGTGTTTCGACCTGCAAAAGGAATGAATGATGAGTGGATTCGAAATGTTGTAGAACAAGCGCCATTGCTAAGGTGTTTAGTTCTTAGTCACGAAATTGATGCTCCATTGTTGGTAGATTCTTTGTGCAAAGGTTGTACGGATATGAAGAAACTCCAATTCTCGTCTAGTCAGAAGTTGGCAACTACAGTGTTACAGAAATTGAGAAGAAAGTTTCCAGATATCGAATGTTTAGTGTTAGCCGTTCACCAGAAATATAACTTAACATACAGATTACCACCAACAATAAATTAATGTTCTTGGTTTTGATTTATTTTTAATGTAAAATGGAGGAAATGTTGAATGTTTGATCAAGGTTGAAGGTTTCCTAAGAATGTATAAAATATATAAAAAAAACTAAAGATGGGATCTTCCTGCCTTATCAACTCAATATATCTGTATTCATGCATTATGAAATAACACAAGCAAAATAAATTAGACTATTTAACTCATGCCCCAAATGGGAGTCAATGACCAATCACGTTTCAATGATTTCTGTTTTACAACCAATCACAGTCGTGTTTCACGAAATATTTATCAGTGTTATATTTACCATATTAAAGAAAGCTCCTCATTTTTAATATTCTGAACAGGTCTGACCATTATTTTGCAGTGACTGAGTCAACAGTAAAGCTGCCATATTTGAATGTTCAAAATGGCAGAAACAAGATTTGGCTGCGCTTCAAATGAAGATTTAGACAAAATACAAATTTGACAATTGTGTTTTTAAATAATGATATTACCGAGTTCTTTTTGATAATTCTGTGTTCAATAATTGTGTTTTTAAATAATGATTTTACCGAGTTGTTTACTAAAAAATAAATTAACACATAATTTTGGTTATAATATACAGTTTGATGTGTTTAATTTTTTCTCCGCTAGGATGCATTCTTATAATATTGTGATGATATTTCAAGTTTCCCACGCCAGATGGCAATATATAACATATGATCTTGTTGCAGTGGATGGAGAAACGAAACATAACGTTTCTCATTTGTTTTCAAACATCGCCGTTTACATTAAATAAATAAATATTTTAAAATAACTATATTTAAATAATGATTTGTGAGTAAATAGCTTAATTTTATTCATTAAATAGTCCTAACAAATGCCAATTTCCAAATTCTCTAGTTAAATTCACTCCTCACTTCGTGAGTCGTGAATTTATCGATAATTTGGAAATCACTCGTGGCGTTACTTATGATAAATGTTAAATATCACTAGCAAGTTTTTATTTTTTCTACATACACATTAATTTTACCATCTGAATGTAATATTTCAAACTTCTGTTTATTTCAATCTGTGGATTTTTTATACTCAATTTTGTACGAACTTTCAATTTCATGGGTGAAGAATTCAAATTAAAACTTCTCAGGCTGACACCCTCCAAAATTAAAAACAATGTAGGAATTAGTCTTCTCTCAAAGAGTAAATAAAAAGAAAATACATTTAAACTTCTTCAAATAAAAACTAGAAAATGAAAGGGAAATACAGTACAACATGTAGCCTACAATCCATCGCTGTGGTCTTGAGGTAGCGTGCTGCCCTGCGGGTCCGAGTTTTCCCTCACCTATAAGACAAATATCAGGAAAACGTTAAGGCCCAAACGGTCCCCGAAATCATATGGCCATCATCATCATCATCCTTCACCGGTGTGGAAAGCAACGGAATTCCCCTAGTAAAGCTGCAAGCATAGCATGAAGCTATTATGATTGCAGTGAAAGACCTGCCCTCGGGCAGAATTACTATGGATGGATGTAGCGTACAATTACTTCTTCTTATTTTGAAAATTACAGCGCAGAAACAAAATGCCCAAATTTTAATACAAGTTGAATATTTGATACAATGGCTTTGCAATTATAAAATTACCTTCCCACTTCAGATATATTCTTTAAAAATTAAAAATAAATTAATTTTTTGAAATGATATCGAGTACAAACATGAACTTATTAAGGTTGAATATTTTTATCACTCACCTCATATTCTTCTTATTTGATTATAAACTAGTTTCGGAACATAGTTTCTGTTCCATCCTCAGTATCGTCACGACCGTTGTTCTGTCGTCTTGAAGAGCTGTCCTTCTCTCCTTCCATTGGCTGACTGAAAAACCTAAAAAACCAGGTCATTCTCACCGGGAATTTCAAAGTTCATTAATTTCTTCTTTTCGCTCTTTTGAATGTAGATCTTTTCCCAAACAGTAAGTTCTTTAGGTTTTTCTATTTCTTTTAATAATTTAGCTTCTTTCTCAATAAGATGTTTTTCAGACCATGCATGGGCAGCCACTGCAGATTTTTCTACTTCCCCTTTCTTGACATTCCTGAGATGTTCTTTCACTCTAGTTTTCAAACATGAACGTTTTACTATGTCAATTGTTAAATAATAACTACTAATTATTATTTTTCTACTATCTACTTATTTTCTGCTAAACGTTTCAAAATTTGTACTCAACTTAGAAGTAACAATATACGTAGAGTGAAAATATATTTTGATAAATAAGGCGAGTCTGTTGTACCATATCTCATAAAAATATAGTTATTTTAGGACCTGTTTCAAAACACATTTGTATTTCACCTTCAGCTTCTGCAAACTGTTGATTTTTACGTTGTCGGCCCTGGATATCGAGTCCCTCTCCATCTTTTGTTCACCAAAAGGTGGAGTGGGAGTCGACGTCATATGCAAGTTCTTTGGTCAACCAAACGGTGGAGCGGGAGTTGACATCCAGGGCTGAGAACGTAAAAATCAACAATCTGGAACAAGCTGAATATAACAAAGGAGAAATGCGCACAAACCGTGCAGATATTACATGTGAAGTGCTTAATTGTCTTTGCTATAAGCACTGTTTGATTTAATTCATTTTTTACAATTCAGAATATGGTACTTTCACATTTTTGTGAACACAAAACACATGTGCACATGTCGTTAGGTTCGTGAAATGTCTTGTTGCAGCACATCTTGTGATGGAAGCCATGGACTGCCAGTCTGGTAGTGACATGACGCATTCTGTCCATCGTCTGTCTTGCATCGCACAGGTCGCATAGCATGATGATGGTATGTCCTTTTTCTTCTCTTGCAGGTCTTGCAAGAGTACATTGTAGGCCTTACTAGATGGTAGGAGTAGGGTCGTATGCAAATACATTAGTCTCTACTCAAATTATTTCCAATCACTGGTGAGCTGAGATCGAATTAACGGCCGCCTTAACCGGTCATGCATGAATGTTGACGTTTTCGTAATATTGGCAACGAATTACCCAGAATTCTCAGCGATAAAACTACTTCCGTTATTTTCGTCTGCTATAGAGGAACGCATTTATGCTTGCATCCTGCAAATAATACCGTATACAAACACGTCTGCGACGCGCAATATTACGCCGATTCTCCTGTTCTTCCAGTTGAATTCTTTGGTAGACTCTATAAAATTCCTCTTCTCCGCGTATACCGAAAACATGATCGAAGTCTTCAAGGTCCGACATCTTGGATAAGTTTCAAACTACATCGGTTAGCATCGGTTCCCTTCGGGATTTTCACATAAGTTTATATCTTGAGCTACGATCTTAAGGTACCTTGTCAGGTAGCTTACAATTATTACCGCGTGAATAGATTTCTGAGTAAGAAAAATGTGTTTGGATAAAACTTTATCAGCAGAGAACGCCTTTTACTGTCTAATGCGTTCAAACATTCGACCCGTAGTTTTGTTCGCAGATCTTCTATTAAAAACACATATTTACCAACTTATTTAACAACACGTTTTCAAAATTTATCGGCTCATCACAATTTAGGAACAAGATCACAAGACTCTTCTTTACTTTTGATACCACAACACAGGACCTGTCTATACTCTGAATCTTACACAATATCTATGGCTAGAGCATGGAACTCACTTCCCAGTCATGTCAGGGACTGTCAATCGCTATCATTATTTAAATACAAATTAACTGATATCTTAAGTTCGACACAATGAAAACGTTAACTGCATAACAACTATATAGAGCATTCCATTAATAATCATCTAGGAAGCTACTTAATTTATTTTATATCATTTTAATTTTACTATATTCTATGTTTTTGTTAGTATTAGCTAGTATTAGATCACATCATCATTGTATTTTGTTTAGTCTGTATTTTAATAATATCTTAAAATTGTAATATGTATGTAATTTTTGTATAATTTTACTGTTCGCTGGTTGAGTGGAAGAGAAGGCCTTATGGCCTTAACTCTGCCAGCTAAAATAAATTATTATTATTATTTATTATTATTATTATTATTATTAAAAACGTCTCTTGGTGAGTTCGTAAACCAGCCTCCATCTCGTACTCGGTGATACTCCTAAGAGTCTCTTGACTTCACTTTCTCCACATCTTCCAGTTGCTTATATGTGAGGTATCAAGTCGAGTCCATACACAAGTACGGGTAGTACCTTCAATCTGAACAAGTCCATAGCGGTGCTGATGTTCCTAATTTCATTCATTGTCCTTATTGCTGCCACCGCTCTTGATCTGATATGTAGCCTGAAGCTCTTCCCTGTTGTTTGTATCGTGAGGCCTAAATATGTACAGTTGTTAACTCTGTTGAGGATTTTCCCATTACATTTATTTTTTTCCGCTTCGGTCAGTCTGCCGCCTTTCCTAAACACTATCATTTCTGTCTTCTCTTCATTTATCTTTGTGTCATTTCTCTCTGCCCAGCCGCTTAGAATATCTATCGATGTCTGTAGAGAGAACAAGCTGAATATAATATACAATTGTGTTTTGAAAGATGATTTGAAAGAACTCCACTTTTCTAAGGTGAGATGCAACAGTCTCAATTTATTCATTAAGAAGAACTCCATAATGTTACTAATTTTATATTTTGATAACATCGAGAAAACCAATAAAATTAATTTAAATATTTGAAATGTGGTTACATTTAATATTTTTTTTTATTATACACGTGATTCAAAATTGACTTTACAACTTTACAAGCTTATAGAAATTTATTTAGAAGACCTGTAGAATTGGTTTAAATGTCATATGATAGCACAACTCATCAAGTTTTGAAGACCTACAGAATTGGTTTAAATGTCATATCCTACGGCTCCGAGCAAAGCTATCCCTCACTTGTTCAACCATAGCTTCAGCCGTACATGGACGGCCAGTATGCTTGGAATGACTAACAGAACAGCCAGTCCTAACAAATGTTTGGTGCCAAGAATAAATTGTTGGCCTGCTAGGAGGATCCTTACCGTACTGGGTACGAAATCTACGCTGAACAATTGTCGCAGATTTAGTTTCTTCGAACAAAAACACACAACGAGCACGCTCGGCACCTGTGAAAGTATCCATTTTGATATGAACTACGTTAGCGCATGCGGTGAGAGAACTAGGTACTATAAAACTATGTCGGTGAAAACTTGATGAGTTGTGCTATCACATGACATTAAAACCAATTCTGTAGGTCTTCTAAATAAATTTGTATAAGCTTGTAAAGTTGTAAAGTCAATTTTGAATCACCCTGTATACGATTTTGCTCAAAATAGCTTAAAATCACAAAACTACACTTTTTTATTCAGGGTATATTGAGTTGGGTGTATATTATTGAGTTCGACAATAAAAAACTTTTATAGAAGCTGCATTTGCATGAATATCCTGTCTCTAGTAAAAAAGGAGTAAGTTTTACTATTTTAATAAATATAATTATTACCATGTTAGATACCGTATGTTATTCCAAATTAACGAACTGTTGACTGTGAAATTTACCATGATTTGATTTCACACTGATTGTTGTCCGTTTAATGAATGTGTCCAATCGTGAATTTGGTAAAGACGTATTAAATTTTATAGCAATAATCATGACCTTGATGAAATTAACCCATTCGCTTCAGGTTTAAATGTTCAATGCGTTTCCCCAGAAACCGGATTTAAGTTCCCGTAAATTATGTTGTCTAATTTTCAGACATTCAAAACGAACAAAAGATAACGGTACTTCAGATCATAATTAGGGTGAAGGCGAAAACAGATTCCTCTAGTATTCATAAATGTTAACAAAAGATTACCATGCCAAGGGATGTACAAAATATTGAAAAATAGATACCAGCAGAGTTAAGCGAGTCTACCTCGTCTTGTGAGGCGAATGGGTTAACAACCCCATTAATTATACAGTTTATGGTACCAGTAGCAAGGTCAGTAATATTTATTAATAACATTTTTCGTGCAGATTACGATCAATATACTTGAATATATAATTTGCAAAGTCAATGTCTAAATAATTGTAGTATGTTTCTTTTTTAATTGTAAGAGTAAAATAAACTTCAATTTTGGTAATTTTTCAAATATTCAATATTTTACTTTGTTGTTATAAATTTTATAAATTACTATATTGACTTAGACTGTCACGGCCGGAGTTGCTATGATGATCTTGAAGAAGGTTTCGGGGAGAATAATTATAGATACATATCAATAAAGTCACATAAAGTATATTTTCAAAGGTATATATCTTTGTTGAACTATGAATGATTGATTATATGTTAAATTAAATTTATCTGAATAATATAACACTTGAATACAAAGCAGAAGAAATGCTTCAAATCTACTTTCTATGGCGTTTATGGAAATATACTATGATGTAACTTAGGAATTGCCAATTATAAGTTTGAATAAGTGAATATATTTCATCTTGGATGACATACAATCAAAATATAATATTTAATTTTATGAAGTTATATTTTGAGGTTATTTTGATTATATTATTTTTGGTCTGGACATCTTACCTCAATATTAATGTTGATTTGTTCTTGGACATGTTTCAAAACAATTCTGTTTTATCGTCAGCTGGGAAAGCTGACGATAAAACAGAATTGTTTTGAAACATGTCCAAGAACAAATCAACATTAATATTGAGGTAAGATGTCCAGACCAAAAATAATATAATCAAAATATAAATCGTATGGAATTTTCAAATTAAAAAAGAGATAACAGAGAGCATTATTAAAATATAAATCTTCTCAACTCATCAAAACATAATATTAAACTGAAAATGTATACAATAATAATTTGATTTGTAGTTATATATTAAGCAGAAATAAGAACAATACCAAAAGCTAATGAAACCTCACTTCCTAATTTTCGTACTACAAAGTTGAAGATAAATGTATGAGCCAGTACGGAACAAAGACATTTGGAGGATAATATCTAATCAAGAATTAGAAGAGTTGATTGTTGTAGAGAATACTAAAGTTCGTTTGAAATAACTTGGATATGTAAAGCGCGTAATAAAATAATTAATAAACTATGGAGTTTATCAGAGAGGCGTGTAGTAAGAGGAGAGGACTAAACCAATCGGAGATGGAAAAGAAAAAACTTACACATTTATTTTCATATAATAACCTAAATAATGTTATTTTGAAACATACAATTGTGATCTCTTGAGATTTGTTACTGGTGTACAACTGAATAAATGCGCTTTTGCTTTAACATTGAAAAATTATTATTATTATTATTATTATTATAACTATGTTTAGAGTATAAAAGAAATGCTATATCATGTATATATTTACATAATATTATTTCATTTTTTTATAATTTAGGTATATTTTATCTTTTATATAGTGTGTATATTATTGTAATCTGTACTATATATTTTGTACTGGTTGAGAGGAACAAAATGCCTTAAGGCTTTAACTCTGCTAGAATAAATAAATTATTATTATTATTATCAATAGTATTATTATTATTATTATCATCATTATTATTGTTGTTAATGCTGATGTAGGAGTTAAACATTAGGCATGAGAAACGAAACATTTTTTCTGCATTGTTTCTTTTGAAATTATACCTTCCAGACTTCCAAAGCATTGATTGCAAGAACGAGAAAAAGTCCTTAGTATGTATTCACGTAGACTTTCACGGCCGGAGTTGCTATGATGATCTTGAAGAAGATTTTCGGGCTGTAGGCCGTGGTCGTGAGGCTTGTAGTTCCCCGACGTTTCGCCAGAGACTGCGTCTGACATCCTCAAGGGTTGTCTTGAGACTGGCAATTTTGTCCGCTGTCTGTCTTATTTACACGTTCACCGCGATGTGTTCGTAAGTTGTATCTGCCTTCTGATTGGTCAGCGTTAGGGACTTCAATTGCTCCAATGAGATTGCTGTTTGATGGTCTAGTCGACTGTACGTTATATCTGCCTTCTGATTGGTCAGCGGTAGGGACTTCCATTGTTCCACTGAGATTGTTGTTTGATAGTTTAGTTGACTGTGCTTATAGAGGTTTCTAAAAAACGCAAAATGTAAACCTCTACAAGCACAGTCGACTAAACTATCAAACAACAATCTCAGTGGAACAATGGAAGTCCCTACAGCTGACCAATCAGAAGGCAGATACAACTTACGAACACATCGCGGTGAACGTATAAATAAGACAGACAGTGGACAGAATTGCCAGTCTCAAGACAACCCTTGAGGATGCCAGACGCAGTCTCTGGCGAAACGTCGGGGAACTACAAGCCTCACGACCACGGCCAACAGCCCGAAAATCTTCTTCAAGATCATCATAGTCCTTAGTATATTTATAAAAAGGTATTTTAAGAAAATGTTTTATAGATTTCCCAAAATATAATTAAGTTTCTGGGTTTGTAATCTTCATTGATTCAGGAAAGAGTTTTAAATATGAATTGTACTGATTAGGTGTTTAATGTAAAAGATGAAAGTAAAATAGAAATAAAGTTTATCCTTTTATTATGAGTGTCTCTTTAATTCAATTCTACTTCCATCAATGATATATCACTCAGTATAACTATGTAAGTAATTTACAATAATAATAATAATAATAAGGTATGTATAATATTAATAATAATAATGAACACTTGAGTGATTCGTTGTAACAATATAATGAATTCGGCTTACAGCACTAAAGAATAAATCCATTAACATAGAACCTACTGTATGTTCTATAAATTTCTCCTCAGTACAAAGTTACCTTTTTTGCACTTTAGCATACACTTTTTTTTTCCGCTACTAACAACTTCAAAGTTATAAAGAAATACATTTTTAGTAAATGTGAAATAACAATAAGTAATGAATGGATTACCTAACCTGCACACCTAAGACACTGTAATACATATTTTCATTTGATCCGTTGCCGTTAACACTTCTTTAATATAAAGGAATTTTCAAATTTCATATAAATAAGTGAGAAAACTGATTAAGTGAATATATTAGACATTCCTGATGGAATAAAATATAATTTTTTGTTAGAGTGCTTTCCCAAAACGTATTTCAGTATGAAAAATAATATGGAAATTTTGTGTTCTGGCGGAAGAAGGATATGTGGAAAAATGTATTAAAGAGTAGGATAAAAGTGGTGTTCTGGCGGAAGAAGGATATGTGGAAGAATGTATTAAAGAGTAGGATAAAAGTGGTGTTCTGGCGGAAGAAGGATATGTGGAAAAATGTATTAAAGAGTAGGATAAAAGTGGTGTTCTGGCGGAAGAAGGATATGTGGAAGAATGTATTAAAGAGTAGGATAAAAGTGGTGTTCTGGCGGAAGAAGGATATGTGGAAAAATGTATTAAAGAGTAGGATAAAAGTGGTGTTCTGGCGGAAGAAGGATATGTGGAAGAATGTATTAAAGAGTAGGATAAAAGTGGTGTTCTGGCGGAAGAAGGATATGTGGAAAAATGTATTAAAGAGTAGGATAAAAGTGGTGTTCTGGCGGAAGAAGGATATGTGGAAAAATGTATTAAAGAGTAGGATAAAAGTGGTTGTTCTGGCGGAAGAAGAAGGATATGTGGAAGAATGTATTAAAGAGTAGGATAAAAGTGGTGTTTCTGGCGGAAGAAGGGATATGTGGAAAAAAAAATGTATTAAAGAGTAGGATAAAAGTGGTGTTCTGGCGGAAGAAGGATATGTGGAAGAATGTATTAAAGAGTAGGATAAAAGTGGTGTTCTGGCGGAAGAAGGATATGTGGAAAAATGTATTAAAGAGTAGGATAAAAGTGGTGTTCTGGCGGAAGAAGGATATGTGGAAAAATGTATTAAAGAGTAGGATAAAAGTGGTAAAGTATTTTTTGCACGATAGTGAGTTCTATCGTACTAACAGGAATGGCGCCAGGATTGAAAATTCAATTTACTAAATTTCGGGGTTGTCAACCTATAAATAACTGTACTATAATGTTACAAATTACCTACCTAGGACCAGAAATAAATTCACTAAATAAGCAATCATAGTTTTTTCACTTACAGTATAATTATTCTCTTCCAGCCACTTTCTGAGTGATATGTATGTTTTTTCATATCTTGATTTAGATTTCTCTGGCACTAAAGAAGCACACCCAACTTACCAGGTTTCTTCAATTTCGTCATTTAGATTACCATCATTCATACTTGCCGCCATTTATGCCTGATTAGTGTCACGGCCTGCTATAGTCTCAAGTAAATTATTTTCGGCATTTAGCGTATATACATTGGTCAGACTTCTAACGTCAGTCAGTTGTTTATAATGAACGCAAATATTTCCAACAAATACATTATTTTACTGTTATTTATTATTTTAAAAACACCACGTGCAAAACATAATGTACAACACACGTTTGTGAAGTATTATACAGATTCTCGGAAATTAAAAACATGGCTATCGCTCGGTTTTTAATAATTTCCTCACTTTCGTAAAAACCACTTCCTAACCTCGCATTGTAATATACATATGTACTATTGTACGATGTAATTCGTATATTGTACGTTGACATTCCAATGCCTAATATGGTTATTATGCAAACAAAAGAATGCGCGGTACTGAATTGCTTGGTTACTACACAAAAGTAAAGAAAACTCAATACTGGAATGAATATTTGCTAACGTGTCAAACAGTTACTGATATTGTCTGTTCCTATCTCATAGCAATCATTAATAGTTCCGATTGAGGGTCTTTTCACTTTTCAGCGGTTGCCCTTTTACCAGCCGGCTGCTGGCCCTTCACATCCACATGTGTCAATCACAGAGGTAGATGATCAACAGCCATTGTAGGGGTGACATGTGGTTAGCATGTCGAGTCCCCCAGCCGTTATAGCTGGTTCCTCAACCTGGAGCCGCTACTGATTGTAGCTACCCAATTGCCTCACGATGCTGGGTGGGCACCCGTCCCATACTGGCCGGAATACCATGAGAAAATTTCTTCCCCCATGGAGACTCGAACCAGCGCAAGTCCCGTAGCTCTGCGCCAAGGCTTCCTACCTTAACCGCTCGGCTACGGCGCGGGACAATCATTAATAATAAATATTTTAATTTACTAATTATTATTATTATTATTATTATTATTTATATTATTATTATATTTAATTAGCATTAATTTCTATCGTCCAAGGCGTATCGTAAAAAAAAGTCGTGTTCAATATACGTGCGATACGTGACTTAAATAATTTCGGAAATAAAAAAGAAAATTCGACTTCGTCACGCTTTTTCTACCGTCTCATAAATTATGTTAAAATACGTTTCCTGAACTTGTATCCCAGTATACTATTTTGGTTGAAAAGAATTCATGGATTCAAAATATTGACGTTAACATAAAACGTATAAAATATAACTTTTTTCTCAAATTTCATCTACTTGTTTATAATGGCGAAGTAATGATAAAATACTTTAAATTATATTTGAAGAGAAAAATTATACGCTCAGACCGGGACTTGAACCCGGGACCCTTGGTTCTCTAGACCAAGTGCTCTACCAACTGAGCTACCTGAGCAAGTACCGATCTAAACGCAAATCTTTCTCTATATACATTGTAATTCCCATCCACCAAATGCTGTGAAGCCATGCTTCTATCTTGCAAAATGGCGGCTCCTTTATTAAGAAGACATATTTGGGAATTATACATTACAGCCAGTACGGCTTTTTCCAAGTTTTTATTATTGATTTCGTACATCTCAATGATGGATAAATCATATTTGAAGAGATCGGTACTTGCTCAGGTAGCTCAGTTGGTAGAGCACTTGGTCTAGAGAACCAAGGGTCCCGGGTTCAAGTCCCGGTCTGAGCGTATAATTTTTCTCTTCAAATATGATTTATCCATCATTGAGATGTACGAAATCAATAATAAAAACTTTAAATTATATTTATGATAAAATAATGTACTACGTTTATTTTCAAATCAGATTTTAATTTCCTAAAGGGAAAAATGACGGATATATATATATATATATATATATATATATATATATATATATATATATATATAGTATTGAATGCACTTATTTAGGAACAAAATTAGACCATTCAGGTGATAACACAGTGGAAATTAAAAAACAAAACAAGCAATAAATGCTTTAAACTCTGTTTGGTGGAGCAAAAATATTACAAAAAATAGAAAACTACAAATATATCAAACCATAATTCACAGCATTTTAACATATGGTGCTGAAGTCTGGCAAATTCCTACCAGGGAAATGAAAAGAATTTTAAGTACATAAATGGATGTTTTAAGAAGATCAGCTGGAAAATCTAGAATGGATAGAATACGAAATAAAGAAATAAGGGAAATTATGGGTGTACAAGAGGAGCCAGACATCGTAGACATCATAGAAAAGAATAGATTGTAGTGGTATGGTCATGTCAAACGAATGCCAGAGCAAAGATTGCCAAAAATTGTTATGGAATGGATCCCAATGGAAAGGAGGAAGAGAGGAAGACCGAAGAAAACTTGGATAGAAGGGATACAAGCAGCTATGAATATCAGAGGAATGGAGGAAGATCAATGGACGGATAGAGAGGAATGGCGTTTGGTTTCCGGAAGGCGGCGGCAGCTGTCATGATACCGGATGATGACATATATATATATATATATATATATATAGAGAGAGAGAGAGGAGAGAGAGAGAGAGAGAGAGAAAGAAGGAATTTTTTTAGCCTAACGGCAATAATGTTAAGTTGTTTTTCATTTTATATTCCTCTGCTGCCAAAAATTTTAATTATTACGAACAGATGTAATACAATATAAAATTATATTTCTCAAACTGAGCTTTGAAATGTATTGTTACTTGGACATGAAGATGCATAGGTGTACATAAGAGGAGTGAAAGGCTGTATTTGCTGTATGGATTAATGTTAACTGATAAGTTATAATTAAATTCTGAAGGAGTTTCATCAAAATAAAATATCAAGTCCACGATATTTGGAAATATTTTTTTTTACTTATTCCAATGAATTAGTGATATAGGAATTACACTAATCTTCATTTTCTTCTATTGGCGCTGACATATCAGCCGAAGAACCATCTGACATTGATTGAATGCGTTCATCTGTTACATCTGATTTTTCGTCATTGTATTCTAATTCTTCAACAATTTCTACATTTTTATTGCTTGCTTCATTCTCGTTGTGAGGTTTTGAAGGGTGTGGTTTGTTCAATTTTTTATCTTTTGTTTTATCGAAAAGTTGTTGAGCTTTCTTAGATTTGCGAACATTGGAAGATTTACTATTTTGTAACTCTTTCAAATTTGATCTTTCCGCCACCATTTGCTGTGAACTTTCATAATTTGCTACCATATCTTGATTAGTATTCAAATTCCTTAGTTCTCCTTCGTCTTCAGTTTTCGTTTTATTATTTGAATTATTGGATTTCTTAACATGTTTTGTTGAAGGTTTATTCTTTTTCGATTTCTCAGATTTTTCTTTAGAAGAATCTTGGACAGACCTTCCGTAACTAGTAACATTATCAACATTGGGAGTGCTCCCTAAATCTGATTGCTCTTTGCATATTGCATTTTTAATTTCGTTCGAAATAAAATTTCCCATATTATAATAATCTGCTGTACGAGGAATTGCATAGAATGGAGACTTCAATATAGATTGAGGTATCAACGTCTGTCGAATTTCATGCCTGGGAACAAAATGAGTAAAATAAGGTAAATGGGAATGTTGAGGTAATCTGGATGGATAACGAGTTTCATAAGGAATTAGGTTATGTATGTTTTCTGCTGATTGATGTATTTTGTATTGATTTTGATGATCCGCAAGATGATGGGTATGTAAAGAAAATGGATGTTTGTGATACCTATTTTCATCAAGGTGCCTTACGAGATATTTGTTTGTTCTAGGACTCTGCCCATGGTAATGTCCGGAATTGGGTTGCCTGTCTAAATATGTGCCTCGTTGTTGATTATAATTTTGGACGTGGGAAAGATGTTTATTAAGAACTTTTTTATTGCTGCTAGGAATCCATCTGGTTTGTTGTCCCATCGGTGGAATATCAAGAAATCTCAATCCAATATCTCCTGACTCGTTTTCTTCGTTGACTGAATTCTGATTCACAGAAGTGCACATGTAATACGGCAGTTCAAACAAACCTGCAACATCAAACTCAACCTTAGATTATATTAATTTTCATAAGTCGCACAAAAATAAAATGTTGAGCTGCAGTGTGTTATGTGAGAATCGGCTGACAATTAAACAAAATTAAGAATTCTAGACACCACTTAATTTACTATTTTGATTTAGATCACTCCTTTAAGTTTCCATGGATAGATATTCCACAACTAGTCCATTTATCAACATCGGGTGTACCGCGCCGTAGCCGAGCGGTTAACGTAGGAAGCCTTGGCAAAGAGCTATGGGACTTGCGCTGGTTCGAGGCTCCATGGGGGAAGAAATTTTCTCATGGTATTTCGGCCAGTATGGGACCGGTGCCCACCCAGCATCGTGAGGCAATTGGGTAGCTACAATAAGTAGCGCTCCAGATTGAGGAACCAGCTATAACGGCTGGGGGACTCGACATGCTAACCATATGTCACCCCTACACTAGCTATTGATAATCTACCTCTGTGATTGACACAGCAGCCGGCTGGTAAAAGGGCAACCGCTGAAAAGTGGAAAGACCCTCAATCGGATGGGGTGTACTCCCTAACTTAGGTTTCTTATTTTAATTTTAAAAAGATTTGTATTTAAGACAAATCTTTTAAAATTAAAATAAGAAACCTAAGTTAGGGAGTACACCCCATCCAGAAACTGAAGACGGCAAACCTATAAGTGGGGGAAAGCCGAAGAAGAAGAGAGAATGACCCAACTTAATTTAATTAAATTGTCAAATGTAAATTTGAATTTAGTATCATTAGTTATTGCAGCAAACAACAATCCACATATAGTAAATTACATTGAACTGCACTCCTTTTGATAAAATGATAGAGAATACAGCCTTTAAGTAAAACCTATATGATTTCGGAGCTTTTCATTGTCTCTCAAAGTCATTACATTTGATGGGTTCTATTTACATCTGCTCTATCTTTAGTTAAAACGAGTACAGATGGTGCACAGGAATCTTAACAATAACAGAACGGGAAACATTTCCAGCGCGGTGGCGTGTTTTTCACTTGACCTACCAAATGAGTTAACAAAGCACCTACTTACTTTTAATTCTAACTTCTATCCCATTTCTTTATAGAGTTATTATAATAGACAATTTGTGGAAAGACCCTCAATCGGATGGGGTGTATCCCCTAACTTAGGTTTCTTATTTTAATTTTAAAAGATTTGTATTTGTCTATTATAATAACTCTATAAAGAAATGGGATAGAAGTTAGAATTAAAAGTAAGTAGGTGCTTTGTTAACTCATTTGGTAGGTCAAGTGAAAAACACGCCACCGCGCTGGAAATGTTTCCCGTGCTGTTATTGTTAAGATTCCTGTGCACCATCTGTACTCGTTTTAACTAAAGATAGAGCAGATGTAAATAGAACCCATCAAATGTAATGACTTTGAGAGACAATGAAAAGCTCCGAAATCATATAGGTTTTACTTAAAGGCTGTATTCTCTATAATTTTATCAAAAGGAGTGTAGTTCAATGTAATTTACATTTGACAATTTACAAACAGAGGTATTAAAAATAGCTATTAGCACAAGCATGATAAAATTCTTCAGTACAAGTTTTGTTTTGTTTCTAATTATTTACTCTATGTGGATTGTTGTTTGCTGCAATATCTAATGATACTAAATTCAAACTGACAGTATTGTGCGTAGGAGATATCGATAGTGGTAAGTAAAAAAACTGAGTTATTGAAAGAAATAGCTCTAATGAAATAGTTTATGATTTAAAACTAATACATTTTGAATTAGTGCACAGCTAAAAACTCGCCACATGCATAGCTAGTTATTTTAACAAAAACATTTTATTTTTATAGCAACAAAGCTGAGGCGTTATATACCATATTACCTCCATAATATTAATTTCACTTATAAAACACATAATGTTCAATTTCAGTATACTCCATTAATGTGGTTATGGAGACAATTATTAGCAAACAAAAATTCCACAGACAGGAAACCAACTCAACAAGTATTAGATGAAATAAATTAAGTTGGGTCATTCTCTCTTCTTCTTCGGCTTTCCCCCACTTATAGGTTTGCCGTCTTCAGTTTCCATTTATCTCTATCATTCCAATCTCCCTCTTCCAAATTCCTATCCTCCATTATTGTTCTGACGTAGGTTTTCCATTTCCATCTTGGTCTACCACATTTATTTCTTCCAGGGGGTGACCACTGGTGTATATTTTTTGGCCATCTTTCATTATCCATTCTTTGTACATGGCCATACCATTTAAGTGTTTGATTTTCAATCCTCTTAACAACAGATGTGGTGACCTTCATTTCTCTCCAAAGGAATTCATTTCTTATTTTATCCTGTCTTGTTTTTTGGAGGCTTCTTCTAAAATAATCAAATTCAACTGTTCTAATTTTATTCTTTTGTAATTCCGTCAAAGACCAGGTTTCGCTTCCATATGACGAAATATTCTGTATTATGCTCTTATAAATTTTCATTTTAGTTTCCTTTGTAATATTTTTGTTCCAAATTACTCCATGTAATGTCTTAAGTTGCATTTTTTGCCATTGCAATTTTAGTCGGTACATCTCTCTCACAGGTACCAAAACTTGTAATTATTGACCCAAGATATTTAAAAAATTCACATTTTTTTATTTTCCCTGTTTCAAGTATGAGGTCATCCACATCCTTTCCCAAACACATATATTCTGTTTTCTGTAAATTTATATTCAGTCCCCATTTTTTATATTCTTCCATTAATTTATTTATCATATATTTCATATCATCTTCATCCCCTGCAAAAATTATTTGATCATCTGCAAACAACAATGAATGCAGTACTTTTCCTCCTATAGGAATACCCATTTCAGAACATTTTTTATACCACAAGTTAAGAGCCTGGTCTAAATAAATGTTAAAAAGGATTGGTGACAAATTGCATCCCTGCTTAAGGCCTTTATTCACTGTGAATTCCACTGTTAAATTATTCTGTATTTTTACTTTAGCTTTTGTATTACTATAGATCCTCCTAACAATATTAATCCATTTATCACAGATATTCATATTTCTCATTGCCGTCCATAACAATTGTCGAGGTACACTATCATATGCCATCTCTAAATCAATAAAGGTCATATGTAGTTCTTTATTTTTTGCTAGGATTCTCTCTTGTAATTGTCTAATACAGAAAATATTATCAATACATGATCTTCCACTCCGGAATCCACATTGTTCTTCTCTTAAGTTATCTTTTATCTCCATAAGTTTAAAATTTATAATTTTACTAAAAATCCTAGCTGTTGAAGGTATAACGCTTATACCTCTGTAATTGGAACACAGTTTTTTATCACCTTTTTTAAAAATAGGAGTAATGTACGATAAATTCCAGACTTCTGGGATAACGTCTCCAATTTCAATTTTATTAAAAAGTTTTGTTAAAAATATTACTAAAATATCTCCCCCATATTTTAGGAGTTCCGTCTGAATATTTCCTGGTCCTGGTGCTCTCCCATTTTTTGCCTCTTTGAAAGCTCTTTTAACTTCATCTTCTGTTATCTCT
This sequence comes from Diploptera punctata, assembly GCA_030220185.1. Lineage (NCBI taxonomy): Eukaryota > Metazoa > Arthropoda > Insecta > Blattodea > Blaberidae > Diploptera > Diploptera punctata. Next base: position 101,270 of record JASPKZ010008095.1, on the reverse strand, counting down.
GGAGTGTCAAATTTATATTCTACATCCGTATCTTGAAGTTGAAACTCATTTCTATTTTCTTGAAGTAAACCTTTATAATGTTGCATCCATTCTGATGGTCTTATCAACTGAATATTTATCTTCTTTCTTTCTGATTTCCTGATATTTTGTAATGTTTTCCAAGCTTCTTTGGATCTAGCATATCCATTCGAATGATCTATATTCGAGCATATATTATCCCAGTACTCATATTTTGCTCTTCTCACTTCCACCTTTGTTTTATATTGTAAAGTGATATATTCATTTCGAGATGTTGTTGAGTGATCTGATAACCATTTCATCCGTGCTTTCTTTTTTTCTTCTGCTAATTTTTTAATATCGTGATTAAACCATTCATTATTTATTTACAATTCTAGATTTTCTGTTCCAAGTGCTTCTAAAGCTGCAGAAATGTATACTTTCCTTTAATTCATCATACATTTTCTACTGCAGATTTATATAAATTTAATTTAAGTTTTTGTTTTAATCTTGTTTGAAAAATATATTTTATACTCTCATCATAGAGTAAACTTACTTTATATCTTTGTTCATTCAAAGGGGTTGTATTTATTCTGTCTTCCGTTACTTCAATATTTTGTTTTTTCTTAATTGTTAATATGAATTTTCCTAAAAGCATATAATGATCACTTCCGCAATCTGGTTTCCTATACACTCTAACATCTTTCACTATCATATCACGTTTTGTTTCACAATTATATAATCAATTATTGAGACTTTTTGTTGGCTGTTCCCATGTGTATTTATGTATTTCCCGATGTTGGAAGAAACTATTCATTATCATATAGCCATGCTGTTTACATAAACTTATCAATCTATCTCCATTGTCATTTTCCACTTTTTCCCCAAATGGTCCAATCACTTCATCTTTCATTCTACTTCCTACTCGACTATTAAAATCTCCTGTTATTATTACTTCTTGATGTTTTTTTATTTTGTCCAAAATTTCTGACAGTTTGTCAAAAAATTCATTTTTCTCTACGGTTGTTGCATCCTCATTTATGGCAAATACTCCTATTATTATAAGCTCTATCCCAGAAGGTTTGAGATTTAACTTAATAATTCTTTCATCAAGTTCTTCCCAACACACTATACTTTTTACCAAATTATTTTTTATCAAAATGGATATACCTAATTAATCTTCAAAATCAATGGCAGATTAATATCCTTTTTTGGACACATACTCCGTCACAATAATAACCTTACAACAATTTTTGAAGACAAAATTTGGGGAAAAGATTAAGGAAAAAATTGATTTACAAAGGATATTGTACGGATTCTAAGTAGCCAAACGTTTAATATGAAAATATCATTATCACAAATCAAAACGATGACAATAAGTAAAGTTTCTTTAAGGTTCAAGTTAGAATTAGAGAGGAAAATGCTTGGGCAGGTTGTGGAAATCAAATATTTGGGTGTTGGAAAAACTAGCTGGAGTTCGTTACACAATGAAGACAGACATCAGGCTAATAAAGCAGAGAGAGTGGCTGGGTGTCTGAATTATATCATATGGAAAAACAAGTACTTAAATAAAGATACAAAACAAGAATATATGAATCAACGGTATGCCCAATATTGACCTATGCCTCCGAAACAAGCGCAGATACTGTTAAAACTAAACACAATTTAGAAACAAATGAAATTAACAAAACGGAAATACACCAAATTTACTTCTGCAGAACATACAAAATATTTACAAAGACAACGCCATAAAGGTTAAAGTAAATAACAGATTTTCTGAAGAAGGAATTATAAATCGTGATGTGAGAGAAGGCTGCCCCCTATCCCGAACACTCTTTGCGATCTATATCAACGAAGTAATATGTTGTTGGAACACCAAATATAAATTTGAAATAAGAATATTAGAAAATACAAAATTAAACACCCTATTGTTTGCAGATGAACAAATAATATAATTGTAAATTCAGAAGATAATCTGCAGAGAGGTCTGTATTAACTTAACAAAATTACAGGGGAATATGGAGTGAAAATATCTACAGAGAAAACAACAATTATGGCATTTCAAGATGTATATCCTGTCAGAAGTAAAATTGTACTTGACAATACAATTTTGGAGCAGGCGAATAATTTTACATATCTAGGATGCAATATCTCATATGAAGAAGAAAATAATGTAAATGTAAAAATACCAAATTTTTTTATGGATTTTAGGGTTAATAAATTCTATCTTCAAGCCACAGTTAATCCAAAGAACATTCAAGACTAAAAGTGTATATAACACTGGCTCTTCCAACTCTTTTGTATTGTAGCGAAGTATGGACATTGAAACAGAAGGATATACAGAGACTTAGATCTACTGAAATGAGATATCTTCGGAAGACTGCAGTATACACACTAACAGATCACAAAAAATGAAGACATCTTAGAAGAACTACACATGGAACCTTTAGAAAATAAAATTTCTGATTATAAGTCAAGATGGATGCAAATGTTCATCAAATGAAAGATCACAGGATATCAATCTGCAGGAAAAAGGAGACCATTAGATCCACGCAAAATACTTTTGGATTGTGTTTCTCTTGAAGCCAAAACAGGTCTACAAATGGCCTAAATTCACGAATGTACTATGATGATGATGATGATGATGAAATTAATAATCTGAGGAAGACTGTACATAAATCAAGGAAAGATCAAATTATAAATGAAGAAACAAGAAGGCAGCTGAATATTCAGGCAATAGGTGAATGGGTGAAAAAAAAAGAATTGAATAGAATTAGCATATAACCCGCATGACACCAGATATAATGTATGCATAGCAAGATATAAGTTACCAGAGGATGGGAGAAGGACACCTGTAAGACCAAAAAAGAGATGGAGGGGCTCTTAATTATGGATGGAACAGGATATGGATCTAAAACAAAGAGAAGAAGATAAAGGAGACCAAGGAAAATTGCTTTCGGAAAATGCAACAGAAATTAGAGAATGCTAGGATTATCAAGAAATGAGAAGGATAGCTAAGAGAAAAGAAATATAGTGTAAACTAACTTCACACAAGTTTTGCCTCTGCTGGAATTTTCATTTTTTAATATGGCCTTCCAGCAACTTTTAGTTTTGATTGTTCTTGTACAAACGAAACGGACACTATTGCTATTTTCGCTGGTATTATCTTCAGATAGATTTTAGAAACGAAATGGGAATATAATGGTACTGTACATCAATTATACGTAGACTTCAACAAAGCATAGATTCAATTAAGAGGGAGAAGTTTTATAGTATCCTGCTGGAGTTTGGATTTTTAAAAAGTTAGTTAGACTTATACAAATGTGTCTAAATGGCACAAAGAGTAGGGTGCGTGTAGGCAAACAGTTTTCGGATACTTTTGAAATCCAGAATGGTTGAAGCAAGGAGATACACTATCTACTCTACTATTTAATTTTGTACTAGAGCATGCCATCAAATCTTTAGAGAATGAAGAAGGCTTACAACTCAATGGTATTAATAAGCTGTTAGTTTATGCTGATGATGTAGTACTATTGGCCGATAGCGAGGAGATACTAAAGGACAACATGCACACACTATTGAGTGACACCAAGAAATTAGGACTGGAAGTAAATATCAATAAAACTAAATATATGGTCACACGTAGAAATACATTATATAATGGAAATGGACAGCTAATGTGAGGGAAATTTTTAGGAAGTGACTGAATTCTGTAACGGGAAGATAGGGGGTAATGAGGGTTGTGGATTTCCGTCGTGGGAATAAGGCGGGGAGCGAACCAAGGACACTAAGTACAATTAAGGAGGCTTTCCAAGACATACATTGATGTCAATATAATATATTTACTAATAATGTGTAGCACATTGGCTATCAATTGTTACACTGTTCACATATCTTATCCTGAGTATGGATATATTTACCATTTAATGGGATTCCGGTATTATTACTTCGGAAATTACAGGTGCTAATAGCGGTCAACACCGGACCGATTTCATTAATATAATGGCGAATCTATCGCGTTTTAAAACATTTAATTAATAACTGGTCTTCACTCGACCTATTGAAATATATTCTGTGGATGTAACAAACGAATAGTACAGGACTGCCTGTAATGCGATCAGCACACTGCTGCTTTTAGATTTACTTCAATTTGCTGTTACTTTCCGGCTTGTCACTTTTCTAAGCGGCTAATAGGTCGCTCGCCTGCGACCGGCGATATATGTGTCCGCACTGCCGCGGGACTCGCTCCAACAACACTCCACTCCGCTCGGGAATATTATTTGGAATATATCCATACTCCTTCTTAAGGACACAATTTCCAAAACCAATATTCTCATTGGCTGAACATACAATCAACATATATAAAAAAAGCCCTTACTCACAGAATAACGCCCTTAATATTTAATTATGAACTCTAATTTGATATTAGAGTCCTCACTCTATTTAAACATGAATCTCGAGGAAATCATTGGTCCCGTATTTCCAGGGTGTTTTTTTCACACGGCTCATGAGTAGTTAGGCCGGAATTACAATAGTTAGCTAACGGTGCCGGACGTCGGTCATTAATTTAAACAAAAAACAGATGGACATAGATTTTGCTACTGTCCATCGCTATAGGGGTTTGTGATCCGCAGCATCGAAGACTGACCGTCATTTATCTTAAGGGAAGGATTACTTCTATAGCCGGGTAAGGGACATTTCCCAGTCTCAAGCATTGTGAGACCTTTTTACAAAAGAACCAATTTGCTCCGGCAGTAAAACAATTTAAGCTACACAAGTGTTGGTACAAAGACAGAAATGTCTTCTTTGATATTTACTCAAGCGTAACAAATGAAGTAAAATTTTCTCACGAGATATTTTGGACAGTGTAACTTTACATTTAGTTAAGCCGTCTACACGTGTTTAATAAGAAAAATTAATTAGCACAGTTAATTCTACTATAATTCAAATACCTAGGAACAATAATCACACAAATAGCAATGAGATGCACAAAGAAATTAAACATAGGCTCAATTTTGGAAATGCATGCTATTATGTATTACAGAGACTCTTGATGTCCCAACTCCATTCAAAAAACGTTAAACTGAAAATATATAAAACTATTATTCTACCAGTTATATTATATGGGTGCGAAACATGGACTCTTACTTTAAGGGAGGAAAGGAGATTACGAGTATTTGAGAATAAAGTTCTTAGGAAGATTTTTGGACCAAAGAAAGATGAACAAACAGGTGAATGGAGAAGACTACATAACAATGAACTACATGGTCTTTATTATAGGAAGCCAGATATAATAAGAACAGTTAAGTCTCGTAGACTGCGATGGGCAGGACATGTTGCACGTAAGGGGAACGAAAGACTTGCATGGAAGCTTCTTGTAGGAAAGCCAGAGGGAATACGCCCAGTTGGTAGTCCAAGAATGAGGTGGGAGAACAACATTAACTATGATTTGAGGGAAGTAGATTATACAGGGAATAATTGGAAAGCTTTAGCTCAGGATATGGATGTATGGAGAGCTTATGTCCGAGCGGCCATGAACCTACGGGTTCGATAGTGCCAGTAAGTAAGTAAGTAAGTAAGTAAGTATTATCTTCCATAGCAGTGTAAATCACACAGCACTATAAAAGATAATAACAATTTACTGATAGGCCCTATTAGAAATCATCATCTTCATTCATGGATTAGGTCTGTTGACCCGTTCCGACTTCAGCCCATCTCTTTCTAGGTCTGCCCACATCTCGGGTGCCTTTAGGTTTGTATTTTGTTATTTGTTTTGTATATGAATCCGGCTTTTCTTCTGCTGAAGTTTATGAGTAAGTTATTTTTTACTAGTAGAGGTTACCAGCCTCTAGCCAAACCCCTCTTCCTGGAGGGCAGGGAACTGGAATTTCGGAGTGCTCGTCTCCTAGAGAAGTTGCCTTCACTACGGCTTTGGGGACTTCTCTTCTCCCCACGTAACCCTGTGGACGGGGCCCTACCCAGGTACTACCCACTGGGCGAGTGGGACCTGGAGCTCACAAAAGGGCAGGGGCGCCTACTCCCTGGAGTGGACCTCTATCAAGGTTTCCACTCTGTTACCCTAGCCCTATTAGAAATAACTTCCAATTTGCACCTTTGTAAACTTAAGAAAGACACATCCTGGACCTAATACTCTTACATTTTCAGAGTGGATGCTGATCTACTCTCTCAGTTCTTGGCTCTTCGCACTGTATTTCTAACAACGGTACATATCACTATTGGGAACTTCAATCAGTATTTCAGAAATAAAGTCACTTAAAACTACTGATATTTTACAGGCAATTACTCGGCACACAAACTAGATATTGAATTGAATGGTTCCAAAGTATTTCACCAGCAAAACATAGCTTTTCATAATTACCAACAATTACACTTTAATTTATAGTCCTAAAGATGCTCCTAGTTCCTGTCTTGGTCACTCCATGTGGGATTCATGGTGGGCGAATTGGAGCCAGGGTAGGTTTCTCTCGAGATTTCTCTCGTTTTTCACTGCGAGAAATAATTTCCACCACTTCTCCACATTTATCCATTTCGTGTCATTTAATTTCATCTTCTCCTGTGACATGCCTGATCATTTGGCATCCATGTATACCCGTGTATGTTAGGTGCTTCAACTAATCTCATCCCTCAGCCTGGGATTATGCCGGGCACGAATAGTAGAAGGATTACTTTACTCTAGAATAAGAATAAGTGTGTCGATATGAAAGTATAACTTACAATAATTTGTCATACTGTAAGTTTACATTATTAACTTTCTGAAAATTACATTCTGTGCGTCTTACCTCGAACAGACTATGCAGATATAGGATATACTTATGTCAATCAAGTAAACGGTACTCATAGCTCTGATATCGTTTTCCCAGACTAATGTATTTCTTATGATCCTACAAAAATACAGTAAATACATGCACATTCTGTCTGCTTTATAAACATATACAATAACTGACCAAAAACTCAATGCTTATTTTTCACAAGTATATTCGATAATAAGAATTTTATTCAGCCTATACCTGAAATGTAAAGAGTATAAAAGAATAATGCATAATTATACCTATTTTATCCAAGCATTTTGCAAGTTTGAATTCAAGACGGTTTCTATAGAGTTGGAAATCTGAACCGCAAATATCTTCTGGCTCCTTGTCTGTTTCTTGAATGTAACAACCAATTTCCATATTGTAATAAGCGCAGACATAGGAAAATATTACACTGACCACTGAAAACAAAAATAAAACAAGAACAATATAAACGGAGAGCTATATTGGAGCTACAATATCACATTAGTTAGACTTATACGAATGTGTCTAAATGGCACAAAGAGTAGGGTGCGTGTAGGCAAACAGTTTTCGGACACTTTTGAAATCCAGAATGGGTTGAAGCAAGGAGATGCACTATCTCCTCTACTATTTAATTTTGTACTAGAGCATGCCATTACATCTTCAGAGAATGACGAAGGCTTACAACAGAATGGTATTAATAAACCGTTAGTTTATGCTGATGATGTAGTACTATTGGCCGATAGCGAGGAGATACTAAAGGACAACATGCACACACTATTGAGTAACACTAAGAAATTAGGACTGGAAGTAAATATCAATAAAACTAAATATATGGTCACACGTAGAAATACATTATATAATGGAAATGGACAGCTAATGACAAATGAGGGAAATTTTGAGGAAGTGGCTGAATTCAAATACTTAGGAACAATAATCACAAATAGGAATGAGATGCACAAAGAAATTAAACATAGGCTCAATTCTGGAAATGCGTGTTATTATGCATTGCAGAGACTTTTGATGTCCCAACTCCTTTCAAAAAATGTTAAACTGAAAATATATAAAACTATTATTCTACCAGTTATATTATATGGATGCCAAACATGGACTCTTACTTTAAGAGAGGAAAGGAGATTACAAGTATTTGAGAATAAAGTACTTAGGAAAATTTTTGGGTCTAAATGGCTCAAAGAGTAGGGTGCGTGTAGGCAAACAGTTTTCAGACACTTTTGAAATCCAGAATGGGTTGAAGCAAGGAGATGGACTATCTCCTCTACTATTTAATTTTGTACTAGAGCATGCCATTAAATCTTTAGAGAATGAGGAAGGCTTACAACTCAATGGTATTAATAAGCTGTTAGTTTATGCTGATGATGTAATACTACTGGCCGATAGCGAGGAGATACTAAAGGCCAACACGCATACACTATTGAGTAACACTAAGAAATTAGGACTGGAAGTAAATATCAATAAAACTAAATGTATGGTCACACGTAGAAATTCAGTATATAATGGAAATGAACAGCTAATGACAAATGAGGGAAATTTTGAGGAAGTGGCTGAATTCAAATACCTAGGAACAACAATCACAAACAGGAATGAGATGCACAAAGAAATTAAACATAGACTCAATTCTGGAAATGCGTGCTATTATGCATTTGCGGAGCCTTTTGATGTCCCAACTCCTTTCAAAAAACGTTAAGCTGAAAATATATAAAACTATTATTCTACCAGTTACATTATATGGATGCGAAACATGGACTCTTACTTTAAGGGAGGAAGTGAGGTTACGAGTATTTGAGAATAAAGTTCTTAGGAAAATTTTTGGACCAAAGAGAGATGAACAGACTGGTGAATGGAGAAGACTACTTAACAATGAACTACATGGTCTTTATAGGAAGCCAGATATAATAAGAACAGTTAAGTCTCGTAGACTGCGTTGGGCAGGACATGTTGCACGTATGGGGAATGAAAGACTTGCATGGAAGCTTCTTGTAGGAAAGCCAGAAGGAAAACGCCCAGTTGGTAGACCAAGAATGAGGTGGGAGAACAACATTATCTATGATTTGAGGGAAGTAGATTATACAGGGAATGATTGGAAAACATTAGCTCAGGATAGGGATGTATGGAGCTTATGTCCGCGCGGCCATGAACCTACGGGTTCGATAGTGCCAGTGAGTAAGTAAGTAAGGAAAATTTTTGGACCAAAGAGAGATGAACAGACAGGTGAATGGAGAAGACTACTTAACAATGAACTACATGGTCTTTATAGGAAGCCAGATATAATAAGAACAGTTAAGTCTCGTAGACTGCTTTGGGCAGGACATGTTGCACGTATGGGGAATGAAAGACTTGCATGGAAGCTTCTTGTAGGAAAGCCAGAAGGAAAACGCCCAGTTGGTAGACCAAGAATGAGGTGGGAGAACAACATTATATATGATTTGAGGGAAGTAGATTATACAGGGAATGATTGGAAAGTATTAGCTCAGGATAGGGATGTATGGAGAGCTTATGTCCGCGCGGCCATGAACCTACGGGTTCGATAGTGCCAGTGAGTAAGTAAGTATATCACATTTTTTGTTCAATTAATAATATCTATTAAAATGACTACTGAATTAAAATAAAAATGCATTATGAATGTTAAAATGAAATGAACAAAGAAATATCTACTAATTGCGATTAAGAAAATGGGGAAATAAATAAGATGAAGTGAGTTTGATAATTAGAATTTTAGATTAGTATTCGGGAGGTCCCATGTTCGAACCCCCCTATCGTTCAAGGTGACTGAGTTTGTTCTTAATTTCCCTCAATCACCAAATCAAATTCTGCATTGGTATTTAATTGCCAGTTCCTATATCATCATCACTTCACAATGAGCGTGTGTATATGTTTTAATGACACCTATAGCAGTTTTCGTGCCTCAGCTTCCGCACTAAGCTCATGGACTGAATTAACATTGTGGATTTTTTTTTTTTCAATTTTACGCGCCACTACATAGGTAATATTACACATCCAAGTTAACTGTTCACGGGCGGAGGGGAAGAGTTTTAGCGCTAGTGTCGCCGATTTACTGAATCTGTGGAAGGGATGTAGGAGAAAACTGTACATCCGATCACGTAGTGAAAGTTTTCAACTTCAAATGTGGGGGGAGAATCTCTAAACACGTGTGAAAGATCTTAACATGGTTGTTAAATTAGTCATTTAAGCAGTGAACGCTCAAGCGGTCGGATCATTTAAAATCACAGTATTTGTAGTCTCTCTGTTACCAGCCTCACAATAAATCACAAGTGGCAACATGTAATGAGAAGGGCAAGGAAGGGACAGCTCTTTACTAAGGTACGTACACATATGCGCGCCGCGAACACGAACGGCGCGGGTTATGTTCGTCGAAATTATTAATTTCAACGAACCTCCTGCGATCCATAAGAAACCCACAAACCTTCAGTAGACATTTTGCAGAGCAGGTGTAACCAACGATGTCTATTCCCTTTCCGTTCTCCCGCTTGTCCTGCATTCTTTCCCAAAAATAGGGACTTTTTTTAAATGCCGCGGGACGCGGGACAAATTGTTAAAAATCGGGACTGTCCCGCCAAAATCGGGACGTCTGGTCGCGCTTATTACTTATTACATCTTATAACTTTATTTATACTTTTTCAAATATTATAGCATTAAAGGAATTTAAAAAAAATATATGATTTGTATATCCATCCATAGTAATTCTGCCCGAAGGCAGGTCCTTCACTGAAATCATAGCATTTTCATGCTATGCTTGCAGCTTTACTAGGGAACTGTGTAGGTGTGGTAGCTTCCCGTTGCTTTCCACACCGGTGAAGGATGATGAGATGATGATGATGATATGATAATGATAAGGATGATGATGGCCATATGATTTCGGGGACCGTTTGGGCCTTAAAGTTTTCCTGACATTTGTCTTACAGGTGAGGAAAACCCCGATAAAAACCTCACCCAGAAAAACTGCCCCGACCGGGGATTGAACCCGGGCCCCGCTGCGTGACAAGGCAGCACGCTACCTCGAGACCACAGCGGTGGACATGATTTGTATATATATGTTTAAAATTATTAAGAATCTATCTCACCATAACATGGCCTTAATTTTTAATAAAAATGTACATGATTATTATACTAGAGGTTGTACTTTATTGCACAAAGATACTAGTTTCTAAAAAAAGAAAAGGTATAAAAGGGATTCGTTATGCATTAATCAACCATTAAAATAACTACTTACCTATTGAATATCAACATTTCACGAATGTTAAACATTTTTCTAATTGTATTAAAAAATATTTTTTCTCATTGCTTTCTTAGTTAATTTTGTTAATTTTATTATTATTAATATTATCCTGTTTAAATATTGTATTTATATGTGTATATATATTGTGCATCTATAGTAGTTTGTATTACTTAAACTTATGCCTGAATTTGTTTTCTTGTTTTTATTGTTGTTTTATGGCCATTATTTTTTTAATATTGCCCCTTAACATGAGCAATCTTGCTCTTTGGAGTCTTTGAAGAGATAAATAAATAATTAGCAATATATGTGTTTATATATTGTATTGTTTTGTGATACTTCATACATAATATTATGAAATGAACGTCTTAAATAGATAATGTTTTCTAAATAATTCTAATTTATTTATACAATTACAGTACACATGAAAAAAAACACATATCATTGAAAAAAAAAACAGGCATCTCCTTTCAATGATTTTTTAAAATGATCCTTATGTTGTGGATCCCACAATAATTGCTTGCTTCTATAAATGTCAACAAGTTTTAACACGTTTTCCTCTGACCACTCCATACTCAAATAATAGGTGCGCACCGAAAGCAACGAACCTCTCAGGTACCCGTCCAAATCTAAACAGCGAACCATCAAAGTGTTTGTGGAAAAAACCGACAATGAGTGGATCGTGGTGAGAGACGCGCGCGCCGTTCGCGCGCACCATAAAACCCCGTCCAAATCTGACGAACATGGTGCGGCGCGCGCGCCGTTCGTGTTTGCGGCGCGCAGGTGTGTACGTACCTTTAGACATAACCCCAAAAGTAACAGGATTGTCAAGTTAGTCATTCTGCCACTGACCGCGCAGAACTACGGATCATTGAAATACATAGTATTTGTCAGCTCTTTACCTGCCAATCAAACAACATAATACAAAGGACAGGAAGTGGCAACATAGTAAGGAATAGAAAGAGAAAGACAGTTCGTTAGTTAACATATTTTCCGCCTGCACAAAACACTTGGATGGGTAATATATACTTGTATTGTGTACAGAGAGGAGCGTAGGATTAGTGTATGTTTAATTGTTTGTATAGTGTAAGTGCGTTGTTTGAGGGATGATGAAGAGAAAGGAGAAAGTGAAACTCGGTGCTGACACAAGTCCTAATCCTGTCAGAAAGTATAAAATCGACCGTCATCCGCAGGACAAATCTCTATCAACAGTACAAAATGCATTCTCAATAAAACATGTACTGCCGAGGAAATTGGAATTTAATCCAGACAACCTAACACAATCTGGCGAATAAAATCACCCCCGAACCTCGTAGCTCCAATGTTAAATATTTAACAATTAAAAGTTTCAACCTCGCCGGGCATGGAACCCGGACACGCTAGTCAGGAAGTAGGCATGCTACAACCTGAGCTACCCGGCGGACCATTCAATACAATAATTAAAATAAAATCGTATCAAAACATAAATTCAATATGTATTGATACTTACTTACTTACTCACTGGCACTATCGAACCCGTAGGTTCATGGCCGCGCGGACGTACGCTCTCCATACATCCCTATCCTGAGCTAATACTTTCCAATCATTCCCTGTATAATCTACTTCCATAACTTTTTGAATATAATCAAATATTTTGGACGCGATATGTCCTTCCACATTAAAGTGTCCGTAGATAAAATAAAAGAGTGTACGAAAAAATGGTATGAATCAACATGTCTGCAGAATGGATACCAACACATTGCCTAGAGAAAGTATAAAATATGAACCAAGAGGACGAAAAAAAGAGATCTGGGACGCCCATGAAAGAGATGAACACAGCAGCTGTAATACTTGGAGCCGGAACGAACCAAGAAGGTTCAATCCTGGTAAGAAGAAGAAGTTGATTTTGTCCTGAGAGACCAAAGTTATATTAATTGAATTAGTCTATATTACTTCATAGGACAAAGGTCGACAATAATGCAGAGATTATAGGGGTGACATGAGGTCACCAAGTCGGGCATTTCAGCACTATTCTCAAACTGGACAGCTTTATCATAGCTATCCAAATCGAAGTATTTCTGATGGACCTCGGGTTCATTCATTGACCGAAATGCCATGAGAAATAACTGTAATTATGCGGATCAAAACCAGCGCGCGTCCTGTTGTTTTCAAGCAAGAAACTTTACATATCTAGGTCATGATAAGAAAAAAATCTATTTACACGTCATAAATAAGACGTCATGACAATTTTCTGATGAATAAAAATGGTTTATAAATTATGTGCGCTTATTCAGTTTCCTTGTCTTACGTTGAAATCTCTCGCAATATATTTAATAACGGGCTTCCAATATAAAACTGGACCGGCCTTACGGAGTTTCACCCGGCACGCAGTGCTGTCTCTTCCTCCCGCAATTCACCCTGCCTGCCACCCGTCCTTTAAATGTTTCTTACCTTATGGAAAATGCTGGAAATGTTGTCTTCCGCAGTTAAACAGGCATTATACCGAGTAAACACATTTAGATTGACACGCTGTAGTTCGGGCACTGTCAAGTTTCTGATTTCATTTCTTATGTTGTTCTTCAGTTCTTTCAATGTGTGCGGATTTGTTTTGTACACTTTGTCTTTCAGGCTACCCGACAAATAAAAATCACACACTGTTAGATCTGGGCAGCGAGGGGGCCATACACCAGCACTAATCACTCTATCTTCAAACACTTCCCTAATTTTTCTTCGGTGAGAACCGTACGCCTTCGCGTGTGTTTCTTATTTTGTACTGAACCAGTGGTCTCAAATTTAGTCACAAGATCGTGGATTGTCGATCTGGAAGGAGGTAATTGTCCAGGGAAGTTCCGAATAAATTCCTCGCGAACGCGACGAGCTGATTCGTATTTATAATAACATTTACACACATAAATGCGCTGCTCTAATGTCAGCTGACGTCTCATCTTGTCGAACGATAGTAAACTGACTAGTTCAAGGACGAGCGGCTGGCAGAGTGAAATGCGGACGAGGAGAGAGCGCTGCCTGACGGGTGAAACCCCGTGAGGCCGGTCCGGGTTTATATTGGAAGCTCGGTATAATCAACAATTTTAGCAACAGTAGGCATATATTAGAATTAGATTAGAATTTGATTATAACAATATTGATAAATTCAATATAAGCCAGCCTATTTTAAGCAAAATAAAGAAGAATTAATACAATTCAGAACACATTTGACTGTAAATAAAACAATAATACGTGTATAAAATTTAGAATATAACGATCGTAATACATTAGTGAAAAATTGTATTGTAGTCTTACTATGATGGTGTCCATCTTTGTTTCCCCGCAGCTCTTATATATGATTAAATACAAATATGCCGACTATCGCCACTATAATTACTCCGCATGTTCGTCAAGCGTTGTCCCGCTTTCATATAAACGGACAACTATCAGAGTGAGGCCATAATAAGATAACAGATTACGTAAGACTATTCACAAATTTACCGCCCTTCGACCATATTTGCCAATTAATGTACTGAGAACCGTTTACTCAGCTCTGGTTCCATCGATAATTCTACTTTGCGAAGTTTGAATATTTTTGGGGTATTTTTAGCTGAAATCAAATTCAAATCCAGAAAGTTCCTATCAGTAAAGTAAAGTAATCCCACTACAGGCCTCGGGAGGCCCTTGGGGTAGTAGGAGGTTAAGGCTCCCACTTTTTCTAGACAATCGGCACTTGGTGTCAGCCGGGTTATCAGCCCTGCGTGACGGCCGCCTTTACCCCCAGAACAAGCGTCTGGTACTCATTTCCGTTAGAGGCTGAGTCGAACCCAGTGCCGCCAGAAGTTTTTGGTCAGTTTAAAAATCCTGACCCCACAGGGACTTGAACCCTCGACCTTCCGACTTGTAGCGCAGTGTCTTAACCACTACGCTACGGCGTGCCCCCACGAAAGTTCCTATCACGTACTGTTTATCTTTTTTCTTTATTTTCCTTGTAGTGTAATTTTCTTATGTCCAAAGAGTAATTATATAAACTGGAATAGGCCTACTTTACCTTGTGTAGTTTTATGATGTCAGAATTACAAAATCAAATGTATTTAGAATGCTTTTAATGTGTTTATAGGAAATACCGATGGCACCAGATGTTTCTTATCTGACACGTGGTGCGAGCGCATTTGAAATTTAATGTGAGATGAAGTGCACAGTTGCCATATCATATGTTTATTTGTGGGAGATACAAAGCGTGGGTGTTTTAACCAGAGTGGATTGTTGAGGGATCTTGCCCTCTCTAAAGAGTTAGCTGAGTTGTTGGGCTCTAGAGTCATAGAAAAAATTTGCTTTGTCCAAAAACATAATTCTATTGTTACAGACAACATTCAAACTTCGGAGGGAGCAATTTCATCGCAAAGTAGATTATAAATCCTTTTTACACGCTTTATATTAGCTTGACCTGTATCTATCTATCTATCTATCTATCTATCTATCTATCTATCTATCTATCTATCTATCTATCTATCTATCTATCTATCAGTCTATCTATCTATGTAACGGAATCTTTTAACGCGATTTTCACCCACTTAAAATCATCGGATCGACTTGAAACTTTGAATACTTGTATAGGACCCGTGACAATACAATAATTTCATATTTATTTTCTAAAATCCTGGCCATAGTCATCAGAAAATAAAATAAATAAATAATAGTTTTAAAAAACTAAAAGAACACGCTTTATTAGAAAACTAGAACATGAAAAATAATTTTAATTTCCAATACGCTTGGGATAAAATAAAGTGGTCAACAAAAAAATCATCTCCAACACATATAAAATAAAATTAGAGTTATCAACAAAAAGAAAATACTTTTACCATCAAAAGCGTGGGGTGCTCTATATCAATTAATATATTTGATAATAAACAGATATTGGTAAAAGTAAGCTCTCTAAGAACAAAACGTAAAAATCATAAAAAGCACCCCACGCTTTTGATGGTAAAATGATTTTCTTTTTGTTGATAACTCTAATTTTATTCTATATGTGTTGGAGATGATTTTTTTGTTGACCACTTTATTTTATCCCAAGCGTATTGGAAATTAAAATTATTTTTCATGTTCTAGTTTTCTAATAAAGCGTGTTCTTGTAGTTTTTTAAAACTATTATTTATTCTCCGAAGTAGACTACATTTTATATTGCAATAGTTTGCTAAAACTTGGACTTCCAAACTATGATCCAAGTGAATAGAGACCGTTCATTGATGCTTCCAAGCAACGTTTAAAGGGTGTTCTGCTTCATAATGGAAACGCTTTTGGTTCAGTGCCTCCTGTTGCCTATTCAGTGAACCTCAAATAACCATACGCAAATTTATCTGATATTATTACCATTGATGTGTCTAAATGGCTCAAAGAGTAGGGTGCGTGTAGGCAAACAGTTTTCAGACACTTTTGAAATCCAGAATGTGTTGAAGCAAGGAGATGCACTATCTCCTCTACTATTTAATTTTGTACTAGATCATGTCATTAAATCTTTAGGGAATGAGGAAGGCTTACAGCTGAATGGTATTAATAAGCTGTTAGTTTATGCTGATGATGTAGTATTGCTGGCCGATAGCGAGGAGATACTAAAGGACAACACGCACACACTATTGAGTAACACTAAGGAATTAGGACTGGAAGTAAATATCAGTAAAACTAAATATATGGTCACACGTAGAAATTCAGTATATAATGGAAATGGACAGCTAATGATAAATGAGGGAAATTTTGAGGAAGTGGCTGAATTCAAATACCTAGGAACAATAATCACAAACAGCAATGAGATGCACAAAGAAATTAAACATAGGCTCAATTCTGGAAATGCGTGCTATTATGCATTGCAGAGACTTTTGATGTCCCAACTCCTTTCAAAAAAACGTTAAGCTGAAAATATATACAACTATTATTCTACCAGTTATATTATATGGGTACGAAACATGGACTCTTACTTTAAGGGAGGAAATGAGATTACGAGTATTTGAGAATAAAGTTCTTAGGAAAATTTTTGGACCAAAGAGAGATGAACAGACAGGTGAATGGAGAAGACTACATAACAATGAACTACATGGTCTTTATAGGAAGCCAGATATAATAAGAACAGTTAAGTCTCGTAGACTGCGATGGGCAGGACATGTTGCACGTATGGGGAATGAAAGACGTGCATGGAAACTTCTTGTAGGAAAGCCGGAAGGAAGGCGCCCAGTTGGTAGACCAAGAATGAGGTGGGAGAACATTAACTATAATTTGAGGGAAGTAGATTATACAGGGAATGATTGGAAAGCATTAGCTCAGGATAGGGATGTATGGAGAGCTTATGTCCGCGCGGCCATGAACCTACGGGTTCGATAGTGCCAGTGAGTAAGTAAGTAAGTAAGTATTATTGCCATTGAACTACAGTGAACACAACTGGCAAATTTGAGGCGATTTTAAAGATTTTACTCTGCTGCTTGGTCAACAATCTGATTTTACCAAATTTATATTCTTTCTTTGCCTGTTGGATAGCAGGGCACGAGCTGATGACTGAACTAAGAAAGACTGGTCACCTCGAGAAAGTTTGGAAGTCGGTTCATTCTTTCTTTGCCTGTTGGATAGCAGGGCACGAGCTGATGACTGAACTAAGAAAGACTGGTCACCTCGAGAAAGTTTGGAAGTCGGTTCATTCTTTCTTTGCCTGTTGGATAGCAGGGCACGAGCTGATGACTGAACTAAGAAAGACTGGTCACCTCGAGAAAGTTTGGAAGTCGGTTCATTCTTTCTTTGCCTGTTGGATAGCAGGGCACGAGCTGATGACTGAACTAAGAAAGACTGGTCACCTCGAGAAAGTTTGGAAGTCGGTTCATTCTTTCTTTGCCTGTTGGATAGCAGGGCACGAGCTGATGACTGAACTAAGAAAGACTGGTCACCTCGAGAAAGTTTGGAAGTCGGTTCATTCTTTCTTTGCCTGTTGGATAGCAGGGCACGAGCTGATGACTGAACTAAGAAAGACTGGTCACCTCGAGAAAGTTTGGAGAAGTCGGTTCATTTTTCTTTGCCTGTTGGATAGCAGGGCACGAGCTGATGACTGAACTAAGAAAGACTGGTCACCTCGAGAAAGTTTGGAAGTCGGTTCATTCTTTCTTTGCCTGTTGGATAGCAGGGCACGAGCTGATGACTGAACTAAGAAAGACTGGTCACCTCGAGAAAGTTTTGGAAGTCGGTTCATTCTTTCTTTGCCTGTTGGATAGCAGGGCACGAGCTGATGACTGAACTAAGAAAGACTGGTCACCTCGAGAAAGTTTGGAAGTCGGTTCATTCTTTCTTTGCTGTTGGATAGCAGGGCACGAGCTGATGACTGAACTAAGAAAGACTGGTCACCTCGAGAAAGTTTGGAAGTCGGTTCATTCTTTCTTTGCCTGTTGGATAGCAGGGCACGAGCTGATGACTGAACTAAGAAAGACTGGTCACCTCGAGAAAGTTTGGAAGTCGGTTCTAAGAATGGTGTGCTTCTAAAGCTTTGCTCTCACCTCCCCTAATTAAGCTTAGTTTAAAAAAAAAACAGTTCATAAAGGCTTTAAATATAGAAGGAGACTGTTTCAAGTATATATGTGAGAAATTCCGGATACTATTTCAAGCAAATTTAAAATAAGGTTTATTTAATGGTCCTGATATTAGAAAACTGATGTTAGAATTAGAATTTAAAACACTATGGATGAAAAGGAGAAAGCAGCGCTGTGAAGTTGTTTCAACATTTTTGTTAACAACAAGGATCCCAATTACTGAATGCTTGAAGCATACAAGGAACTTGGTTGCAATGCGAGTATGAAAGTATATTTTATATTTTCTCACCTAGATTATTTCCCTGAAAATCTAGGATTTTTGAGCGAAGAACAAGGCGAAAAATTTCACAAGGAAATGTTCGAGTGAGAAATGAGGTACCAGGGACGCTGGAGCATCAGTTTGCTTGCAGACTATTGTTTCATATTAAAGTGTGAAATACCTGGAGACAAACATAAAAGGAACAGGACTTTACCAAGTAAGAAGAAACGGGTGTAAAATTGGTGTGAAACTTTCCAATTGTGAAGTAAATAAGACAAAAACTCAGGATGACCGTCATATTACAGCCACGGAGATGAAATTTCTGCGACGAACTGCAGGTTATAGCCTTCTAGACCACCAAAGCAATTCAACAGTAGCCAGAGAGTTAAACATCGTACCTATATCTGAATACCTCCAAGAATATAGAAACAATTGGCTAGCCCATATTCAGCGCATGGATCGTCACAGAATACCAAAACAAATTCTTCACTACATTCCTCGAGGCAGAAGATCTGTGGGTCGACCTTTTCGGAGATGGCGGGAGACCGTAACGGGCCACTGGGCCTAATACTTGAAAGGACGATGACGATGATAAGACAAAATAAAGCAAA
The DNA here is from genome assembly GCA_030220185.1 of Diploptera punctata. NCBI lineage: Eukaryota > Metazoa > Arthropoda > Insecta > Blattodea > Blaberidae > Diploptera > Diploptera punctata. The sequence goes on along the minus strand of JASPKZ010008095.1, from coordinate 81,837 downwards.
AACTATCTGGTGACGTGTATTAACAACTACACACATAATTTCAGTAAGTTGTGTATATTAAATATTTTATTTTTATTTAAAACAAAAAAGTGTAATGAAAACGTTTGTGATGAAATTTGTTTAATAATACAATACACAGTCCACCGCTGTGGTCTCGAGGTAGCGTGCTGCCTTGTCACGCAGCGGGCCCGAGTTCGATTCACGGTTGGGACAGGCTCCTGGGTGAGGTTTTCTGTTCGGGTTTTTTCCTCACCTGTAAGACAAATGTCAGGAAGCGTAGGGCCCAACGGTTCCCGAAAATCATCCGCCAATCATCATCATCCTTATCATTATCATCACCATCCTTCACCAGTGTGGAAAGCAACAGAAAGCTACAACTATAATTCCCAAGTAAAGCTGCAAAACATAGCATGAAAATGCTATGATTGCAGTGAAAGACCTGCCCTCGGGCCGAATTACTATGGATGGATGGATACAATACATGTAAAGTGATTTCGCAAGAAACCCTTACGTGGTAGAAGTGAACTGAATGAAAATTCTGATTCAGCACATCAACATTATATAAAATCACATTATTTACTTTAGGCAACAAACAAAACGTTTACATTTGCAGACCAGTGTAATCCAATATGGGATATTAGGTTCGGATGGAAGCGGAAATTCTATCCTTTCTCCCATAACTTTACTGCAAAACCGAACTATGAATATTTGCTTGCACAAAACTGTAGATTATCCTACACAATTAATTTACTGTGCATTCGGCCTGCCAAATATTGAACCAATTTTTAAGCCTACATTGTTTACTTATTTCCATGAAAACATGAATGATTTAAAAGAAGAAAACAACCCACAGTTTTGCAGTATCAGACAAAAACACTACTTTTATGCGTGGGGTTGTACAAGACCAGCTTTTTACTTACGCGACTTATGCCATTTTTGATGTAATTTAAAGTATTACAAAGTGTTGATGATACCATTTACCTCTGGGATTTAACCATCGTCAAAATATTGAAACCTATCATGAAATTAAGTAGTGGAAATATGATTTTACGTTGTAACCGTCAGACATGTTGAATGTTCCATAGAATAACAGATATGAAGAGGTCATTTATGTTTACGTATTAAATAAGATTTAAAATGCAACGAAACTAAAAGCTAACCAAACCTAAATCATTGAATGGAAACTAAATCAATTACTCTAACGTGGGTGAATTCCAGGGAACGTCCTTTTTATTATTTTAACCGGTTAAATATGTAAAAGACAAATTCGGACATCATTTGTTGAAGCCACTGATATGCTGTAGCGGTGGTATATCTGTGGTCATCGGTGCTCAACGTTGTGATAATCGGTGGTTTATCGCTGGTTAGAAGTAAGAAATGTTGTAACCTTCGTGGTCATGACAGGAAAATAGTCCCACTTTATTTTCATATTTACGAGAAAATAAAGAAATGATAATAACTTTCCCAGATTGAAATACGTTAAATATAGTATTTGATTAATATGTATGCCAATTATGTACTGTTAAAGTGCGTAAATAAAAAGGCACTGTTCTCCCACCCGGCCCTTTAATGCTGCATGTTTCTAAATTCCACACAACTGCTGGATCTAACCATACTAGATATCTAAGATTCAAATTATACGAGTTACTTAGATCCCTACTAGTATGAGGTGGGAGAATAACATTAACTATGATTTGAGGGAAGTAGATTATACAGGGAATGATTGGAAAGCATTAGCTCAGGATAGGGATGTATGGAGAGTTTATATCCACGCGGCCATGAACCTACGGGTTCGATAGTGCCAGTGAGTAAGTAAGATCCCTACTACTACTACTAGATCCAATCCAGAGCTAGCAAACTAAACACAGATAAATTTAAGAAAGCAATTAAATTAATTAATTGATTAAATATTTTAAAATACTAAACAAGAAGTAATCTATTTTGGTTTACATTATTATTTCCAATGTATATAATTAGTTTATTCAGTGCTGTTATTCTCGTCCATGGTATCTTTACCTTGTCGTGGTGGAGTGGCTTGCGTGCTTAAATGATCCTGAGAGCTATGCCGGCGGTAGCATTGCTGCCGATAGGGTTACCCATGCCGGACTGGTCGAAGGTGATAAGCCAGACGAAAAATGTACTTTGGTCGAAAGAGTGACGATCTTTCACCGTAAAAATACAACCGTCAAGAAATGCGGACATGGGTTCATCTGGGGTAAAATTTTCCGGAGGTCAAATAGTCCCCCATTCGGTTCTCCGGGCGGGGACTACTTCAGGGAACCCATGCCAAAGTCCCAACTCCTTTCAAAAAACGTTAAGCTGAAAATATATAAAACTATTATTCTACCAGTTATATTATATGGGTGCGAAACATGGACTCTTACTTTAAGGAGAGGAAAGGAGATTACGAGTATTTGAGAATAAAGTTCTTAGGAAAATTTTTGGACCAAAGAGAGATGAACAGACAGGTGAATGGAGAAGACTACATAACAATGAACTACATGGTCTTTATAGGAAGCCAGATATAATAAGAACAGTTAAGTCTCGTAGACTGCGATGGGCAGGACATGTTACACGTATGGGGAATGAAAGACTTGCATGGAAGCTTCTTGTAGGAAAGCCAGAAGGAAAACGCCCAGTAGGTAGACCAAGAATGAGGTGGGAGAACAACATTAAGTATGATTTGTGGGAAGTAGATTGTACAGGGAATGATTGGAAAGCATTGGCTCAGGATAGGGATGTATGGAGAGCTTATGTTCGCGCGGCCATGAACCTACGGCTTCGATAGTGCCAGCGAGTAAGTAAGTAAGTAAGTAAGTAAGTGCTGTTATTGTATTATATATTATTTGGTCTATTTAATCCTCCACAATGAATTACATTGTGTATGTTAGAATGAGTTTTATATTTCGAAATTCTCTCCTAAATTTATTTTGTATTATATTATACCCTAATGTATTTAATTACTTTCTTTAGTATTTTATATAATGTTTTATTAGTATCATTCTCCTTTCTATTAATTCCTTTTGTGTCTGAGTGAGTTTTATATATTGAAACGCTCCCCTGAATATGTTGTTTTATCATTTTTCCTAATGTCTTTAATTACTTTTTCTCTCTGGTATCTATTCTATACAGCTTTGTTTATTTTATTTCCGTTTGTATTACTTTTTAATTTTGTATGTATCAGGATTTATTTTATGTCTTGAAACTAACTAATTCACTGGCACTATCGAACTAGTAGATTCAAGACCGCGCGGACATAAGTTCTCCATACATCCCTATCCTGAGCTAATGTTTTCCAATCATTCCTTGTATAATCTACTTTCCTCAAATCATGGTTAATATTACTCTCCCATCTCTACATTTGTCTACCAACTGGACGTTTTCCCTCTGATTTTCCAACAAGAAGTTAACCATGCGCGTTGTTCATTCTCCATTCGTGCCACATGTCCAGCCCATTCCCATTAATAAACATTTTAATTTAAATTTTTTTTAATTTTGTTATTATAATTAATTTGCAGTCTACGAACTTAATTGACACCGTCTCGTGTATATTACTTACTTACTCACTGGCACTATCGAACCCGTAGGTTCATGGCCGCGCGGACATAAGCTCTCCATGCATCCCTATCCTGAGCTAATGCTTTCCAATCATTCCCTGTATAATCTACTTCCCTCAAATCATAGTTAATATTATTCTCCCACCTCATTCTTGGTCTACCAACTGCGTTTTCCCTCAGGCTTTCCTACAAGAAACTTCCATGCAAGTCTTTCATTCCCCATACGTGCAACATGTCCTGCCCACTGTATACTATTTTCAAATATAATTGATTCACTTTATCCATCCATAGTAATTCTGCCCGAAGGCAGGTCCTTCACTGCAATCATAGCATTTTCATGCTATGCTTTGCAGCTTTACTAGGGAATTATGTAGGTGTGGTAGCTTCCCGTTGCTTTCCACACCGGCGAAGGATGATGATGATAATGATAATGGTAAGGATGATAATGATAAGGATGATGGCCATATGATTTCGGGGACCGTTTGGGCCTTAAAGTTTTCCTGACATTTGTCTTACAGGTGAGGACAAAACCCCGATATAAAAACTGACCCAGAAAAACTGCCCCGACCGGGGATCGATCCCGTGACAAGGCAGCACGCTACGTCGAGACTACAGCGGTGGAATATATATATATATATATATATATATATATATATATATTATATAATTAACTAAATTTCTATTGTTATTTATTTGTTGATATTTATGTGGAATTATGCCTGGGCCTATGATTATAGAGGTAAACAGAATGAATTGCAGTACCAGAGTTGGGTTCCTACGCTTTAAGTAGTGTAGATTTTTTTGATGAGGCATATAGGCTTGAGGTTATATATATTTATATATATATATATATATATATATATATATATATACAGGGCTTCCAATATAAAACCGGACACGCCTCACGGGGTTTCACCCGTCAGGCTGCGCTCTCTCCCCGTCCGCATTTCACTCTGCCAGCTCCAGAGTGTCCGGTTTTATACTGATTGATCCGATTGAGGGTTTTTCCACTTTTTCAGCGGGTGCCCTTTAACCAGAAGGCTGCTGGCACTGAACATACAAATGTGTCAATCACAGAGGTAGATGATAAAAAGAAATCTGTCGGAGTTACATGTGGTTAGCATGCCGAGTCCCCCACGCCGTTATAGCTGGTCCTTCAACCTGGAGCCGCTACTTATTGTAGCTACCCAATGGCCTCACGATGCTGGGTGAGGCACCGGTCCCATACTGGCCGCATATACCATGAGACAATTTCATCCCCCATGGAGGACTCGAACCAGCGCAAGTCCCGTAGCTTGGCGCAAAGGCTTCCTACCTACCCGCTCGCTACGGCGCGGGACTCACGGTTTTATACTGGAAACCAGACATATTCCCTTTCCTTTTTTAAGGAAACTTTGTAATGTATATTTTTCTTATGTTTATTTCTCGTAACCCGAACTGCAAACCGAAGCAGGAGCACTTGCTCGTTCGGGTGTCGATTACTGTGTAGTAATATTTATATGTGAATAAATTATATTATTATTATTATTAATACTGTATAACAACCACTAATTATAAAGAAGGTATAAAAACACTTACGGAGAGAGTGGAAGAGTTGCATTATGAGGCAGTTGCTCCTGTCAGACTCTAGGAGGCACTAGATTTAAAACAATAGCCGTCCAAAGCATTAAAATTATTGATATGATAAACGCTGCATTGTTTTCGAATATAATTCTACATCAAAAGGAACCAGTAACTTCTGACGCACACTGTTAATAACAAGTCATTATTCCCAAAACAATGACATTCTGCATTGCGCCATCTACAAGTTCAATGTAGAAAGACGAACTTTAAACATATTATGTTAACGTCATTCTGCTATGACGTACGTAGAGTGTATACAGGTGGTTAAAATATAAATGACAACATTTGAGGATGGAAAGAGAAGGCATGATGTTCAATTTTTACATTTACCAAATAGTGAAGATATATGTTTTTATGTATGAATACGAGTATAGATGTGTATGTGGATATATACTTACTTACTCACTGGCACTATCGAACCCGTAGGTTCATGGCCGCGCGGACATAAGCTCTCCATACATCCCTATCCTGAGCTAATGCTTTCCAATCATTCCCTGTATAATCTACTTCCCTCAAATCATAGTTAATGTTGTTCTCCCATCTCATTCTTGGTCTACCAACTGGGCGTTTTCCTTCTGGCTTTCCTATAAGAAGTTTCCATGCAAGTCTTTCATTCCCCATACGTGCAACATGTCCTGCCCATCGCAGTCTACGAGACTTAACTGTTCTTATTATATCTGGCTTCCTATAAAGACCATGTAGTTAATTGTTATGTAGTCTTCTCCATTCACTGTCTCTTCATCTCTCTTTGGTCCAACAATTTTCCTAAGAACTTTACTCTCAAATACTTGTAATCTCCTTTTCTCCCTTAAAAATAAGAGTCCATGTTTCGCACCCATATAATATAACTGGTAGAATAATAGTTTTATATATTTTCAGCTTAGTACATGGATATATAGCGTATATTTTTCATTAATCGTGGAAAAGAAATAGCTTTGAACGGCAAAGGAGTTCCCTGCTCACACTCTTTTTGAAAATGTATACGTTATTTCTTTAGAAAACAAAATGCAAATATCTCCGTTTTACCGCTAGGTTGTGCAATACCTTTTACGTACAGTATTTCCATGTTTACTTAAACTCGTTGTTAAAACTCCTCACCACTGACAACAACACACAGATGAGATCTGTGTAACAGGGATTGTCTGTTACCTTAAATATTCCTGGAAGATGTCCTCACAATACACCAATACGAGCAACCAATTCTTGTTTATTAATTAAATAAAAAATAAAACGTAGTTTTATTTGATTTTCATATTTATTATATAATCCAGTGACAGCTGTTTCGGTACACTGTACCTTCTTCAGACATGTTAACAAATTATGAGTTGTGTTCCAACTGATCTAAGCAACAATATAACAATATTTATTTAAATTTTTAGTTATTTAATTCTTGTTTATTTTGTTCCTCTTCTTCTTTTCCCCTTTTTCGTCGGTATTTTGATCGCACCTTCATTTTGAAAACAATTACGAGCCAACAACATTTTTTTTTTTGTAAGCCCATGTTTTCCCTTTACAGAGATTTAGGCGCTCTCCCCCCTACAGGGAGGGGGCACGCCGTAGCGTAGTGGTTAAGGCACTGCGCTACAAGCCGGAAGGTCGAGGGTTCGAGTCCCGGTGGGGCCAGGATTTTTAAACTGATCCAAACCTTCTGGCGGCACTATGGCCCTGGGGTCGACTCAGCCTCTAACTGAAATGAGTACCAGACGCTTGTTCTGGGGTAAAGGCGGCCGTCACGCAGGGCTGACAACCCGGCTGACATCAAGTGCCGATTGTCAAGAAAAAGTGGGAGCCTTAATCTCCTACTACCTCAAGGGCCTCCTGAGGCCTGTAGTGGGATCACTTTTACCCCCTACAGGGAAGAATTTGAACCATAGAATTTTAGTTACACTTGTTTTAGTATAGATGTCATTTTTGAGTGGTCCGTGGTCAGCGTTCCGCCTCATACTGACATCTAGGAAACCAAGGTAGTACTAGGATGGGAAAATTCGGTAAATTTTACTTAGAGGCCTTTTCATTCAGGCTTAAGGATTTTTACGAGCCTGAAAATCTTCAGACTCGGGACCCACGGCTTAAAGTCCCTCCCGGAGGACTTTCTCCTTGGATTTTTCCGTCCTAAAAAACCCATCGACCCCGGCCGGATTTGAACCCGCGACCCTCGGGACCAGAGGCAAGGAGCATAACCAACAACATCTTTAATTTGAAGATGACAATTCTGTGTGGAAAGACACTTATTATATAGGGTTAAGGCAGAATCTTGCGAGAAAAACGGTAATTTGGTATATAAAACAATTATCTTGGTCTTTTTTTCCATCATTCGAACGTTGTAAAGTATTTTCATCACCCTATATATATAAAAAGTAAGCAATACTCTTACATTGCGCATAGCTTTTACCTATAACGAAATGTTTCTTGTTTATAATTTAACAGGTATTATTTTATCTTTTATATACGAATTCTGTTCACTTCGAAATATATTCCTTCGTCCAATATTTTATCTGATTCCGATTGAGGGTCTTTCCACTTTTCAGCGGTTGCCCTTTTACCAGCCGGCTGCTGGCTCTTCACATCCACATGTGTCAATCACAGAGGTAGATGATCAACAGCCAGTGTAGGGGTGACACGTGGTTAGCATGTCGAGTCCCCCAGCCGTTATAGCTGGTTCCTCAACCTGGAGCCGCTACTTATTGTAGCTACCCAATTGCCTCACGATGCTGGGTGGGCACCGGTCCCATACTGGCCGAAATACCATGAGAAAAATTCTTCCCCCATGGATACTCGAACCAGCGCAAGTCCCGTAGCTCTGCGCCAAGGCTTCCTACCTTAACCGCTCGGCTACGTCGCGGGACTCCAAAATTTTAAAAAAGGTAAAATTATGACACCACAGGCCTTAGGAGGTCCATGGGCTAGTTGGAGGTTAAGGCTCCCAAATTTCTAGACAATCGGCACGATATGTCAACTGCGTTAGGCTTACGTGATAGTTGTATTTCCCGCCAGAACAAATTGTGGTACTCATTTCATTCAGAGGCTGAAGAGACACCAGGGATAGAGTCCCGCCAGAAATTTTAGGACAGTTTAAAAATACTGACCCCACTGAGACTCGACCTTACGAATTGTATGGTATTGCTAAGGCGTGCTCCCGTTAATAATAAAACCATATATTTAACATATATACAACAATTAATTTATTTTCACGATCATGCCCTGATAATTATTGTGACTATTTAACTCATGCCCCAAATGGGACTCAATGACCAATCACGTTTCAATGATATCTGTTTTACAACCAATCAGAATCGTGTTTCACGAAATATTTATCAGTGTTATAATTACCATATTAAAGAAAGCTCCTCCTTTTTAATATTCTGAACAGGTCTGACCATTATTTTGCAGTGACTGAGCCTGTGAGAAATACGGCTACCAGATTGCATATAAAGTGCATGAATGTCAACACATGCCGCATGCGGGAGTTAATATAAAAGCATTTGTAGCAATTGATTATACCACCAAAGAAAAAAAAAACACTGTTTGCACTTTCTTAAATGTATTTTTTCCCAGGTAACAATCCAGAAAAATGTAATTGTCATATTTACATCATACGACATCGGAAATGAATTAATATACAGTTTGATGTGTTTCATTTTTTCTCCACTTGAGAGCATTCTTATAATATTGCGTTCCTTTGGCAATAAATAGTATGATCTGGTTGCAGTGATAAACAAAAGAAGCAGATGAAGCGTACCTATCGTTTCTCATTTGTTTTCAAACATCGCCGTTTACATTAAATATATAAATATTTTAAAACTATAGTTAAATAATGATTTGTGAGTAAACAGCTTAATTTTATTCGTTAAATAGTCCTAACAAATGCCACTCTTGATTTCCAAATTCTCTAGATAAATTGGAAATCACTCGTGGCATTACTTATGATAATTTTAGCTATCGTAACCTATATAATGATTATGTAAATTATAAACGATTTCAATAACCGATTCCTACTTGAAGGGCAATTAATTGAAGTTGCATGAAAAATAGCTCCTGCTATCATCTTAATTTTTATTGCAATTCCCTCTTTACGGCTTCTTTACCTATTACGTTAATTTCTGTTGAAATATATAATTTATTATTTATAGAAAATTCATAATTAAATTGTAAAAATACATAAATTAATTCAATTGCTAACCGTTAAAGCAAATTGTGATTAATATTGACTCAGGTTTTGAAAAACCAAATTTCTGGAAAGTTTAGGCAATCAATTACAAATAAACTAATGACGAAAATATTACATAAAAAGGTATTCAATAGAATACAGTAAAATGTTTATTAAATGAAACAAGATCCAACGTGAATTATCGATAAGAGATATCACACGCTATGTAACTTCAAATAATTATTCTACCAGTTATATTATATGGATGCGAAACATGGACTCTTACTTTAAGGGAGGAAAGGAGATTACAAGTATTTGAGAATAAAGTTCTTAGGAAATTTTTTGGACCAAAGAGAGATGAACAGACAGGTGAATGGAGAAGACTACATAACAATGAACTACATGGTCTTTATAGGAAGCCAGATATAATAAGAACAGTTAAGTCTCGTAGACTGCGATGGGCAGGACATGTTGCGCGTATGGGGAATGAAAGACGTGCATGGAAGCTTCTTGTAGGAAAGCCAGAGGGAAAACGCCCAGTTAGTAGACCAAGAATGAGGTGGGAGAACAACATTAACTATGATTTGAGGGAAGTAGATTATACAGGGAATGATTGGAAAGCATTAGCTCAGGATAGGGATGTATGGAGAGCTTATGTCCGCGCGGCCATGAACCTTCGGGTTCGACAGTGCCAGTGAGTAAGTATGTATGTAACTTCAAATATGAAATACGAGGCTTGAGCAAAATTTAGCGGCATTTTCACGTGCACATTTGAATTTCCACGCTCATCATCTGATATATTAAGGATGGTCTGTTAATAAGTGCTTACTAGCTGTGAAAAGACTCCCCGCCCTTCCGTATTCAACTCCGCCCTCCTATTGAACCCTACGTCGGATACGCTACTCACTTGTCAGCTGTCTTGCTTCATTGGGAATGCAACTGTACGCGGGTAAGGGGGATGACCGCCTTTTCACTCCTGGTGAGCACTTTATTAACATTCCTGTGTTAAAGAGAGTTGTTAAATAAAAATACTGCCTACGTACCAAGACCTCGAAGGAACTCTGTTGTGTGAGATTACCGCCAAATTATTTAAGTTTAAATGCCATATTTATTACCCAAGTATAATTTATTTAAATTCTAAATAACTGATTATCGAATCTTACATTATCAATTATCATAGCATAAAATTAAACGTATATAACCTTAATAATTTAATTTTAAATTTCAGAACTAGGCATACTACATACCTGTTAGGACCATGTGAACAAGGTAATGGAATTTTGGGATATATGTACAGTATATATATTGCCAAATGTCAAATATATATATATTTATAACATATATATATATATATTATATATATACAAGCGTTACTGCTATAAAGTAAAATATTCTCTTTAAAAATTTGCTTAACTATGTTAACCGCTAGATGTCAGCCGGAACAAATGTCCGCTACCTCTTGTGTGAATTGAGAATACTACATGTATAACAAAAATGTATGTTTGTGTTGGAATTCTTGGGTAGCTCAGTTGGTTAGAGCGCTAAACGTTCAGAGTTTAGAGACTCGGGTTCAAATCCCGACTCAAGCATTCATTTTTCTTTTCATATCATATATACAGGTGATTCAAAATTGACTTTACAACTTTACAAGCTTATAGAAATTTATTTAGAAGACCTACAGAATTGGTTTTAATGTCATATGATAGCACAACCCATCAAGTTTTCACCGACATAGTTTTATAGTACCTAGTTCTCTCACCGCGTGCGCTAGAGCTCCGAGCAAAGCTATCCCTCACTTGTTCAACCACAGCTTCAGCCGTACGTGGACGGCCCGTATGCTTGGAATGACTAACAGAACAGCCAGTCCTAACAAATGTTTGGTGCCAAGAATAAATTGTTGGCCTGCTAGGAGGATCCTTACCATACTGGGTACGAAATCTACGCTGAACAATTGTCGCAGATTTAGTTTCTTCGAACAAAAACACACAACGAGCCGCTCGGCACCTGTGAAAGCAGCCATTTTGATATGAACTACGTTAGCGCACGCGGTGAGAGAACTAGGTACTATAAAACAATGTCGGTGAAAACTTGATGAGTTGTGCTATCACATGACATTAAAACCAATTCTGTAGGTCTTCTAAATAAATTTCTATAAGCTTGTAAAGTTGTAAAGTCAATTTTGAATCACCCTGTATATATATAAACTGTTGATTAAACATGAACGGAAATTAGGTGCAACTTATTGATTGTAGCATATTTTCTTAATGAATATTTCAGTGTTAAATTTAAATATTAATCAGAGAAAGCCCTCTTTATCGTTTTAACAGTTAAACAATCTAACAATAAAGTATTTAATATCTACTCCCCCTAGTTATTTGTTTTAAAATGTAAATGCAATTTTATTTACTTTGCAGTCCGACAAACCACGTATCATAGCACAAGAGTTTCTTCAGTTTTCATGATCATTAATATTAAATGTAAGAAAAATGACTATTTTTGCAACTACAAAACTTTTTCTGGTTTCAAGGTCATATTTTATTAATTAATCCGTGTGATTAGTGTCATTTTGTATGTCCGATTTCTAGCCTTATCTTCAGAATATTGTTTAAAGTTTCGTTATAATTTATGGATAATATTTTCTGAAATGTTTTCGGCGCCGGTTTGCAGTGAATTACAAATTCAGAAGATCCCAACCACATTTAATTAATAGGCACAACGTTCAGACCCAAAATATTTATTAATAATAAAACGGGTCATGTGAGCCAACTAGTTCGCTTCAGATTTAATTATTCAAAATGTCTTTATCGAAAATAGGAAAGTACGAGAATTTGAGTTTTGCTGTTTTCAAAACTTTTAGTCTCTACTTGAACAAAGAGAGTAAAGAGCAGGCCGAGTGTTGTACTGTCATTATTACAGCTGATCTCCTCTACTATTTAATTTTGTACTAGAGCATGCCATTAAATCTTTAGAGAATGAGGAAGGCGAACAACTGAATGGTATTAATAAGATGTTAGTTTATGCTGATGATGTAGTAGGTACTACTGGCCGATAGCGAGGAGATACTAAAGGCCAACACGCACACACTATTGAGTAACACTAAGAAATTAGGACTGGAAGTAAATATCAATAAAACTAAATATATGGTCACACGTAGAAATTCATTATATAATGGAAATGGACAGCTAATGATAAATGAGGGAAATTTTGAGGAAGTGGCTGAATTCAAATACCTAGGAACAATAATCACAAATAGGATTGAGATGCACAAAGAAATTAAGCATAGGCTCAATTCTGGAAATGCATGCTATTATGCATTGCAGAGACTTTTGATGTCCCAACTCCTTTCAAAAAACGTTAAGCTGAAAATACATAAAACTATTATTCTACCAGTTATATTATATGGGTGCGAAACATGGACTCTTACTTTAAGGGAGGAAAGGAGATTACAAGTATTTGGGAATAAAGTTCTTAGGAAAATTTTTGGACCAAAGAGAGATGAACATACAGGTGAATGGAGAAGACTACATAACAATGAACTACATGGTCTTTATAGGAAGCCAGATATAATAAGAACAGTTAAGTCTCGTAGACTGCGATGGGCGGGACATGTTGCACGTATGGGGAATGAAAGACGTGCATTTAACTTCTTGTAGGAAAGCCAGAAGGAAAACGCCCAGAAGAATGAGGTGGGAGAACAACATTAACTATGATTTGAGGGAAGTAGATTATACAGGGAATGATTGGATAGAATTGGCTCAGGATAGGGATGTATGGAGAGCTTATATTCGCGCGGCCATGAACCTACGGGTTCGATAGTGCCAGTGAGTAAGTAAGTAAGTTATTACAGCTGAGTTCATTAGTGTTGCAATTCAAATCTGGGATTGAAAGGACCGTCTTGCTTACAAGTCTCTTATTTCAGGCTGGAGGTTCTTTGATGTTCAACAAATCTGCGGAGCGGGACCTGCTGTTTTATTTCATTTTCTAAGGAAACAATACCCGTGAGTTTTACTGCCCTTTTAAAATTCATCGTGCCGGGGAGAAATTGAACCTGTAGATCCTGGAACCAGAGGTGAGTATGATGTCACTAGTCCACCGGTACCGAATATGTTAATTCTGAGGGGATATACAAAATATTACAGATATATATTTTGATTTGTCGAATGTTGCTCGTGTTCTGACGTAATAACAGACGTCTTTCTAAGTGAATCGGTTGAAGTCTTAAAAAAAATGGCTATTCTTTACGACATGTGATGAGACTTTTAAATTCCTTCATAACCTCCTGTCAAATTTTATTCTTAAGGTTCCTTTTTTTTAGATTATGCCCCACGATTTACATTATTTATTAGATTTTTTTAAAATATTATTTCAATATTTTTTCTATGGTATTTAACTAAAACACAGCATGAAGGCATGACATTCATATTGACTTTAATGGATATTCTAAGCAAAAACAATGTCGTGTTCCAGTGCAGCCAACAAAGAGTATGAACTAATTAACTGTAAACATAACTTCAGAATTTACTATTTAGTTTTGAGCGTTGCATTCTTTTACTGATTAGAGTGCTTAAATTGCGTTAGGTAAGCTTTTAGGTAGGTCTTTAATAGGTTAGAGTGCTTATATTGCGTTAGGTTAGCTTTTAGGTAGGTCTTTAATAGGTTAGAGTGCTTATATTGCGTTAGGTTAGCTTTTAGGCAGGTCTTTAATAGGTTAGAGTGCTTATATTGCGTTAGGTTAGCTTTTAGGTTCGTTAAATATTTTGTATATGTTGACTGTATTCCGTGATTCCATATTGGAAACCAGCTATCGCGATTGTTGCCACATGAACATGGTGTATGATTGGAACTTAGAAACATTTTTCGCGTCACATGTTGTAAACAAACTTCCAAAACATCATATATATATATATATATATATATATATGTATGTTATAATTAAATGTTTAACATTGAGCAATGCAAGGTTAATATGGTATGATAAGAAAAATAAATAATCAATTGAATTGGTGTTTACTTGATGAAAATCAATATTTATTAATTAAATAAAAATAAAACGTAGTTTTATTTGATTTTCATATTTATTATATAATTCAGTGACAGCTGTTTCGGTACACTGTACCTTCTTCAGACATGTTAACAAATTAATTTGTTAACATGTCTGAAGAAGGAATTTAAAAGGAATAACAAATTAATTTGTTAACATGTCTGAAGAAGGTACAGTGTACCGAAACAGCTGTCACTGAATTATATAATAAATATGAAAATCAAATAAAACTAAGTTTTATTTTTATTTAATTAAGAGAAATAAATGCCTGGACGGGATTCGAACCCGGATCTCTGAGTCTGTACCTCAGCGTGATATCCATTACACTATCAGGCGAATCCAATTCAAACACTTATTTTTCTTATACTCAGAGATCCGGGTTCGAATCCCGTGCAGGCATTTATTTTTATCATACTATATATATATATATATATATATATATCTATACTTACTCACTGGCACTATCGAACCCGTAGGTTCATGGCCGCGCGGGCATGTGCTCTCCATACATCCCTATCCTGAGCTAATACTTTCCAATCATTCCCTGTATAATCTACTTCCCTCAAATCATAGTTAATGTTATTCTCCCACCTCATTCTTGGTCTACCAACTGGGCGTTTTCCCTCTGGCTTTCCTACAAGAACCTTCCATGCAAGTCTTTCATTCCCCATACGTGCAACATGTCCTGCCCATCGCAGTCTACGAGACTTAACTGTTCTTATTATATCTGGTTTCCTATAAAGACCATGTAGTTCATTGTTATGTAGTCTTCTCCATTCTCCTGTCTGTTCATCTCTCTTTGGTCCAAAAATGTTCCTAAGTACTTTATTCTCAAATACTTGTAATCTCGTTTCCTCCCTTAAAGTAAGAGTCCATGTTTCGCACCCATATAATATAACTGGCAGAATAATAGTTTTATATATTTTCAGTTTAACGTTTTTTGAAAGGAGTTGGGATATCAAGAGTATATATATATATATCCTATCAATGGCATTATTAATCATACTATATATTGTGTTGATTTAAATGCACGACCTGCATTGTTATTGTTTATCTTTATTTATTATTTTATTTAACGATACTCTTTAACACTGAAGGTCATTAGACGGATTTGAAGTCACAAACTTGGAACATGAGACGAGAATGGTAACTGTCATTCCACCAGGTCTGACGAGAGCCACCACTGTGTTTTACATTTCCTACAATAAAAGCTTTATTTTATTCATTGCACATAAACATTCCGTTTGACTTATAATTAAATCTAGCTTCACAATGAGCTCTTAAGTTTACTTATCAAGTTATCAAGAAAAGTTATAAAAACACTTGCTATTGTAGTCGATTCCTATAAAGGTTATGTTTTACAATGCGAACAAGTATTTCTGGTTAATGAGATTGAAGCATTTATTTTGGACTTACTTACTCACTGGCACTATCGAACCCGTAGGTTCATGGCCATGCGGACATAAGCTCTCCATACATCCCTATCCTGAACTAATGCTTTCCAATCATTCCCTGTATAATCTACTTCCCTCAAATCATAGTAAATGTTGTTCTCCCACCTCATTCTTGGTCTACCAACTGGGCGTTTTCCTTCTGGCTTTCCTACAAGAAGTTTACATGCACGTCTTTCATTCCCCATACGCGCAACATGTCCTGCCCATCGCAGTCTACGGGACTTAACTGTTCTTATTATATCTGGCTTCCTATAAAGACCATGTAGTTCATTGTTATGTAGTCTTCTCCATTCACCTGTCTGTTCATCTCTCTTTGGTCCAAAACTTTTCCTAAGAACTTTATTCTCAAATACTCGTAATGTCCTTTCCTCCCTTAAAATAAGAGTCCATGTTTCGCACATTTATTTTGGACATGTTTATATTTTGCCACACAGCTAGCCTCGGTTCGATTCCCGGTCGGGACAGGCTTCTAGGTGAGTTTTTTTTTTTTTTTTTCTCTTCATCTTTAAGACAAATGTCAGGACGCTTAGGGCCCAAACGGTCCCCGAAAATCATCCGGCCATCATCATCACCCCTATCATTATCATCATCTTTCATCGGTGTGGAAAGCAACGGGAAGTTACCACACCTATAATACCCTAATAAAGCTGCAAAACAAAGCATGAAAATGCTATGATTGCTGTGAAAGACCTGTCCTCGGGAAGAATTACTATGGATGGATGAACAGAACAAACATAAAGTAACACTTTCTACTCTAAACTGTAGCATGTCTAACTAGTGTTCAAATTCTGACTTTCACTACCTGCCGAACGGAACCATTTACTTTGACTATTTGACTCATGCCCCAAACGGGACCTCAATGACCAATCACATTTCAATGATGTTTTATTTACAACCAATCACACTCGTGTTTCGCCTAAAATTTACCAACTAAAGTTTATCATAATAAAGAAAGCACCTCCTTTTTAACATTCTGAATAGGTCATAGCATTATTTTGCAGTGACTGACCCTCCAAGAAATACGGCTACCATATTGAATATATAGTGCATGAATGTCAGCAGACAGTGCATGCGATAGATAATATAAAAACATTTGTAACAATTGATTATACCACAAAAAAAAAAGAAACCACTGTTCGCATTTTGTTAAACGAATTATTTTCCAGGAAATGACGCAGAAAAATATAATTTACATATTTACATCATAGGGCATCAAATTAATTAATACCTATAACGTTGGTTATAAATTTCTCCACTAGGGTGCATTCTTACAACATTGCGATCCTTTGGCAAATAAATAAATAGTATGATCTGGTTGCTGTGATGAACAAAAGAGGCAAATGACGCGTACCAATCGTTTCTCATTTGTTTTCAAACATCGGTGTTTACATTAAATATATAAATATTTTAAAATAACTATAGTTAAATAATGATTTGTGAGTAAACAGCTTAATTTTATTCTTTAAATAGTCCTAACAAATGCCACTCTTCATTTCCAAATTCACTAGAAAATTCACTCCCCACTTCGTGAGCAAAAGACTGATGTACTGTGTAGCAGCACGATTTTTGTGTCAGTCTTATTTGATCATGCAAGACTGACGACAACACGTTATGTGTAGACCAGGCCTTTAGACTCTATTCGAGAAGTCCCTGACGATAAAATCCTGATGCCGATTAACTTACTTGCGATTTCTTTTCCTTGTTTTCCTCAGTTTTCGGAGAAAATCTTGGGTTGGAATTTCAATACCATAATTGGACGATGTTATGCATCAATCGGCTAAGCGACATTAAAAAATGATTTTGATACCATCGGTGGCACTGGCTCGTCAAGTAAATGTACGCACACTTTAAAAGCCAAACCTTTAAAATAGATTTATCATTAAATATACATGTATATAAACGCCATCAGTCCTATCAGAGATTCTGTGTTTTGCAACAAACGGCTATGAAACTAGATCTTTACAAAATGCTGATCTAAATGTTGCATTATTCAGCTAAGCGCCAAATTTTATCGTTCTTATATTGTTGATGCATAACTCAGTATATTATCAGATAAGTGATTTTCAGTTAGAAATAATTAAATAGCTCTTCCTAGAGTTTGAAATATATAAAAAAAAACTATAAACGTATTTTTCTCGAAACTTACATAATGACACAAAGCCGGTTGATTCATAATGCCGTCCAATTTATATTATTACTTTTTAAAACAGTAAATTTCTTCAGGAAACATTAGTGAAGACAAGAATATAAATACACAGCCTTCTTGATATTTGATTTAAATAAATTAAAAAGAAAAGTTACCTGAAAAGACAATTAACTTAGATATATATGACTCTTATATGTCATGCTGTGCAGAAACAGGGCGATTAAAACAGTAGATTAAAACCATATTCGTGTCTTAGAAAGGAATTAAGAAGATCAGCTGGAAAAATCTAGAATGGATAGAATACGAAATAAAGAAATAAGGGAAATTATGGGTGTACAAGAGGAGCCAGACATCATAGAAAAGAAAAGATTGCAGTGGTATGGTCATGTCAAACGAATGCCAGAGCAAAGATTGCCAAAAATTGTTATGGAATGGATCCCAATGGAAAGGAGGAAGAGAGGAAGACCGAAGAAAACTTGGATAGAAGGGATAGAAGCAGCTATGAATATCAGAGGAATGGAGAAAGATCAATGGATAGATAGAGAGTAATGGCGTTTGGTTTCCGCAAGACGGCGGCAGCTGCCATGATACCGGATGATGATGATGATGAGAAAGGAAAATTCTCAATACAATATTTTGGTCTAGGGTGTACAAATGATCGTTGGAGAATAAAATGAAACAAGGAAATTGATGAGGAGTTAATATGAGAAGATACTTTTACTGTGTTGTTGAGACGGTAATACTAAGAAAGCTTGTCACAAGTATTAATACAAGGTAAAAATACTTATAAAACTTGTCAAGAATTGAAGAAGGAAGACGGCCAAGGTAAAATTGGATGAACGACCTTCAGAAGGATATCGAACGTTTACGATTGAAGAAATGAAAAATGAATGCTAAGGATACAGGACATTGGAAAGCTGTTGTGAGGAAAGCCAGAGTCCGCTTCGGACTGTATAATTATTAAGAAGAAGAAGATAGGGCCTAATTCTATTTGCAATATTTTCAGAAATGCTTATGGAACATTATAGAGGTAACATATAATGCTAAACGCATGATACTGGGTGATTATATGTGAGTTTATTTTAAATGCTTTATTAACTCTAAGATATAGGAGACGTTAGTCTACACAAATATTTGCAACTCACTGGCGAACGAACTGTTTTTACCTATGTACATTTAAAATAAAAAAAAGGAAGAATGAATTTGTATGTTAAAATTGGAAATATAATGTCTAATCCTATAAAAACCACAAAGGGATTGAAACAAGGGTGCAGTCTATCACCAATTTTATTTAATATTTATGTAGAATCCATATTAATGAAATGGAAACAAAGCTGCAAAGGTATGGGGATCCCAATAGGTAACATATTTTTGCTGACATTACAATTTGCCGATGATCAACTGGTTTTAGCGCAAGACAAATTTGATATGGAATTCATGATAAAAAGGTTGAAAAACACATATGAATCATGGGCTCTCACAGTAAATTTACAAAAAACAGAATATCTGGCAATAAATAGCAATGAACGAGAAAATTTAATATTGGAAGAAGGAATCCAAATAAAGCAAGTGAAACAAACTAAATATTTGGGAATGATTATGGATAACATTGAAGGTATAGGCAAAGAGAACATAAAACATAGAATTGAATTGAGTAGCAAAATAATATTATGGTGGGATAAGCATATTTGGAAAGACACAAAAAAATATATTGGTAAAACATTGGTGGAATCTGTTGCAATGTATGGAAGTGAGGTATGGACAATCAATAAGTACTACAAGAATATACTAATAGCTCTAGAAATGGATTATTTACGGAGAAGTGCCAGAAAGTCTAGATTAGAACGTGTCACAATTAAGGAAATTAGAAACATAATGGAAGCAGAAGAAAGCATAATTGAAAGAATTGAAGAGAAGGAATTAAAGTGGTTAGGACATGTTTTAAGAATGGAAGATGAGCGATGGCCAAAGCAACTATATGAATGGCATGCGAACAGAAAGAAGAAAAGAGGGAGACCAAGGTTAACATGGAAGGAAAACATGAAGACAGTAATGCAAGCTAGAGGGCTAAGCATCGAAGATGCCCAAGACCATAGGCTTTGGAAATTTGGCACGGGAAGACGGCAGCAGCTGTAAAAACCAGAAGTTATATATATATATATATATATATATATATATATATATATATGTGTTTATTTTAAATGCTTTATTAACTCTAAGATATAGGAGACGTTAGTCTACACAAATATTTGCATCTCATTGGCGAACGAACTGTTCTTACCTATGTACATTTAAAATAAAAAAAAAAAGGAATTTGAATGAATTTGGATAAGGTACAAATTTTAGAGTAGAAGGAACATCATTTTTTGGACAAAGTTGACTGCATTTATTATGCATCACATCACAAATTTAGTATAATTCACAAGTTCAAAAATGCGTTGAAATGCACAGAACAGTATTCAATATAATGTATATTTAGCTTTTACATGACATTTTGAGATGTCACTGAATTATCATAAACCAGGTATAACGTTGTGACTTATACAATTTTTAAAATATATCATACATGACAAAATAATTCATATTTTTCAACAGTTTTCTAAGTTTTAATAAAACTTGTCTTTACAGTAAGAAATAAATACCAGTTTACCTGTTCTAACCTCACAGTACAAGGAATAGATATAATCCACTTCTTGGATGTTGTAAAACAGGGGATTACATGATCGCAAGAATAGAGCTTATCAAAAGTCACCTTAAATCCCAAATATTTTTGAATAACGGTAATAATAACAATAATAATAATAATAATAATAATAATAATAATAATAATAATAATAAATCATCATCATCATAGTACATTCACGAATTTAGGCCATTTGTTGACCTGTTTCGGCCTCAAGAGAAACACCATCCAAAAGTCTTTTGAGTGGACGTCCTGGTCTTCTTCTTCCTGCAGGTTGATATCTTGACATTTGTTTGGGTATTCTGTGATATTCCATTCGATGAACATGTTGCATCCATCTTGGCTTATAATCAGAAATTTTGTTTTCTAAAGGTTCCATGTGTAATTCTTCTAAGATGTCTTCATTTTTTTGTGATCTAGTAGTGTGTATCCTGCAGTCCTCCGAAGGTATCTCATTTCAGCAGATCTAAGTCTCTGTATATCCTTCTGTTTCAACGTCAATACTTCGCTACCATACAAAAGAGTTGGAAGAGCCAGTGTTTTATACACTTTCAGTCTTGAATGCTTTTGGACTAACTGTGGCTTGAAGATAGAATTTATTAACCTTAAAATTCTTAAAAATTTAGATATTTTTTTGCATTTACAATCCTTTTCTTCTGCATATGAGATATTGCATCCTAGATACGTAAAATTATTCACCTGCTCCAAAATTGTATTGTCCAGTACAATTTTACTCTTCTGACAGGATCTACACCTTGAAATGCCATAATTTTTGTTTTTTCTGTAGATATCTTTAACCCATATTCTTCTGTAATTTTGTTAAGCTCATACAGACCTTTCTGTAGATTATCTTCTGAATTTGCTATTATTATTTGGTCATCTGCAAACAATATGGTGTTTAATTTTCTATTTTCTGATATTCTTATTCCAAATTTATATTTTTGTTCCAGCAACATATTACTTCAATAATAATAATAATAAATAATAATATTATTATTATTCTATTCCATAAATGCAGTATAATCTCTCGCCTTATACGTACTTTTACGTGCCATACTCTCTATTATTATTATGTCTGTAGATACATTTTTATTCTATTGTAAATGACCCCTGAAAACGAGTTCAATTACTTCAGAAGAAGATAAACTGTATTTATTTTTTTCGTAAAATTCGAAGTAAATAAATATGTGTATGACAATGATTGGAAAGTAAGTAATGCGTTTACAAAAGTCGATAGAGCGCTGTACAATCATGGCTGATATTTTTCGCAATGCTTACTGTCGAAGTATGGAACTGCACTAGGACCACTTCATAAGTGACAATTGTTCCAGCCAGCTGTAATTATTTAAACACAATTTTAGACAAAAGATAAACAAAATTAAAACATTCAGAAATAAAATTATAAAATATCCCTGTACACCAAGTTTACAATTAAATTGTACAATAAATGTATATTAAAAATAATGCCGTAAATTAAAATCTGTGCTAAACAATAGAAAAGCCACGTTGGCAGCACTGTCTATCTATTCAGTACATTTCCACGATAGGTAAGAGTGAACCGCTCTGGGAATTACTTCTTCTTCTCTTCACGGGCTAGGCAAAATGCCTGTTCCGCCTCACAGTTGTTCTGTCCATCTTTTCACTGGCCTTCCTACATTCCTTGAACCGCTGGGCTTGTAGTTAAATGCTGCTTTTGGTAATCTCTAATTTATTCGAAACAAAGTTTATATGAAAAATTTCAAATTATAATAAATATAGGCACATCAAAGACCGAACCAATTTTAATAAATACACCGTAGATGTGTAAGACAAGGGTGTTGTTTATCATCTAACCTTTTTTAATTTACATATTAATGTGCCGACATTGTAAAAGAAAGCTAGCAGAAATGAAATGGTTACACGAGCAAAATGAGGTAAATTTAGAGCAATTGGGTAGTATTAGACGGGAAACCACCAAGTTACTAAAGAGTAAAAAGAGGCAATATTTGTGAGACAAGATTAATGATCTTGAAATGAATGCAAAAAGTAGGAACATTAGAGAATTATATCAGGGAATTAGTATAGAGAAGAAAGGGTTTCAGGCTAGAACAAACATAATTCGGAATGAATATGGGGATATGATTGCAAATTCCAGGAGTATATTAAATAGATGGAAAAGTTACTTTAATCAGCTATTAATGTACATACAGAACAGGACATTGAGGAGGATAATTTACAGACAGCAGAAATGCTAGTCGAAGAGCCAAGTGCATTAGAGGTTGAAATGGCGATTGAAAAGTTGAAGATGTATAAAGCATCAGGTTCAGATGAGATCCCAGCAGAACTGATAAAATCAGGGGGAGAAAAATTGATGGACAAGATACGCTGGTTGCTTAGTATGATTTGGGAAAAGAAAAGCTCTTCCAGATGAATGGAAGGAATCAATTATCGTACCCAATTTATAAGAAACGGCGATAAAACTGACTGAAAAACAAATACCAGGGGCATCTCATTACTTTCAATCTTCACAAAATTCTAAACAAATATATTAGTAAGCAAGACTCTTACCCTTATATTGATGACATTCTAGGAGATCATCAATGTGCATTTAGAAGAAACAGGTCTACAACAGAATCAGATTTTTAGTATAAGACAGATTTTATGAAAAGAATAGGAATATCATGGTGTACTGTACATCAACTATATGTAGACTTCAAAAAAGCATATGATTCAATTAGAGGGAACAGTTATATAGTATCCTGCTGGAGTTCGGAATTCCTAAAATTAGTTAGACTTATAAGAATGTGTCTAAATGGCTCAAAGAGCAGGGTGCGTGTAGGCAAACAGTTTTCGGACACTTTTAAAATCCAGAATGGGTTGAACAAGGAGATGCACTATTCCCGAGTATTAATTTGGTACTAGAACAGGCCATAAATCTTAGACAATGAGAAAGGCTTACAATTGAATGTATTAATAACGCTTAGTTTATGCTGATGATGAAGTAACTTGGCCGATAGCGAGGAAACCAAAGGACACACGCACCACTATTGATACACTAAAAATTGGGACGGAAGTAAATATCAGTAAAACTAAAATATGGTCAAACGAGAAATTCAAGATATAATGGAAATGGACAGTAATACAAATGAGGGAAATTATGAGGAAGTGGCTGAATTCAAAAACATAGAGCAATAATCACAAAGGAATGAGATGCACAAGAAATAAAATAGCTTATTCTGGAAAGCGTGCTATTATGCATTCAGAGACTCTTGATGTCCCAACCCTTTCAAAAAAACGTAAACCGAAAAATATAAAACTATTATTCTACCAGTTATATTATATGGTGCGAAACATGGAATTACTTAAGGGAGGAAAGGAGAATTACAAGTATTTGAGAATAAAGTATTAGGAAAATGTTTGGACCAAAGAGAGATGAACAGAAGGTGAATGGAGAAGACTACAAAAATGAATACATGGTCTTTATAGAAACAAATATAATAAGAACAGTAGTCTCATAGACTGCATGGCAGGACATTTCACGTTGTGGATGAAAGACTAGAATTGAGCTTCCTTGTAGGAAAGCCATAGGGAAAACTCCCTTTGGTAACGAAGATGGAGGTGGGAGAATAACGTTACTGATTTGAGGGAGGTGGATTATACAGGGAATATTGAAAAGGATTGGCTCGATTAATAGGGTGTATGGAGAGCTTATGTCCGGCAGCCATGAACTTCTAGGGTTCGATAGTGCAAGTGCGTAAGTAAGGTAAGTATATTAAATGCCAGCCCAAATTGGCCAAACGTACTGTTAATGTATATGAGGAATGAACCATGATAACATATTTAAAGGGTTTTAATGTATGACTGACAAGGTGGTGGTTATTTTCACGAAAATTGAAAATCATGTTGAGACTTCTGTGCATCATACATCAGTTAAAGCCAGAGTATAATGTTTAAGTATCAACGAAAAACAAAATAATGACATTTTGGGGAAGTGAACCTATAAGATCAAAAATCATAATAGACAACAAACCTCTGTACAAGTACCAATTTTGACTATTTTCATCAACGAATTGGTTTTTTTTTATACTTATGAACATCCATATCGATTAATCCAAATAAAAAATAAACTTAGTTTTTATTGATTTCATATTTATTATTAAAGTAAAGTAAAAAGTTGCTCCCCACAACAGGCCCGGAGGCCTTGGGGTAAGGAGGTTAAGGCTCCCACTTTTTCTAGACATCGGCACTTTATGTCAGGCCGGGTTGTCAGCCCGCGTGACGGGGAGCTTTACACATAATTACCCCCCGACAGGCGTGTGTACTCATTTCCGGTAGAGGCGAGTCGACCCCAGGGCCATTGTGCTGCCAGAGGGTTTGGGTCAGTTTAAAAATCCTGACCCCAACGGGAATTGAACCCTCGACCCTCCGGCTTGTAGCTCAGTGCCTTAACCACTACGGTACGGCGTGCCGCTCGTATTTATTATTATTATTAATTATAATTATTTAATTATTTGGGTTGTAATTTTACTATAAACACAAAAACTCAAACAGACTTAAATGGGAGTTACTTGACCAATCTAATTTAGTTACACTTATTTCTTTACTTATCGCCTCAAACAGACACCTAATAGACAGATCAGAAATTTTGACAGAGGCTCTAATTTAGGCTTCTTACAAGCCCGACAAATCTTCAGACTCGGAACTGACGGCTTAAAGTTCTTCTCGGGAGGAGCTGTTCTTTGGATTTTTACATCCTAAAAATTATGCTGACCCAGCTGGGGTTTAACCCGTGACCCTCGAGACTAGAAGTAAGGAACTCAACCCTTAGGCCACCGAGGCCAATGTTCATCCATTTTTCCTATGACTCTTAGAGCTCAAATCGGGCTCTGCCCCCCCTTTTTAGGGAGGGGGTTACCTAACCAATCTGATTTAGTTACTCTTATTTGCCTACAGATGCCGTGAGCGAGATCTGATTTGCGTGTCACCTCAAAGGACATCTAATTTGCAACTAACATGTTACTCGAATGGACGGAAGTCGGTAAATGTTGCACAGAGACATTTTTATTCAGGCTCTTTTACAAGCCTGAAAATGTCAAGGCTCGGGATCCACGGCATAAATTCCGTCCCGGGTTCCTTGCATTTTTACATCCAAAAATTCCATCGACCCTGGCCGCATTTGAACCTGCGATCCGATGTCCATAGAACTAGGAAGCATTAAAAAGAAAAGAGAGTAAACAAACTGTATTCATCATTATATTTGAAGAGAAAAATTTTCGCCTAGACCGAGACTCGAACCCGGGACCTTTGGCTTGCCGGGCCAAATGCTCTAACCAACTGAGCTACCGAGGCGAGTTACGATATAGACGCAAATTTTTCTCTTATATACGTTGTAATTCCCTCTCGCCAAATGCTTTTGAAACCATTGTTCTATCTATCTTTGCAAATGGCGGCTTCTTAGTTAAGAAGACATATATTGGGAATTTAACATTACTTTATAAAGCTAGTAAGGCTTCTAATGATGTTTTTGTTATTGATTTAACATTTCTCACTGAAAGATAAATTAGAAGCCTTACTAGCTTTATAAAGTAATGTTAAATTCCCAATATATGTCTTCTTTAACTAAGAAGTCACCATTTGCAAAGATAGAAGCAATGGTTTCAAAAGCATTGGCGAGAGGGAATTACAACGTATATAAGAGAAAAATTTGCGTCTATATCGTAACTCACCTCGGTAGCTCAGTTGGTAGAGCATTTGGTCCGGCAAGCCAAAGGTCCCGGGTTCGAGTCTCGGTCTAGGTGAAAATGTTTCTCTTCAAATATAATCTATCTTTCAGTGAGAAATGTTAAATCAATAATAAAAACATCATGTATTCATTATTATCATAAGTAATGCCACGAGTGATTTCCAATTTATCTAGAGAATTTGGAAATCAAGAGTGGCATTTGTTAGGACTATTTAACGAATAAAATTAAGCTGTTTACTCACAAATCATTATTTAACTATAGTTATTTTTAAATATTTATATATTTAAGTAAACGGCGATGTTGAAAACAAATGAGAAACGATAGGTACGCTTCATACTGCTTCTTTTGTTTATCACTGCAACCAGATCATACTATTTATTGCCAAAGGAACGCAATATTGTAAGGAGGAGCTTTCTTTAATATGGTAATCATAACACTGATAAATATTTGGTGAAACACGACTCTGATTGGTTGTAAAACAGAAATCATTGAAACGTGATTGGTCATTGACTCCCATTTGGGGCATGAGTTAAATAGTCAAGAAAATAAGATCGAATCACTCAATGTAGGCAAATCAAGCCAAATTACACAATTTTAAGAATATGATGACGAAGGAGGGAAAAGGAGAAACGATAGAAATAAATTGGAAAAATAAAATACGTTCAAGTTATGACTTTGCACAAAGCAAGAAGAACTAACTGAAATAAACATATTAATGAGGCTGAAAACTTTAGAAGCTCGTTATTGGCATTGCGAATGACTTACTGTTAGCAGAAGTGTTCTTGTAATTGTGAAAAACTTGAGACCAGTCAGAGCTATGTTATCTGTTGAAATCTGTATTAGAAATCGATGAACCTGAAAATTAAGTACATTCAAACTATTAGACATTTCATTTTTAAATTAGAATTTACATTCGTGGAAACAAAGTAGCAACCAACTGCAGAATTAAACGAATTTACGCTACCGGTGTGATTTATTTTTTGTCCTCACCAAATGTAAAAAAAAAAGCAATTTCAACGCAACGTATTCTGCTTACAGAATACAAGTCGCCATAAGTATTATCAATAATAAATACCATGTAGTTCATTGTTATGTAGTCTTCTCCATTCACCTGTCTGTTCATCTCTCTTTGGACCAAAGAGATGAACAGACAGGTGAATGGAGAAGACAACATAACAATGAACTACATGGTCTTTATAGGAAGCCAGATATAATAAGAACAGTTAAGTCCCGTAGACTGCGATGGGCAGGACATGTTGCACGTATGGGGAATGAAAGACGTGCATGGAAGCTTCTTGTAGGAAAGCCAGAAGGAAAACGCCCAGTTGGTAGACCAAGAATGAGGCGGGAGAATAACATTAACTATGATTTGAGGGAAGTCGATTATACAGGGAATGATTGGAAAGCATTAGCTCAGGATAGGGATGTATGGAGAGCGTATGTCCGCGCGGCCATGAACCTACGTGTTCGATAGTGCCAGTGAGTAAGTAAGTAAGTAACCGGTATGATTTATTTTTTGTCCTCACCAACGTAAAAAAAAAAAAAGCAATTTCAACGCAACGTATTCTGCTTACAGAATACAAGTCGCCATAAGGATTATCAATAATAAAACGATCCAGAATGATGTGGGAGAATAACATTAACCATGATTTCAGGAAAACAGATTGTACAGGGGATAATTAGCTCAGAATAGGGATGTATGGAGAGCCTATACCCGTGCGACCATGAACACACCGGTTCGATAGGGTCAGTATGTTAGTTAAAATATTTATTTAACTTCGCTGCTCACTTACATATTCTTGCTGCCATTACTAAAGTGTTTCACCTTTTTTACGTCTATCTTCATTCAAACAAAACTCTTTTGTTTCAAAGTATACTGTGTATAGATATATTACATGCGTTCATTATCAATCTGAGTTTAGAAGAATTACATCTACAAGATATCAGATTTACACTATACGACAGATTTTAGAAAAGAAACGGAAATGTTATGCCACTATAATAATAATAATAATAATAATAATAATAATAATAATAATAATAATAATAATAATAATAATAATAATAATAATAATAATAATAATAATAATAATAATAATGTCGGCCGCGGTGGACTAGTGGTAATGTTCCTTGCCTCTGGTTCCGAGGGTCGCGGGTTCAAACCCGGCCGGGGTCGATGGATTTTTTACGACGCAAAAATCCAAGGAGCACGTCCTCCGGGAGGGACTGTAAGCCGTGGGTCCCGAGTCTGAAGATTTTCAGGCTCGTAAAAAATACTTAAGCCTGAATGAAAAGGCCTCTAAGCAAAATTTACCAAATTTTCCCGTCCTAGTACTACCTTGGTTTCCTAGATGTCAGTATGAGGCGGAACGCTGACCACGGACCACTCAAAAATGACATCTATACGAAAACAAGTGTAACTAAATTAATATGGTTCAAATTCTTCCCTGTAGGGGGAGAGCGCCTAAATCTCTGTAAAGGGAAAACATGGGCTTACAATACAAAATAATAATAATAATAATAATAATAATAATAATAATAATAATAATAATAATAATAATAATAATAATAATAATGATGATAATGATGATAATAATAATAATAATAATAATACTAATAGTAATAATAATAGCTTTACTTTACCTGGCAGAGTTATGGCCTCAAGACCTTGTCTACCACTCAACCAGGTTAAAAGAACACAAAAAAAGAATTTTATGATACATCTAAATTACAATAAACAAAAATATTACAATGTATGTCTTCGATATAATTATTATTTACAATATATAATGATTTAATCTAGATTTAACGAGAATATAAATAGTTAAATACCCTGCTGGGAATCCAAAACATGGAGAACACTGACTGCTGGTATGACTCATTTTTTAAAATAGTTCTGCTTGTACATTCTAATTATATCCTACTACTGCTACTACTAGTAATATTATTACTACAAATATGTTTGAATTGGCATTACTTTGGCTTATTAATACATAATAAGGAACAACTGATATATAAAATACTCATTGAGCGGGAAAACTTGAAACATTTTGCCCATCAGCCGACTACCGCCATCACATCCACATGTACCATTTATGGAGTGGATGATCATCGTTCCGGTATAGATGTTACCTGTGGTCAGCATGTAGGGTGTTTCTATCTTCGTATTTTCCATGCCATATAAATAAAATGGATCATGAAATGTAAAACATAGAAAAACACCTTTACTGTAGTCTACAGTGAAAGAAAAATACAGAGAAAACATACTAGAGACAATTTTTTAAAAATAAATCGACAACATTGTGATTTGAAAGATTTATAAACAAGATTATTAGCAACAAGGGAACTAAGTACCTCTCTTGTCTACTACTGATGATTGACCGGGGTTCGAAATTCTATCAGCTATAAATAGTAGTAGAAGATACACCTAATCCACAACTAACCTAATCGCGATACACCACCAAACACCATTATTACACGACATTAAACACTTGACGTAAACAAGACAAATGATAGTCGCTATGTTTAAGCTTTCCTCTCCACATATCCCCCCCCAAAACGTCCGCTAAAAGTAAGTTAAAAAGTAAAACAAACAAGCAAAACAAAAATCTCGGAAGTACCTCTGTTTAAATATGAAATGATTGTATTGTCACGGGTCCTCTACAAGTATACAAAGTTTCAAGTCAATCCAATGTTTCTAAGTGGGTGAAAATCGCGTTGAAAGATTCCGTTACATTGATACAAAAACACTTTTTTTTTTTTGATTTTCTGATGATTATGGCCAAGATTTTAGAAACTAAATATGAAATTATTGTATTGTCACGAGTCCTTTACAAGTATACAAAATTTCAAGTCGATCCAATTATTTTAAGTGGGTGAAAATGGCGTTGAAAGATTCAGTTACATAGATAGACAGATAGATAGATAGATAGATAGATAAATACAGGTCAAGCTAATATAAAGCGTGTAAAAAGTAAAACAAACAAAACAAAAATCTCGGAAGTATTAGTCATTCAAAATATCTCTGCAGGCGGAAGAATTACGAAGCTATGTTTGTTGCTACACGTGACGTCATATAAGACAGTGTACACTGTCAGCGTCCCACGTCCCATTCCCCTCTGCACTTCACAGATAAGTGTCACGTGTTCTATCCTGCATAAACACGACTGCAGTGCCCTCCGCCAACAACTGCGCTTACTCCTTAAACGGGTAATACCTCTGTTAAGGAACTTATGCCCGGCTTGAGTTGGACATGGACACAATTTGGGCGCTTTTTCTGTCTTGCACACCAGACATTAAAAAAACACACAAAAAACTTAAAACCTAATATGAAAGACGGTAGCAACGGCATTAAATTGGAGCCTCATCTACTGGGTATCCTCATGGAACCCAAAATTAAGTCAGACCGAAAAAAAAGACAGAACCTGAACAGGTATCAATTGTACAATGTTACATTTTAAATGCTTTTACATTTGACTTATACCTTAGGAGGAATTTTATCCCTGTTTTAAACATTTAGGACAATTTCTTACCTCTACTTGATAGTTGGTAGCAGGTACAGCGTAAATAACATCCTTTGTTGCTGAACTCTCATCGCTGATGCTAGAAGCATATAAATTTACTGCAACTGCTCTTACAAGCAGAAAACCAAAAGATACGTAAAAATACACCATCTCTATTACAGTTACTGTATTCCTGTAAACAAATCAACTCATATGTATATATCCGACAGTTACGTAAAATTACTATTTTCGAATGTCTTTTTGATAACTGCCTTCAACTACATAGAATTTGGAATAAATGGAGGCCTAAGAGCTGAAATATCCTAATAATTTTTACACATATTATAACCATAAGCCTACAGTTGTATCAAACTTAAGAATTTCGAAGGGGTTACCGATAAGAACCCCTCCATGGTATCTTTACCTTGTCGTGGTGGAGTGACTTGCGTGCTTAAATGATCCTGAGAGCTATGCTGGCGGTAGCATTGCTGCCGATAGAGTTACCCATGCCGGACTGGTCGAAGGTGATGAGCCAGAAGAAAAAAGTACCTTGGGTGAAAGAGTGACGATCTTCCACCGTAAGAATACAACCGTCAAGAAATGCGGACATGGGTTCATCTGGAGTAAAATTTTCCGGAGGTCAAATAGTCCCACATTCGGTTCTCCGGGCGGGGACTACTTCAGGGAACCCATGCCAAAGAAGTCTCGTAGACTGCGATGGGCAGGACATGTTGCGCGTATGGGGAATGAAAGAACGTGCATGGAAACTTCTTGTAGGAAAGCCAGAAGGAAAACGCCCAGTTGGTAGACCAAGAATGAGGTGGGAGAACAACATTAACTATGATTTGAGGGAAGTAGATTATACAGGGAATTATTGGAAAGCATTAGCTCAGGATAGGGATGTATGGAGAGCTTATGTCCGCGCGGCCATGAACCTATGGGTTCGATAGTGCCAGTGAGTAAGTAAGTAACGATAAGAATTATAGTTAGGTTTATGAGATATTTAACTTTATCAATAGAATTTTTTGAAACCACGCTGCTTATATTTTTAAATCTAGCAGAAATCCGTAAAGTACAGTAGGTAAATAAGAGAGAGGAACAGACAGCTGAATTGAGGAAAACAATGTACCAGAGAGCTCCACGATGAATAACTAGGCTCAGAATTGTTAGAAGCAATTTTATTAATAGAGTATAAAGAGGGAAAATGTGCTTAAATTAGCCTGAAAAGGGGGAAAATGCCCTCTTTATTTATTTGCTCGTGTTATTTGTTAAAAAAAATTGAAAGTGTACATAAATAAAATTCTAGTATCTGTACAGTAAAGGAGTTTTATAGTCCACCCCTGCGGTGTAATGGTAATATTGTTGGCTCAGCTGCAGTGAGCCCGGGTTCGATCTCCAGTTGAGACAAGTTTACTGGATGAGGAGTTTTATCCTCACCTCGCATTGTTCTGGTCTCACAGTAGAGGCAGAACCGGCTGGAGGACCGGTGCACAGCCAATAGAGCGGGTAGTTTAGGTGGTGCTGCGCTGACTCGGCTCAATCTAAGGTCTCGTGGACCACGTGAGGTCGGCAAGGGTAGAGTGACCCGGTATCATACTTTTATTCTCTGAGGCTACACGCTGGACTCACAACAGGCAGGACGCATACTCAGTTAACAAATGGTGGGTATGATCGATGGATATCTGTGTCAGTCTTCTCAACTAAGACCGCTGGACTAGTGGCAGGAGATGAGAGTCTTATCGTAATATATGGCTCCCTGTTGGAATTTGGGTTTGCCCCAAGTGGGTCTCCTAGAAGCGGCAGGTTCGCGTCCCCGGCTCGCAGACCATGGAGGTGCATAGTTTTGGTGGCGCTGTACTACCTCCCGGGTCAATCTAAGAACTCTTGGATCATCTGGGGTTGAGGACCACGATGTACTTAAAAGCTCATATTGTGAAGTCTGTTCTGCTGGAGGCCCCTCGCCGTTCCCATAACAGCGGCAGAACACGTCCCCGCAGGATGTTTAACAGGGAGAAAGGTCCGTAGATTTGCGAAGCATTGGTAGTGCTCAGCAGTCTTCCCATCTAAGTCCGGATTCGCTCACCAAGAGGTAAGCGCATTGGCGTTCTATTAGTTCGCCAAATGTGCAGAACAAAAGGCTGGCATGAGAACTTGGTGAGAAAGTGGTGACTTGAATATAAAGTACCGGCACGTGAAAAACAGTCTTGGGTATATGAGCAACGCGCCCCAGGTAACTTAGTGGTTGGTGAAAGGTCTCAAACACATGTATTTTTACACGCTTTATATTAGCTTGACCTCTATCTATCTATCTATCTATCTATCTATCTATCTATCTATCTATCTATCTATCTATCTATCTATATATCTATCTATCTATCTATCGATCTATCCATCCATCCATCCATCCATCCATCCATCCATCCATCCATCCATCCATCCATCCATCCATCCATCCATCCATCTATATGTCTGTCTGCCTATCTATCTATCTATCTATCTATCTATCTATCTATCTATCTATCTATCTATCTATCTATCTATCTATCCATCCATCCATCCATCCATCCATCCATCCATCCATCCATCCATCCATCCATCCATCCATCCATCCATCCATCCATCCATCCATCTATATGTCTGTCTGCCTATCTATCTATCTATCTATCTATCTATCTATCTATCTATCTATCTATCTATCTATCTATCTATCTATCTATCTATCTATCTATCTATCTGAATGCAGGCTTTCACGGCCGGTAATCATAATGTTGAGTGATTCCGGGTTCTGTGGCCGTGGTCCATAGTTGGTGTTGATACCAGACGTTTCGCCCTCAACTGCGGAGGGCATCTTCAGTGGCGAGTGCTTCTAGGCGTGTTTCCTGGTCGGAAGCTCTACTTACTCTAAGTAGAGCTTCCGACCAGGAAACACGCCTAGAAGCACTCGCCACTGAAGATGCCCTCCGCAGTTGAGGGCGAAACGTCTGGTATCAACACCAACTATGGACCACGGCCACAGAACCCGGAATCACTCAACATTATATCTATCTATCTATCTATCTATTTATCAATCTATCTATCTATCTATTTAACGGAGTCTTTCAACGCGATTTTCACCCACTTAAAATCATTGGATCGAATTGAAACTTTGTATACTTGTAAAGGACCCGTGACAATACAATAATTTCATATTTTGTTTCTAAAATCCTGGCCAGAATCATGAGAAAATCACAAACATGAAAACTGATATAATAGGTTGCGGATTTGTCGACTTTTTAGTCAATCGTTGTAAGAGCTCAGTTGGTAGAGCGGTGAACTGTAGTGGTATATAATTTCAGTAATCCATAAGTCGCTGGTTCAAATCCAGCTGGGAGCTTTTTTAGAAGAGTATTACTTTTAGCTCATACTACAATAGTATCGAATTTAAAGATATTTACATTTTTATCTTATTCTGTAAATATTAAAACTAAAAAAAAATATATAATAAATAATAGTTATAAAAAACTAAAACAACACGCTTTATTAGAAAACAGAACTAAAACATGAAAAATAATTTTAATTTCCAACACGCTTAGGATAAAATAAAGTGGTCAACTAAAAATCATCTCCAACACATATAGAATAAAACTAGAGTTATCAACAAAAGTAAAATAATTTTACCATCAAAAGCGTGGGGTGCTCTATATCAATTAATATATTTGATAATAAACAGATATTGGTAAATGTAAGCTCTCTAAGAAGAAAATGTAAAAATCATAAAACCACCCCACGCTTTTGATGGTAAAATTATTTTCTTTTTGTTGATAACTATAGTTTTATTCTATATGTGTCGGATATGATTTTTCTGTTGACCACATTAATTTTATCCCAAGCGTGTTGGAAATTAAAATTATTTTTCATTTTTTAGTACGGTTTGCTAATAAAGCGTGTTGTTTTAGTGTTTTAAAACTATTATTTATTAATATGAGTTACTTATTAGACCCCTGAATGTATTTCAACTCCGATGTAGATATATTCCATTTTAATTTTATCCCCTTTTAGATAAAAACTTAAATAATGTTATTAAATAATTAATTAATATTAATATAATATGAGTTCCTTACTAAACCCCTGAATGTATTTCATGAATGAAATATTTTATTTCTCCAATGCCACAGGTGTCTTTAATGATATTTCAGTCTTTCTCTACTGGCATTTGCGGAATTTTAATGCATATCTTAGATTGGGGCACATGAAAGGCAGAGTTACGTTACCCCGATGATATGATGAGTGATAAATGATAATGAAGAGCCAGGAGAGTCCTTAACCTAAACTTCAGACCATCGGCAACCATATAAATAATTCCCTTTAACGAAATATTCATATGATATGACCAGGAATCGAACCCGAGTCTTCATGAACTGTAGTTAGAAACGCTGACCACTATCACACGAGACTGGTCTGGGTGTAATGTTACTTACTTACTTACTTACTCACTGGCACTATCGAACCCGTAGGTTCATGGCCGCGAGGACATAAGCTCTCCATACATCCCTATCCTGAGCCAATGCTTTCCAATCATTCCCTGTATAATCTACTTCCCTAAAATCATAGTTAATGTTGTTCTCCCACCTCATTCTTGGTCTACCAAACTGAGCGTTTTCCTTCTGGCTTTCCTACAAGAAGTTTCCATGCACGTCTTTCATTCCCCATACGCGCAACATGTCCTGCCCATCGCAGTCTACGAAACTTAACTGTTCTTATTATATCTGGCTTCCTATAAAGACCATGTAGTTCATTGTTATGTAGTCTTCTCCATTCACCTGTCTGTTCATCTCTCTTTGCTCCAAAAATTTTCCTAAGAACTTTCTTCTCAAATACTCGTAATCTCCTTTCCTCCCTTAAAGTAAGAGTCCATGTTTCGCACCCATATAATATAACTGGTAGAATAATAGTTTTATATATTTTCAGCTTAACGTTTTTTGAAAGGAGTTGGGACATAAACTCGGATAGCGGATAGGATCCTCCTTGTGACTAAAAAACCCGTTCCAAATGCAGGTCTTTCTGCACCCCCGTAGTATAATGCAAAGCTTCCTGATTCCTGACTACCTTCTCCTGGCCATCTAACTTCCTGTAAAGCGACTATATCCAAGGGCGATTTATCTAATTCCCGCGTTAATATCTCTAGTGCCCCGCTATTGTATAACGTCCTAACATTCCATGTTCCTAGGAACATGTCCCTGTGTTTGAGCCTTTGGCATGGGTTCCCTGAAGTAGTACCCGCCCGGAGAACCGAATGGGGGACTATTTAACCTCCAGAAAATTTTACCCCAGATGAACCCATGTCCGCATTTCTTGACGGTTGCATTTTTACGGTGAAAGATCGTCACTCTTTCGCCCAACGTACTTTTTCGTCTGGCTTATCACCTTCGACCAGTCCGGCATGGGTAACCCTATCGGCATTAATGCTACCGCCGGCATAGCTCTCAGGATTATTTAAGCACGCAAGTCACTCCACCACGACAAGGTAAAGATACCATGAAGGTAATGTTAACTTCCAAAAATTCTTAATTAAAATTATAGACTATAATTATTTTTATTAAATTCTGTAACACACTGTATAACAAGACGAAAATACAAAGTTAAGTCAATATTACCTCATGCTGTTGTACAGCTGTTGACAAATATAGAAAAGGTTAGAGCTGAAGGATAGGAAGACAATTGCCGATACGTGGGAGTCCAGAGCTTTTGTGAGCAGAGAGAGATCATTATAATCTTCCCGAGCTTTCTTCCAGAAACTTTCAGACATAACCTGTAACATTTTATTTTCATTCTCATGTTTACAATATGTATGCACTTTTACAATCAAAACTAGAGAAAACATTAACAATAAAATTTAACAACGAATAGGCAGACAAAAGGAAGAGTTAGTAAAATGAAAAAGGGAAATAAAGAGAGGGAAATAAAGTACAAAGCTAAAAAAAAATCAAAATCAGAAAAAGAAAGAGGAATCATTATCATGATCGTCTATGATACTATATAAAGGAAAAGGGGACAGAGCATCACCTGATTCATTCAGAGGAGTAGTGCGCTAGAAAACGCCTCCTTTAAAGTGTTCACAAAGATCCTCAATGAAAGACTCCTAGAAGCGACCAAGGGACACATCCCGGAAAACCAATTTGGATTTACGAAAGGCAGAAGCACTGTACAAGCAGTGAAATATCTAATGGACCAAATAGAAGACGCCCTAAGACATACAAGAGAGGAAGTACCATGCAGTATTCGTCGATTTCAAGAAGGCTTTTGACTCAATAAACAGACAAAAAGCTCATTGAGAAACTGAAACAGATGATCGGAAAGGAAGACCCACTAGTGAGAATAATCGAAGCCTGCCTACAGCGAAACATAGTCCAAGTAAACAACAATGTTGAAATTTCGGAAGATATAGTACAGACGAACGGAGTTCTGCAAGGAGATCCCATGAGCCCCACACTGTTTAACATCTATACAGCAGACGTTGAACACCATAATCGAGGAAAAACTCAAAAGCAAAACTAATCTTATATGCAGACGATATGGTGATAGGAGCTACAGAAAAGGAGGACATACAAAAAGCAATAAAAAAGATTAGAGATCTGGGCACAGGAGAAACAACGTGCAGATAAATGAAGAGAAAACAGTCCAGATGACATTTAGAAAAGGGGGGAAAATCAACATCAAAAGACAACATAACACTACTCAATCAACCACTACAAAAAGTGGGAAAATACAAATATTTAGGATTCACTCTACAGACAACAGCAACGTCCTTCGGAATACACATCCAAGAAAGAGCAGCGGCAGCCATCCGAACATCATACAATATCCCGAATCTGGCCAACTTATCGACAGGTACAGCAATGCAGTTATTCAAAACGACAGTGGCACCAGTTATTACATATGGAATAGAGATAATTTGGGAAAAACTTAAGATCGGAGATCTGATAAGAATCGAAAAAGTGAAAGCAATGTTCATGAAACGGATCCTGAGAATAGGAAAAACAGCGCCATCTCGTTTTGCTTATGAACTCATGAGAGAGACCTACTTCATAGAGGACATAAGAACCCAATTCTATCTACAATCCACAGAACCATACCAGAAATTCATAAGCATCAGAAATAGGAAGAAGAAGGAAAATAGACATAGATTTCTACACCACAAACTGCCATGCTGGACGACAGATGGACCAGAGAGTGCAACCCCCAGAGACACGTCACAACACGACTCGCAGTACACGGATTTCACAACAAGATATGTACAAACAAGAAATTCCACGAGCCGACCGAAGAATGCAAGTGTGTGTTGTGTGGACAGAGATGCGGCAAATACCACATCATAACATGTGCGAAAAGGACAAAACCCATTACAGACTACAGCAAAGACTAAACCACCACTAATGCTCAACCTGAGTGCACATTTATTATTATTATATTATCATGATCGTCTCCTTTATCTCCTATCAGGAGCATAAGGCATCCACAAAGCGTCGATAACGGATCTTATTCTGAGCCCCTTTTAACTTCCCTCCAAGTTTTCCCTTCCTTAGCAGCTTATTTAAGGATGGTTTAATCCATCTCTTCACCTGTGTCCTTGGAGGTTTCAATCCAATGCAATTATTTCAATCGAATGATGGTCTTTTCTTAATGTATGTTCTATCCAGTTCCATTCTCACTTTTTATTTCTATTTTAATTTCGTTCTGCTCAGTTTTTTTCTTCCACAATTCTTTATTTAATATTGTTTGTGGCTATTTTGTTCTTAATATTTTCTTGAGACATCTATTATAAATACTTGCAATTCATTTTATATGATTTTACTAGTTTTCCAAGTTTCACAAGCATATAATAGCATAGATTTAACGTTACTCTTAAATATTTTTAATTTTGTATATCTAGAGATAAAGCTTGATTTCCATATTGGATGTGACTGGACAAATGTACTGTTTGCTTTCACAATTCTATTTTTGACATCCTCACTTACACTATCATTTGTAGCAAGAATACTTCCTAGATATATAAATCCATCAACAGTATCAAAAATCGATTTATTTTCTTACTTTTCAATCTCATTTCTTTTGTTCGTTCTACATTTATCTTCATATGTGAATTATTTATTTCTATTAATAACCCATTTATTTTATTTTGTATATTTTCAAAGCGTTGTGATAACAATCATATATTGTCAGCAAAATTCAGATCTTCCACCATTAAAATCCCACT
The DNA here is from genome assembly GCA_030220185.1 of Diploptera punctata. Taxonomy (NCBI): domain Eukaryota; kingdom Metazoa; phylum Arthropoda; class Insecta; order Blattodea; family Blaberidae; genus Diploptera; species Diploptera punctata. Next base: position 42,728 of record JASPKZ010008095.1, on the reverse strand, counting down.
TAACATCTGTTTCGAAAAAAGAAGGAAAAAATGATTCAAAATGTGTAAAAATGGACGCCTGAACTTATGAAAAAACTAATGAATGAATAAGGTAAATAAATAAATCCATCCATCCATCCATAGTAATTCTGCCCGAAGGCAGGTCCTTCACTGAAATCATACATATTCATGCTATGCTTGCAGCTTTACTAGGGAATTGTGTAGGTGTGGTAGCTTCCCCGTTGCTTTCACACCGGTGAAGGATGATAATGATGATAATGATAATGGTAAGGATGATGGCCATATGATTTCGGGGACAGTTTGGACCTTAAAGTTTTCCTGACATTTGTCTTACAGGTGAGGAAAAACCCCGATAAAAACCTAACCCAGAAAAACTGCCCCGACCGGTGATCGAACCCGGGCCCGCTGCGTGACAAGGCAGCACGCTACCTCGAGACCACAGCGGTGGAAAATAAATAAATATAAAAAAATAAATAAATAAAATAAATTATAAATCATCATCATCATAATACATTCACGAATTTAGGCCATCTGTTGACCTGTTTCGCCCTCAAGAGAAACACCATCCAAAAGTCTTTTGAGTGGACGTCCTGGTCTTCTTCTTCCTGCAGGTTGATATCTTAACATTAGTTTGGGTATTCTGTGATCTTCCATTCGATGAACATGTTGTATCCATCTTGACTTATAATCAGAAATTTTTGTTTTCTAAAGATTCCATGTGTAATTCTTCTAAGATGTCTTCATTTTTTTTTGTGATCTAGTAGTGTGTATCCTGCAGTCCTCCGAAGGTATCTCATTTCAGCAGATCTAAGTCTCTGTATATCCTGTTTCAACGTCCATACTTCGCTACCATACAAAAGAGTTGGAAGAGCCAGTGTTTTATACACTTTCAGTCTTGAATGCTTTTGGACAGGCCCTTTATTTAGGGTTGTAAGGGGTAGTGACGTGTGTATAACCTCTCCTACCCAATTCTCATCCTCACCTTCTCGTGGTACAACCCGTTTTCACAAACGAGGCTCTGAGGACCGAGTCACGGCGGTATAACCGTTCCATCGGGTACTGAGTAAATGCGGTATCCTAATGTCTGTCCAGAGACTAGAAGGTAGCAGCCCTACCACTGGACTACTTAGCGTCGGGCCAGTAACCTGTCCTAAGGAACTTCAAAACTACTTCCATGTCTCAACACAAAAAAAATCCAGAAGGAATTGAAATAAATTATAAATATATGGACGAATATGAAATTAATCGTTTATGGACGTTAGGTTATTGTGCACGACACTTGACATTAACATTCACAATTAAAAGTTGAAAGTACAAACCTTTCCAATATTGTTTTTGAGGTATTTGTTAAGAACTCGAAACCTGCTGGCAAGTGCGATGCTGATTGTTATAAGAAAGAGGTCGATAAAGCTCCAGTAAAATGCAGTAAATAAGTTGATGAACAATCCAAATGTGGCAGAGGGAACATTGTAACCAACTATTCTAATCACTTGGAAGCCTATCTGTATGATTAAGCCGTGAATTTTGTCTGTTGTACTCTTCATGCACAAACTAACTGTGCTCCAAGAATCGTTCTGTGCCAACAGATGTTCCACTGTAAGAAACAATACATATGTTACTGTGCTAGGCAGAATATACATACATACATACATACATACATAGTAATTCTGCCCGAAGGCAGGTCCTTCACTGCAATCATAGCAGTTTCATGCTTGACTTGCAGCTTTACTAGGGAATTGTAGTGTGGTAGCTTCCCGTTGCTTTCCACAAGGCAGAATATAGATAGCCTAATTACCTGGGGTCCACCGCTGTGGTCTCGAGGTAGCGTGCTGCCTTTCCACGCAGCGGGCCCGGGTTCGATCCCCGGTCGGGGCAGTTTTTCTGGGTGAGGTTTTTATCGGGGTTTTTCCTCACCTGTAAGACAAATGTCAGGAAAACTTTAAGGCCCAAACGGTCCCCGAAATCATATGGCCATCATCCTTATCATTATCATCCTTAGCATTATCATCATCATCGTTCACCGGTGTGGAAAGCAACGGGAAGCTACCACACCTACACAATTCCCTAGTAAAGCTGCAAGCATAGCATGAAAATGCTATGATTGCAGTGAAGGAAGGACCTGTCTTCGGGCAGAATTACTATGGAATTACCTGGGCTTCAAGAGTATATTGAATATACCTAAATTTTATGTGACAGGGGTAGTCCAACGTGAGGCTTGGAGAAATCGATAAGTGATTTTTCAGTGGGGATGAGTGTAGGGGTACTTTCAAGGTCAATGGACCCTATTCTTCATAACATTCTACTGTCGTTCGAAAATAACTTTTCTCAGTGATTCTTAATTGGCTACTCCACTGTAAAGTGGTGAAATATGGGCGAGTCTATGTTTTTCTAACGCATGGTACATTATAATTCCTAATTTTCTCTCTTTCAACACTGTCGTTCATCAATCCTTACCCCCTCATTTCTTCCATATTCCTTCCACGTCTGACGAGCTCTGTCACATATAATTTATACTGTTGTAGCCTACAGGCTACCTTCATTTATGAAAAGAATCGATCTATAAAGTGTTCGTTGTAATGTAGTGTTTGTCGCAACTTATAGGATATATGTAGCATGTTTTATAATCATGTCGGTGTACAACTTGAAAAACACATCCAACAGATCTTTTATAATTTAATCATCTTTCAAACAAAAATTATTACATGGAAATGAATAGAAATTAATTTTAAAATCGTTTGAAAACAATATGGTATGTCTGTTGGTGTGTTTGGTTTGTGCTAAAATGTTGGACTCCACGCAAGTGAGGTAGTTTATGTGATATAACAAAGTGAGTAAGTTTACAATTTGTGTCATTTTTTTATTATATAAAACTTTCCTCATTAGAGGATTGCCTCAAGGACAAAGTAATACAGACAATTAATTTTTGTAATTGATGAAATATATTTTGTAAATATATTTAAAAAAATTCAACTTGTAGGCCTAACTGAAGTATACATACTATAAAGTAATTTTGTAAATATGGTTTCTTAAAATTGAAATTGATCCTCTAATGGCAGCGATGGCAATTCTAGAAAGATACACTCTGTCCAAATATAAGGAATTCCAAAATTTGGCTAAGAATCCTGGTATAATACCTCTTGCCCCGATCATCAATCCTGTGACAGTTATACTATCTAGTTGGTATTTATCTTTGTAATAGTCAATTGTTGGCTCATATATGACTTTCTTTTCAGAGTCAACTTCCTCAGGTTGGCCACTATGAGTCTCAAAACGAACTGTGGGATCTAATATCATACCAATTTTAGAAGATGGTCTAAGTGCAATAATATCTATTCGTCTGTTACTCCCATTAGTGGCCACACCATGAACTTCCTCATAAACTGTGTATCCAAAATCTCGCAAGGCTTCTGCCATCGTATTTCGAATAGTGCGGTGCCGAATATTTCTCAGTGATTCTCCAAACGGACAGGCCCCAAGGACGTGTGCAAGGGTTTCGTGCTCTGTGCGACAACGTATACAGAGGGTATCGTCCCTAGACCTGCCCGATATTAAACAAAGATACTTTCTTCAATCTCCAATTGATAAAATTCTTAGCTGCACTACAGGTAAAAATACATAGAAAGACATTCTAGGAATCGTAAATTATACATTCCTGTCACTCCACTGATGTGTTAAAATATTATTTATGAATGTTAACATGTTCGTACTGTCGCTTAACGTTTTAGCTATTGAAAATTTAAGTCATCACCATCATCGTCTTCAAGGATTAGACCTGTTGGCCTGTTCTCATTCAAAACTCATTTTGAGAAAAAAAATGAAAATTAGAGTTACATGAAAATAAAATATAGTAATTTTATGAACCGATGTGGGAAATGTTACAGTTATTATGGAGGCAAAGTGAAGATTCATGATACAATGAAAAAACAGATTTGTAAAAGAGAAGCGGTGGCACCTAAATTTTATGGTTTACCAAAAATACACAACAATGGCATTCCATTACGACCTATTGTATGTACCATTGGCTCTCCAACATATGAACTAGCTAAATATTTCACTTCACGTCTAGTTGCTCATACTGAAGAAAGGATTCCAAGTACTTCATACAAAGGACCAAGAATGTAGTTATTAACACTGAAGACAAACTTGTATGTTTTAATGTGATATCACTTTTTACTAAAGTGCCTGTGGTTGAATCTTTGAATTACATATCCGAACTGTTCCCTCGAGACATGACTGAGCTATTCCATATATAATCAATTGAGTTGGTGTTTACTTGATGAAAATCCATATTTATTAATTAAATAAACATAAAACGTAGTTTTATTTGATTTTCATATTTATTATATAATTCATTGACAGCTGTTTCGGTACACTGTACCTTCTTCAGACATGTTAACAAATTATGAATTGTGTTCCAACTGATCTAAGCAACAATACAACAATATTTATTTAAATTTTTAAATTTAACAAAGGGGATTCATTCAAATCAAGTTGAGAATTTAACAGTTTTTTACTACTTTTAAATTTATTAATTTCTACAGCCTCCAAAAGATCTAATTTCTTACCCTTATCACAAATATGTAAAATTTCAAAATTTGGAACGAAACAATGATTACATTGGAATAGGTGGTTAGCATATTTTGAATTTCTAAATTTCTGTTATATGCTCTCATGTGTGTTCCTTTATCCGAGAGATAAAAGGTCTACCAGTTTGTCCTATATAGACATTGTCACATGTGCCACACTTCAATTTATATCCTTACTTACTCACTGGCACTATCGAACCCGTAGGTTCATGGCCGCACGGACATAAGATCTCCATACATCCTTATACTGAGCTAATGCTTTCCAATCATTCCCTGTATAATCTACTTCCCTCAAATCATAGTTAATGTTATTCTCCCACCTCATTCTTGGTCTACCAACTGGGCGTTTTCCCTCTGGCTTTTCTACAAGAAGCTTCCATGCAAGTCTTTCACTCCCCATACGTGCAACATGTCCTGCCCATCGCAGTCTACGAGACTTAACTATTCTTATTATATACACCTGATAATTTTTCTTTTTTTTTTGTGTACCGAAACAGCTGTCACTGAATTATATAATAAATATGAAAATCAAATAAAACTACGTTTTATTTTTATTTAATTAATATTTCATATATGTTTACTAACCGCTATTTCCACTGGAATAATAAGTTGTACGAGAGACGGAAGGAGTCGCCATGGGAAGTCCTTTAAGTCCGGTGGTAGGCAATCTGTTCATGGAGAAATTTGAAGAACCAATTTTAAATACAGTTACACTGAAACCAAAAATCTGGTTTCGCTATGTTGATGGTACGTTTGTCATATGGAATCATGGAAAAAGTGGAACTGAATAGTTTTTTACTCACATAAATTGTATGAACGAAAATATCCAATTTGCTATGGAAGAAGAAAAATATGGTCAATTGACTTTTCTACACGTTTTAATAACCAAAGAAGGTCAAACGTTAGGCCACAGCGTATACATGAAGCCTGCACACACGGATCGATACTTAAATAGACAATCTAATCATTATCCTAGTCAGAAATTAGGCATAATTAGAATATTACAGAGCGAGCACGTAATATCTGTGAGCCCAAAAACCTAAAAAAACAAAGAATTGATTCATCTAAAATAAGTTCTCATTATCAATGGATACTCTCACAAAGAGACAGAACGATTTATACATCCAAATTATAACTGGAAAGTTAATAATGTTTCTAAGAACAAAAACATTTGCCTTATATCCATAAAGTTATAGAGCGTATAGGTAAATTAAAGTCATGTTAATTACTAAGATTGGTTGGAGAAAACCCTCAATGATGAAAATTGTCAAAACGAATGAATGTAAAGTAAAGTGATCCCACTACAGGCCTCAGGAGGCCCTTGGGGTAGTGGGAGGTTAAGGCTCCCACTATTTCTAGACAATCGGCACTTGATGTCAGCCGGGTTGTCAGCCCTGCGTGACGGCCGCCTTTACCCCCAGAACAAGCGTCTGTTACTCATTTCCGTTAGAGGCTGAGTCGACCCCAGGGCCATAGTGCCGCCAGAAGGTTTGGGTCAGTTTAAAAATCCTGAACCCACCAGGACTTGAACCCTCGACCTTCCGGCTTGTAACGCAGAGCCTTAACCACTACGCTACGTAGACCTACTAAAAACTTCGATAATATTTTAGATTTACCAAATACATTAGAGATTCTAAATTTTCCGGTGGTGTGTGTAGTGTCCCATGCAGTTGTGGAAAGTGTTATATTGGAACCACTAAACGATCAGTTAAAACCAGGATCAAAGAACACATAAAACACTGTCAACACGGCCAATCAGAGAAATGTGCTGCAGCTGAACACTTTCATAATAATACTAATCACATGATTGTATTTAATGACGCCATGGCCGGTCCCAAGCCCGGATGAGAAAGGAGGAGGGGGAGGAGCAACACCTCGTAAAAAAACCTTAAACCTTGGTTCAGCTGGCCCGGCTGATAGTACCATGTGAGGGCCCCTTACCAGGGAACGGTGAAGACCTCAACGGTAATGAAGGCGGAGAGGGATACCCTTAATACGGCAGATTTGGCGGAAGAGGCACCCTACCCTCACTCAGGGAAAGACAGAGGAACCGCTGCCTTGCGGAGAAGGAGAAACTTCAAAGGCTAAGGGAGCATCCCCTACAGAAAAGCATGCCTGTCCAAGAGGCATTGAGGTGGCAACCCCACCGCTGCACTTACCCAACTATAGGCTGGTAACCTATAATGGGGACAACTTTAAATACTCGAAAGACTACAAGAAATAAGCAGGCGGATAATAAAGCAAAAGAGACCTCGGAAGACCTTTCAATCGATGGAAAGATCAGTTTTTGTAGTCGCAGAACGGGCATCATCACCCAATACTGCATTCGGAAGAAGAAGAAGAAGAAGAAGAAGAAGAAGAAGACAGGTTTTATGTAATAGCATACATTATTATATTCGTTTGAACAGAGAAGCTATTGAAATTTATAAACACGAACAAAATGTTAACAGAAAATATGAAGGTTTAAGAATTAATAAAACATATTATCCTGCCCTGGAAAGTTATGACATAACCATTGACAACAGCAAATGGACGAGCTGCTCCATGTTTAACTAAACCAATTAGAAATTATTTGCTAAGAATCATAGTTACGGGAAAATCACACAGGTTAACAACTGGATAGCAGTTTACTACGAGATACTCGTATTTAAACAAGCAATATATCCTGAAGATGTCACCCACATCTAGGCTCTTCCCCCACCCCTTGGGATACCTCGGTCGTCATGACCATACTCCCAAGTCCTAGGTGCTTGTCCTCCCTATCCTATGTTCACGTCCACGTTCAAGTTCACGGTCCTTAAACCAACACCCCAGGGAGAGGGAGTTGGAGTTGCAACTTCTGGGAATTTCTGAGCTTCGTAGTCGCCAGGTCGCTCATTCCTGACGACCCCACAGTTGGTCCACGGGCTCCATGAGCCTGGCCGGGAGGACTGCTGTCGCAGATCCACCGACCGTTCCCCTGTTCTACCTCCAGGGACGTGTCCTGCAGCCTTTGTGAGACCGGCTAGGGCTACAAGCCCAACAGTGTGAGACTTTAGTACATCCAGGTGCTCATCTCCTGGCGACCCCACAGTTTGTCGACGAGCCCGTAGGCTGAGCCAGGAACCAGTACAGTTGCTCCCCTCTGCACTGGTCCGAGCCG
>JASPKZ010008095.1:0-30000 GCA_030220185.1 Diploptera punctata | reverse complement strand
TGATGTCTCAACTCTTTTCAAAAAAACGTTAAACTGAAAATATATAAAACTATTATTCTACAAGTTATATTGTATGTATAAAAAATCCAAAAACATTTAAGAATCTTAATGAAACCACATCTAAAATTAAACCTCAAGATTAAAATCCCGTCAAAAGGGATATAGCACATAATGCAAACTTCGAAATTATTGTGAAGTTAAAAGTATTGGAAACGATAGATAGCCTATAAAACGGATATTCTGAAAATCCCTCATAAAAATATGCTTGAATGTGCGGTATATTTAACCAATACGACATTTTGCTAAATATTATTCAATAATATGAAGTTGCCAAAAGTTGAAAGCGTGCGTTAATTTTGAGAATTGAAACCACGATGCAACATGCACGTACGTACGTACCTACTAAACATTAGCGACATCAACAGCGAAGACATTCAAGTCTGGTTGTCTTATATATACTTATATTTTGTAAATGTATGCTTTACTTACTGGAAGATTGGAAGTTGAAGCCAGTATCAGAAAACATAAGAACTGCAAAGCACAGGGATATGATGATTAAGATACAAGAAACCAACTGGTAAATGATCATTAAACTTCGCCACGTGAACCTGCACATGAAAACAGAAAAATTGAGAAGAACAGATGGGGGGGGGAAATATATATACCACGTCTTCTATGAGTTTTAATAAAGAAAACATAAAGAAATATGTCGTAATGTCATACATAGGCCCACTTTTCAAACAAAATATCTAAAGACACTAAAAAGTTGAACATTAATGTGGTATTTAAAACTAATAAAACTTTACAAAATATAATAAAAAACAATAAAACCAAAACAAAAAAAGAAAAATTATCAGGTGTATATAAATTGAAGTGTGGCACATGTGACAATGTCTATATAGGACAAACTGGTAGACCTTTTATCTCTCGGATAAAGGAACACATGAGAGCATATAACAGAAATTTAGAATATTCAAAATTTGCTAACCACCTATTCCAATTTAATCATTGTTTCGATCCAAATTTTTAAATTTTACATGTTTGTGATAAGGGTAAGAAGTTAGATCTTTTGGAGGCTGTAGAAATTAATAAATTGAAAAGTAGTAACAAACTATTAAATTCTCAACTTGATTTGAATGAATCCCCTTTGTCAAATTAAAAAATTTAAAGAAATATTGTTGTATTGTTGCTTAGATCAGTTGGAACACAATTCATAATTTGTTAACATGTCTGAAGAAGGTACAGTGTACCGAAACAGCTGTCACTGAATTATATAATAAATATGAAAATCAAATAAAACTACGTTTTATTTTAATTTAATTAATTTATATACTTAATGCAAATGGCAAATAAAACAAATTCTAGTGCATGCTGTTCTGCATGCTGATGATTCTACCTTTGTCTTCTCAAATAGAAAAATTGAATCAATACTCAACAATAGTCGTTCAAGACTTTATCTCTGATTTTCTAAAAACGGATATCTTATGAATAATGACAAAATATAAATGCAATGTTTAATTTAAATTGTACATAATACTCAAACAACAGTATTTTTATGAATTTGCTTAGATATACAATTACACATATTGTATTATTAACCCTTAATTGTCAACACAATATTTTCTCGTTCCAGTTATTTAAATGTTCCGGACCTCAAGGAAAATAAATTCATGTAAAACTGTGTTTTATTATACATTATTGTGTAATTTGACATGCATTTAAGTAATATTTACTCGTTTGTTTTTCTATTAATCTAAAAACAATATTAAATAAATTAAATCAATGCATCTAATAGGATACATTTTTAATTTAAGGGTTAAAAAGTTTTACGGGAAAATGTACTTGTTAAGAAGTATAACCAATAAAGTCCCTTAATGCTGTTTAAAGCAATCATATTTTACGTTTTTCGAGAATGTCTTAGGAATTGACTTCTGCTATATAAAGTTACACTGACTTATTTGAGTAATACTAGTCAGACTTGATACACCTCACCCAGCTTTCATCCGTAAAAATAAAATTAAGGTGTAGAATATACATGTTATTAAAAAAATACACAAGTTTATTCAGAACTATCAATTTGGTACTGAAATTCGTAGTTATAAATCTTCTCTGAGGACTCAATGCCAGTATGTCACCTACATAAATTCAAATAAAGAGAGGAATAACACACAATTTATTGATGCAGTATGTAAATAAATATCTGAGAGAAATATATATTTTGATTAAAACATGTGAGAAATGTCTTAAAATGAAGTAAGAAGTTGAGCTTAAAGTAACCTAAAATCGGCATATTTGCAATGTAAAATAATATATACATATTATGTAGTAGTCATTGTTCAGACAGTGCAGCCAACGTATCCCAAAACCCGCTAACAAACTAGTGAAAGATAATCTATTCTGTGTACTAACTCGCCTATGTTCTCACCCTAACTTGCCCAAACTAACACTTACTTACCCATATAACACTTAATTTGCCCATTTCGTTACCCTAACTTGTCCACAAATATAGTTGGCCTCCTGGAATAGAGTCCCCATATATGTAGGGAAACACGTTGGCAATTGGCCCTAGCGGATAAAGTTGTTATAACATTACTCAACATGACGCTAGCAGTCACCTTTTCTCCGATCGAATATTCATAGGTGGCAGATGGCAGAGAATAGTCTGTTTTATTAGGGAATTTATACACAATACAATGATTTTTCCGTCACTCTGAAGAAATTAGCTTTCTGCACTCGTAGCAGTGTAGAATATCCTCATCTGTAAGTCCCAGTTCACTCATATTTACTACTTACTCACTGGCACTATCGAACCCGTAGGTTCATGGCCGCGCGGACATAAGCTCTCCATACATCCCTATCCTGAGCTAATGCTTTCCAATCATACCCTGTATAATCTACTTCCCTCAAATCATAGTTAATGTTGTTCTCCCACCTCATTCTTGGTCTACCAACTGGGCGTTTTCCCTCTGGCTTTCCTACAAGAAGCTTCCATGCACGTCTTTCATTCCCCATACGCGCAACATGTCCTGCCCATCGCAGTCTACGAGACTTAACTGTTTCCTATCACTAACAAACTTAATATCTCGGATAGCGGATAAGATCCTCCTTCTGACTAAAAAACCCGTTCAAATGCAGGTCTTTCTGCACCCCCGTAGTATAATGCAAAGCTTCCTGATTCCTGACTCACTCATACTTCTTCAATTTGAAAAGGAGTCCTCTGAACGATATTTGTCGGTACTATCACCCATATTTCAATTTAATAACCTGAGTTGTTAAAGATCGAAGGTGAATTAGATAATAATAAAATGTTAACTAATTTCAGAACTTGTCAAATTCCTAATTTCTTTATGAAATATCTGAATATTTACGTTACCTTAAGTCTTCTGCACGATGACTTCTGATGCCTTGCAGAGGAAAAAGTGCAAACCACTGACCAACAATAAAAACTGGAGCCATTGCTCTCAACATTGAATTGATGTTATTCTTAATATGAGGGTCTTGGAAAATCATTTCTGGCTTCACTTGAACTATACCAGCATTTTTGGCACGTCTCGATATTCTTGAAGTTCCATTAAAATCCTTCAAATGTATCATAATATTCGAGGGCAACTGGAGAACTGAACAAAAAAATTGGAAATTAAAATTTTAATCATTCTAATATTTAATAAACCCAAAGTGAAATAAGGGGTAATTCTCAGATCAGGAATTCTAATGTAGTCACCTAGAAAGAGTTATACCAAACCTGGTCAGGAAACTACTTGGTTATAGAGCCTGAGACATTAAAAAATGGCCGCAGTGTCAGACGTCATAACCGAATAGGGCTTTCCTCCAGTATGTTGACAGCTCTAATTATTATGATGCGAAGCTTTTTATTTTTCCATCCGACATTATGAAACAATGGAAAATTATAATGGACAATGGCCTTAGATTGAACAATAACTCAAGTATTAGTAACTTACTTTTCGCCGATGATTTGGTCTTACTACACCATGATGAAGATCTGTTACAATTGGCTGCTTACAAACTAAATGTAATATGTAGCGATTATAATTTTAAAATTTCAATAAGTAAAACAAAAGTAATGGCATTTTGTGGAAGAAATACTCTGCGTGCAAAATTAGTAATTAGAGACGAAATTATTGAACAAGTATCCCACTTTAAATATTTAGGATGTGACATCAGCCATGGATATGATAAAGATATAGAACACAAAACACATCAGTTTCAAGCTATTTGTGGTACAATTAAATAGAACATTGAATAATAAAGCCCATAAACAAACAAAATTAAAATTTTATAAAACAATGGCTGTCCCTGTCCTTTTGTATGGGAGTGAATCTTGGATTAACACTACCAAACAAGAAAGTAAAATCCAAGCAGCCGAGATGAAATTTTAAGAATAGTAAAAGGCTGCACTAGAATGGACCAGATAAGAAACGAGGATATCCGTGAAGAACTGCAGATCTACTCCATAAAAGAAAAGATATTTAACAACAAGATACAGTGGAAAGAACATGTAGAAAGAATGGAAGAAAGTAGATTACCAAATAAAATCTTCCATTATTTTCCAAGAGGAAGAAGAGATGTCGGACGTCCTCGGAAGAGATGGTCTTAGATCTATTAGTGAAGACGGAACAGGCAACTCTTGCCTAAACCAGGAAGTGAAGAAGAAGAAGAAGCTTTTCATTTTACCCTATCTTTTAATGTAGGACTTAACACTCTCCATAGGACTTATAAAAGGATCGTCTGTAAGTAAGAAACAGGACCCCCGACAATAGGTCTACTTTAAGCACACAATTGCGAGCTTCCCTGACTCATATTTAGGAGTACGCCAGAACAGCATGGAACAACACAATAACAGTTTAAAGAGGAGATTTAAAATTCTCTCTCCTATCGGAAAATGAGCCAGAAGACCCGGAATACAATTCACTATTGATACTCTACCGACCCCCCCCCCCCGGAGGCGGTCGATGCGAAGAGATATAGGCCTAGTGGTTAAATAATACCTAAGCTAATTCTAAAATGACTAGTTCTACTGAGTAATTAACGGAATTAAAAGCAAAAATACTGAATATCATAGTCTAGATTTTTTTTTAGATTTAGATTTATTTATTTAGCCTGGTGGAGTTAAGTCCATGTGGCCTTCTCTTCCACTCACCAGGGCAAACATATATTACACCAGAATATAACAATCACAATGAACTCTAATATTAAATACTAAATTAAAATTTCATCAAAAAGATAATATCTATTAACTTATATTACGATCTATAATGCAACCAGTTAATGTTAGTTAAAATTAAGACTAAAGCTAATAATAAAATGTATACAATCAATACATATTAAATTGTCCCTGTCTAGTGTAGGGGCCTATATATAAAACAAAGAAAAATAATGAGATATGAAAACTAATTTTACGTTTGTACAATATTTAAAACAAAACGAAGAAAATATTTGTTAATCTTAATATTATTTTCATAGATAATTAAATTTATTAATTGTTAAAAGAATACTATCAGTGAGGTGTAGACCTATAAGTTAGTTTATTAAATAATTCTTTAATTTGTTTTTGAAGGATGTTATAGTTTGACAGTCTCTGACATAGGGCGGAAGGGAATTCCATGTTTTGGTATTTCTAATAAAATTCATAAGTGAATGTAATGGAATAATAATTATAAACTAACATTTACCGATATAATTAAATCGAAAATAACAAAAATATAATCATCATTAATCAAACCATAACTTGATTAATTTATTAATATCAAGAAAATCGAGAAACATTTTCTTTAAAAGTGTCTTTTTACATTCCCTTTCGTAAGTATTAAAAATGTTTATCTTTTTCTGAAAACTCGGTACAGCTCTTGATCTCATAACAATGTGAACTTGCTCTGCAAGTTCCAATATACAGTAGTTTTTTTTTGTTTGACAGCCTTCATGATTTAGAGATCAGCCCCTTCATCGTTCAGCATAAATAAGGTTAAAGCAAAAGATATGTAAGAAAAACATCACGACATTTGGATATAGGCCTACTTTGCCAAACTTAATGTTTTTAGTCCGGGGAAACAATCTACAATCCTACCAATGGAAGTTACATTTGCGATTTTAGCAATAGAACCATTCATTTCTTTTGTCCCGTCACCTGAAATTTGCTACAGTAGTTCTCGACAAGTTTAGCGTGCTGTCATGCACAATTTACTTCTTCTTCTTCTTCTTCTACTACAAGGTTTAGGCTATGCAGCCTGTTCCGGCGAAGTTAAAAGTGGAGTCCATCTTCTACGTGGTCGGCCAACATCTCTTGTTCCTCTGGGATTATACAGGAAGGTTCTTTTTGGTATTCTTTCGTTGTTCATTCTCATTAAGTGTTCTGCCTATTTCTTATTATTTTCGCTGATTTTATCTTCAATTTTATATTTATATTTAATTCTTCTCGTATAGTTTCATTCCTTATTCTATCCGCTCTTGTGCATCCTTTCACATTACGTAAAAGCAGCATTTCCGCAGTCTGTATCCTGCTTTTATCCCTTGATTTCATTATCCAATTTTCACTTCCATACAACAACAAAGGAACATCCATTGTTTCATATAATTTAAGTTTCGTTTCTTTCCTTGTTTTCCGACCTAAGGTTCTTTTTATGGTTCCACAAATAGCCTGAAATTTATTTACTTTATTTTCTCTATAAGTTATATCACATTCTAAATATTGGAAATGTGATACTTGTTCTATTATTTTGTTATCCAGAACAATTTTTGATCTAATCCCATATTTACCAATAAATGCCATTACTTTTAACTTATTTATTGATATTTTACAATTATATCTATTTGCTATTAATTTAAATTTATATGCTAACATTTGGAGCTCATTTTCAGATTCTGCTAAAAGTACAACATCGTCAGCGAATAATAAAGTACAATTTACTTTATACATGTAAATGTAATTTAAAAAATATTTGCGTGACGCCAAAATAAGCCACACCTGGATATCTATTGCCTAAAATCTGAAGTAGTATATACAAATATAAACTAACAGTAAGCCACATATTAAATTTCAAAATGTTTGAATACTGTGTACAGGGTGCACGCCCACAGTAGCATAATAAAACTTTAACTGATAATTTTGACTGAAATTTAGTTTATGGATTTTTCAAGTCTCCATTACAGAAATTATTATAGTGATGCGAGAAAATGGCTTGTAGCCCACTGCTAACGTGGTTCCGGCGAGCGCGTATCCATTTCTCCGGCTCTTCTACAATAACGCATAACGTTCTAATAATGTCTCTGTACATTATCCGACACAGAGGAACATTTACTTGCTTCGTTTGTGGATGATTTATGAACTAATGCCGTGACATCCCGTGTATACTCGTTTTACGTCAGTCTGTGAGTTTCAATTAATGTTGGTATGCGGGAATACTAGCAATGATGAACAATGTAAGTGCTTCATTTGCTATTTTTCTTGACTATACGTGGTTAGTATCTACGCCCGTGCGACGCATCAACAATGGGGGCATTCAGCAGCCGAAGCGCTGCAAAAGCGCTTTATCTGCAGCATACCATTCAGCGGGCAATAAAGCGCTCTAGCGGATTTGCAGCTATTGCAGCGAAGTAAAAATATGCTGCAGACAGACGAAACCGCTGCATCCATTGTGATTGGCTGGTTCATTCAATTTAAACATGGCGTCTTTGTCTATAAACAATTTATGTTTGATATACAAATTTTGTATTATTTACGTTATATGAGTTATTCGAGGTGGTTAACCCTTTTAGACGAACATAAGTGATATATTAAGTAAAACTAAAAACAGTGATAATTTTAAGAATGTAATCAACATCAAGAATTTACGATTATAACCTCTTCTTTTTCATGTAGATGATTGTGTTATTGACGAGTCAATGTTTTTATTATGAACATTATATCCACAGATGATTCATTCGCTAATACCAGGTTCAAAATTAATTATAATTTTTATTTTTTTATTTCAAGATATATAAAATGAATTAGAAACTTATGATTTTCTCTATAGATAAAACGAACATTTGTACTCTTCTTTAACCTTTTCACTGCTGAGATATTTCCAGCCTTTAAAACCCTCCTTGCTCAATGCAGGGAGAAATATGGGAAAAGTTTATTTAGGTTCCTAAGAGATGGCAGTATATGCCTGCTTAGTTTGAAAGCAATGCAATACGTATTATATAACTAGCAGGCGTTTGGGGTTAAGAATGGATATACACACCCATAGCACGGCAAGCATTTTCTTTGCCAACGGATATACCCGTTCGTAGCAGTGTAAAGGTTAAATTGTTACACAATAAGACAATAAATTGTGGAATGGACAAAGATATGAACTGTGTATCTTACATATGTAATCTTTTCTGAATAAAGGGCTTTGTGAAATATCGGTCGTAAATTGAATTTAAAAGTTACAATATTTTAGAATTCTTATCTAAATTTGACCAGTGAAGGTACAACTACTCCAGTGCGATGTGTATTCATAAAATTAAATTATAGCTAGACTTGGTTAATGTATTAACAGAAAAATTTGCACTCAATATAGGATTTTAATCACAGCTCATCCATTATTTAATCTTCGACTTTATATACTATGTCCTATCGTTGAGATACTGAGAGCCATTACTTGAACCAGGTATGAATAATTTTCACTTTAATTCCCAATTTATCATGGAATGAAATGTGATCTTATATCTTTTAATTCAAATGCATGTAGTCTCTCTTATGGGATATTGCTATTCATTGTATACTGTCATTGGGCTGCCGGACATTGACATCTTTTAAAAGAAATCTAAATTTATATTTGCTCTAAACTCGACTTCATTATTATCCAGTGTAAGGTATATATATTAATTGGCGTTTCTCGTATAATTTATCATATTTATATTATTATTATTATTATTATTATCATCGTATCATTATTGTTATTACCCTATAAAATGTTGTTTGTACATGAAATTTACATTGCTACATTTATTGTATCTTTAAATGTTTATAGGAGAACAACATTAACTATGATTTGAGGGAAGTAGATTATACAGGGAATGATTGGAAAGCATTAGCTCAGGATAGGGATGTATGGAGAGCTTATATCCGCGCGGCCATGAACCTTCGGGTTCGATAGTGCCAGTGAGTAAGTAAGTAAGTAAGTTATAATTAGTATAGTGTATATCTATATTTGTCAAATATTTATTTGTATTTGTGCTGGTTGAGTGGAAGAGAGGGCCTTATGGCCTTAACTCTGCCAGAATAAATAAAGTATTATTATTATTATCATTAACCTTGGTGGTAAATGTTTTTCATATATTATAAATGATTCAATGATATATTTAGTGTAACATTTAACTTTACTAAGAAAGTGGCATTGCTAATGTTAAACATTATATTAAATAATGTTTTTAAGTATGGTGAATGAGAGGTTATCTATAATTAACTGCTGTTATGACAGACTTTCACATATATGGTTGGATATTACATATAATGTTTTGGTTTTATTTTAGCCATAAAGATTATGGTAGTTATTCTTACAAGTAATTAATATTTTCAGATGATGCAAAAAAAAAATAATTAATCAATTATTAAGAAAACTGTATTTAAATTAATATAAACTGACATTCTTCTTTGTTTTCATTCCTATTCCTTAAGTAATTTAAAATATGAAGTGTGTTTAATGTTAAAAAAATACAATGATGCCTTCCTTTATACAATTGTTTGGATGCTGTACTTAGGCCATGTCTTGCACACCTTACATTAGGTTTGCACATATGCCTATATTCCCGGTGGGGTCAGGATTTTTAAACTGACCCAAAACCCTTTGGCGGCACTATATCCCTGGGGTCGACTCAGCCTCTAACGGAAATGAGTACCAGATGCTTGTTCTGGGGGTAAAGGCGGCCGTCACGCAGGGCTGACAACCCGGCTGACATAAAGTGCCGATTGTCTAGAAAAAGTGGGAGCCTTAACCTCCTACTACCCCAGGTCCTCCGGGCCTGTTGTGGGATCACTTTACTTTACATATGCCTATATTTCCTGTGTTTTCTAATGTAACCCTTAATCATCATAGATTTAAATATAGGCCTAAAAGTGTCAAATGTTGTATAAGAAATGGCATGAATAAAATGGCTGAACAATTGAATAAAATTTGCCCTTCAGCCCACCTGGCAATACTTTTAGTGTAGTTATTAAATATATGTGTTATGTGGCGATTAAGGTGCACGATATACGCCACATAGGGAATTCACAGGAGTGATATTTTAATATAATAAAATAATATCAAATTGTGTCCAACTCAAGGTCGGATCGAGACATGAGATTAATATATATTTGTAAAGGTCTGTAAATAAGAAGGGTGCAGGCTGACTACATCTGATGAACGAAATGGATGAGATGAAAATGGGGAAATGTGGAATGAAATTGTGGTAGGGGAAAATGGAAGAAACCCCGAAAGAACCTGCCGTAGCTCCGTTTCTTCCACTACAAAATCCACGAATAGTGACCGAGACAAGAATAAAGTTAAAAAAAGCTACTCCTACTAATACACAAATTAAAACGATTAAACTAATAATAAATATTATAAATAAGGTGCTTGAGACCCCAGTGGTGACAGGCGAGCGTCTAATCGCTTGCGTCACGGAGGCGCCTGATATTTCAATAATTAAACAAATACTAATTTTGTCGTTATAATATTTTATTTTAAACGATCTATTCGTCCATTTCATAAATTACATGAATTAAAATAAATCGTAAATTATGTATATCCCTATTAGTATTATATTTATGATTAATGAGCCAATGAACAAATTGAAATTCGGCGGTTCCCCTGCATGCAGCGGTTCATTCAACAAACTCCTTAAATTTCCGCTGCAGATGGCAGCAAGCCCTAGAGCGCTTTATTGGCCGCTGAATGCGCCCAATGTTGCTATGACTGGAGGTAAACGGTTCGCTGTAACGTATAATAAATATCACTTTTTCTACCAAAGTAAACTTATGTTACTTTACAACGGTTTTATATGGAACTGAGATAACAATCTCTCCTAAGAAAGAAACTCCACTACAATATGTACAATGGGTTTGTTAAATAGTATTTCTTCTGAAGTATGAAGCGTATCCTTCAGTAGACACAAAATCACTTTAGATTCAGTGTTTTCGAATTAACTAAGTGAATACCACTGAGTTGTAAAATGTCGTTTTTACACGCTTTATATTAGCTTGACTTGTATCTATCTATCTACCTATCTATCTATCTATCTATCTATCTATCTATGTAACGGAATCTTTCAACGCGATTTTCACCCACTTAAAATCATTAGATCGACTTGAAACTTTGTATACTTGTAGAGGAAACGTGACAATACAATAATTTCATATTTACTTTCTAAAATCCTGGCCATAATCATCAGAAAATCAAAAAAAGTGTTTTTGTATCAATGTAACGGAATCTTTCAACGCGATCTTCACCCACTTAAAATCATTGGATCGACTTGAAACTTTGTATACTTGTAGAGGACCCGTGACAATACAATAATTTCATATTTATTTTCTAAAATCCTGGCCAGAATCATCAGAAAATAAAAAAAAGTGTTTTTGTATCAATGTAACGGAATCTTTCAACGCGATTTTCATCCACTTAGAAACATTGGATCGACTTGAAACTTTGTATACTTGTAGAGGACCCGTGACAATACAATAATTTCATATTTATTTTCTAAAATCCTGGCCAGAATCATCAGAAAATCAAAAAAAGTGTTTTTGTATCAATGTAACGGAATCTTTCAACGCGATTTTCATCCACTTAGAAACATTGGATCGACTTGAAACTTTGTATACGTGTAGAGGACC
The DNA here is from genome assembly GCA_030220185.1 of Diploptera punctata. Classification (NCBI taxonomy): domain Eukaryota; kingdom Metazoa; phylum Arthropoda; class Insecta; order Blattodea; family Blaberidae; genus Diploptera; species Diploptera punctata. The sequence goes on along the minus strand of JASPKZ010008095.1, from coordinate 18,149 downwards.
CGTGACAATAAAATAATTTCATATTAGTTTTTAAAATCCTGGGCATAATCATCAGAAAATCAAAAAACTGAAAACTGGTATAATGCGGACTTGTCGAGTTTTTAGTCAATCGTTGTAACAGCTCAGTTGGTAGAGTAGTGAACTGTTAATGATATATAATTTCAGTAATCCATACGTCGCTGGTTCAAATCCGGCTGGGAGGGGTTTTTTATAGAAGAGTATTACTTTTAGCTCATACTACAATAGTATCGGATTTAAAGATAAATACATTTTTATCTTATTCTGTAAAATATTAAAACTAAAAAATAAAAAAATAAATAATAGTTTTAAAAAACTAAAAGAACACGCTTTATTAGAAAACTAAAAAATGAAAAATAATTTTAATTTCCAATACGCTTGGGATAAATTAAAGTGGTCAACAAAAAATCATCTCCAACACATGTAGAATAAAATTAGAGTTATCAACAAAAAGAAAATAATTTTACCATCAAAAGCGTGGGGTGCTTTTTATGATTTTTACATTTTCTTCTTAGAGAGCTTACTTTTACCAATATCTGTTTATTATCAAATATATTAATTGATATAGAGCACCCCACGCTTTTGATGGTAAAATTATTTTCTTTTTGTTGATAACTCTAATTTTATTCTATATGTGTTGGAGATGATTTTTTGTTGACCACTTTATTTTATCCCAAGCGTATTGGAAATTAAAATTATTTTTCTAATAAAGCGTGTTCTTTTAGTTTTTTAAAACTATTCTTTATTTATTTTTACTTTGTAAACAAAATAAAACAAATTCATCAAGTTATATTATATTGTAAAAATAATTATTATTACTACTAAGGCTCACCTCTCATAAATCTGATAATTTTATTTAGTATGAAGTAAATTTTCCACACAATGTTTATTTTGAATTCCGAAGGGCAGCGGTCATTTAAAACAAAACATACAATTTGGACAGTTAATACTAATTGCTATCGACAGTACCTTGAATAACGAGATGTTATGATAAAGATGGATTCTACAAAGCACTGACACAGTTTGTAAAGGACTGCAGTATTTTAATGCTAATACATGAAGGATATGTGTAATGACCCACAACATGTTTATTGACGAGAACGTGCGCCTTCTCATTGCGGGTACCAAGTGCTCATTAGTATCTGTCAGTTATTCGCAAGGCACGAGGAACAAACAACTTCTCATGCAAAATAAGGCGCGACACCAATGAAGGGGCTACTAAACGTCATCAGTTGCGAAACAAATTTTTATACAACTGCATAATTATATGTGAACAACACAGCATGGCCATATGAGGCGTGTTATAAGTGTTTATATGTCACTTGAGTGCCATTATTTACGTTAATAATAATAATAATAATAATAATAATAATAATAATAATAATAATAATAATACTTTATTTATTCTGGCAGAATTAAGGCCATAAGGCCCTCTCTTCCACTCAACCAGCACAAATACAAATACATATTTGACAAATATAGATATACACTATACTAATTATAAACAGTTAAAGATACAATAAATGTAGCAATGTAAATGTCATGTACAAACAACATTTTATAGGGTAATAACAATAATGATACGATAATAATAATAATAATAATAATAATAATAATAATATTTATTTGTTTAATTTTTTATAAGATTCATGATGTGTTCCGTTGAGGCTTATTCAAAATTAATATAAACTTATAGAATATTCACCTGAAAGGTCCGTCTCCTCAACTAAGTTGAGGAGACGGACCTTTCAGGTGAATATTCTATAATTTTATATTAATTTATTTGTTTATAAAACACTGGACAGACCCATATTATGTTATGGCAGTGAGGCCTGACAATTCGCAGTGTAGATGAACAAAGACTAACTGCGGCAGACATGAAATTTATGAGAGGTACTGCGGGCTATTCAAGGACAAACCATAAAAGGAATTCTGACATTCTCAAAGAATTACAAACAGAATCAGTCATGGAATATGTACAAAAATACGGAAACAACTGGAAATGTCACGTACGAAGAATGAGCAGAACAAGAATACCACGTCAGATCTTAAATTACCAGCCACCAGGCAAGAGATCTTTGAGCAGACCCTTCAAACGTTGATTGAGACCGTAACAGACCACTAGGTCTGTCACATGAAAGGAAGAAGAAGAAGAAGATAATAATATAAATATGATAAATTACACGAGAAATAGCAATTAATATATATTCCTTACACTGGGTAATAATGAAGTCGAGTTTAGAGCAAATATAAATTTAGATTTCTTTTAAAAGATGCCAATGTCCGGCAGCCCCTTATTTCTTGTGGTAGGGAATTCTAGTGCGAGAAGTGAAGATGGTATATGACATGGAGTGATGTGATGTCCTATGTTGCGGTATATTAAGCAAGAGACTATGTTGTGATCTTGTGTTTAAGTTATGGTTCACTTATACAGAAATGTATTCATTTAATACAGGTTGTCCTATATCTCTAGGATCAAATTATCATATATTTATTATTAAAACTGAGTATTTTGAGATAAATCATTGGTTAAAAGTGGTCTTTTCAAATTCCACAATATTTTAGAGGTTGGTAAATATTGAATGTTTTAGGTATCTTTATTACTTTTAATTGTTTTCTTTATGTAATTGTAATGTTATTGATTTTTGTTGTTGTTTATTTTTTTTTACACTAGTAGCAATTATTACTTTATTGTAACGGACTGTCAACAGCACGTATGGCTTACTGCCCGTGCGACACATATTTGTAAATAATATTGTAAATATCTTACTTTTTGTCTAATAAAGTCCTACTACTGCTACTACTACTACTTTTAGTGCAAATATAGCATTTAAAAAAGTGAAACTATTAAAAATAGTGACCATAAATGACGATTTGTGGGTTCCGCGCCGTAGCCGATTGGTTAGGACAAGATGCATTGGCGCAAAGCTTGCGCGGTTCGAATCTGAATGGGGGAAGAGATTTTGTCACGGAATTTCGGCCACTGTGGGACAGGTGCCTAACCAGCATCGTGAAGAATTTGGGTAACTACAATAAGTAGGGGTAACAGAGTGGTGCCCTTGAAAGAGGTAGTCCATTCCAGTGAGTAGGCGCCCCTGCCCTTTTGTGAGCTCCAGGTCCCACTCGCCCAGTGGGTAGTACCTGGGTAGGGCCCCGTCCACAGGGTTACGTGGTGAGAAGAGAAGTCCCCAAAGCCGTAGTGAAGGCAACTTCTCTAGGAGACGAACACTCCGAAATTGCAGTTCCCTGTCCTCCAGGAAGAGGGGTTTGGCTAGAGGCTGATAACCTCTACTAGTAAAAAAATAACTTACTCATAAACTTCAGCAGAAGAAAAGCCGGATTGATTGGGCAGACCTAGAAAGAGATGGGCTGAAGTCGAAACGGGTCAACAGACCTAATCCATGAATGCAGATGATGATGATGATGACAATAAGTAGCGGCTCCAACTTGAGAAAACTAGCTATGTGTAACTGCTGGGGACTTCACATGCTGGCCACATGCCACCCCTACACTGGGTGTATGAGTCTGTGTTTAACACATGTAGTTGAGGCCAAGGGACGTCTAGGTCTGTCGCGCCATGGAGTTTAGTTTAGTTTAGATCTTGAAGAAAGGAAAGAAAGAAAACAATTGATTATTAAAATTCGGCCCAAAGGTTTTGCTAGGTGCACTAAGAAAGAGGTATTGAACGATTGTAAGAAACCCTTTGGACGGTACTTTACTTTTAATGCAGGTTAAATAAAACTCATAGCAACTGTTGAAATTACAACCATAAATCATCGCTAAGTGCTTATGAATGTTGTATCAATCTGACAAGAATTCCTCGTGTCTTTTGTATAAGATAAAAAAAGGTAGTATCCTATCAAGCAGTTATTTCACCTTAAGGTGGAAGAACTCTTCTTAATCAACGGCTGATGTATTGGGCAATTAAAACATCGTAATATCATACACTCTTTTGGTCCAAAAATTTTCCTAAGTACTTTATTCCCAAATACTTTTAATCTCCTTTCCTCCCTTAAAGTAAGAGTCCATGTTTCGCACCCATATAATATAACTGGTAGAATAATAGTTTTATATATTTTCAGTTTATATAAAACAGGTGAATGGAGAAGACTACATAACAATGAACTACATGGTCTTTATAGGAAGCCAGATATAATAAGAACAGTTAAGTCTCATAGACTGCGATGGGCAGGACATGTTGCACGTATGGGGAATGAAAGACTTGCATGGAAGCTTCTTGTAGGAAAGCCAGAGGGAAGACGCCCAGTTGGTAGACCAAGAATGAGGTGGGAAAATAACATTAACTATGATTTGAGGGAAGTAGATTATATAGGGAATGATTGGAAAGCATTAGCTCAGGATAGGGATGTATGGAGAGCGTATGTCCGTGCAGCCATGAACCTACGGGTTCGATAGTGCCAGTGAGTAAGTAATATCATACACTAGTTACTGTTTCCTAATATTTATTAGTATTTATTGAAGCTTTTGAGTGCTGTTAAACTTCAGTAAGACAATTAATTCGGCGAAAGAAATGAACCGATATATTATTTCTCAATAAGGTCCGTCCTTCCTGATAATCAACGTTTCCTATAATTTATTGGAAATTCAGGTAAAACGTCAGTACGTACCAATTTAACTAAAACAAACCGGAAAATGTTATTTTTAGCCATCACAAAGCTTTCTTTTATTGATCTAAGGATTCACATACAGTCGCTTCACTAAAATAAATAAATAAATAAATGTTTTTCTAGATGCAATGTTAAACAATACCTAGCTTGTCCCATTTGCAATATTATTTTTATCTAACTTTGTACAATATATACTATTACATTGTGTTTATAGCGAATTCAGAAGATGACCTACAACGTTCACTCCACTCTTTTCACCAAACGGCAATAAACTACAGCATGGAAATCTCAACAGAAAAATCTAAAGTCATGGCTTTACTAGGAAAAGACCCAGTTCGCAGTAAAATTGTTATTAATAATAAAATATTAGAAAAAACCAACACATTTAACTATCTCGGATACCAAGTTACATACGAAGAAGAAAAAGATTTTAGTCAAAAAATTATAAAATTTAACAGAGTAACAGGAATTATAAGTAATATTTTCAAGCCAAACACAGTACAGCAACACACACGAACTAGAATTTATAAAACACTGGCCAGACCCATATTATGTTACGGCAGTGAGGCCTGGACAATTCGCAGTGTAGATGAACAAAGACTAACTGCGGCAGAAATGAAATTTATGAGATGTACTGCGGGCTACTCAAGAACAGACCATAGGAATTCTGAGATTCTCAAAGAATTACAAACAGAATCAGTCATGGAATATGTACAAAAATACAGAAACAACTGGAAATCTCAAGTACGAAGAATGAGCAGAACAAGAATACCACGTCAAATCTTAAATTACCAGCCACCAGGCAAGAGATCTTTGGGCAGACCCTTCAAACGTTGGATTGAGACCATAACAGACCACTAGGTCTATCACATGAAAGGAAGAAGAAGAAGAAGATACTATTACATCTTCTTACCCATATATTGGTATTTTTTTTCAAATATCGACTTTTCTATATCTCGACTAATCATCTTTATCGTTATCGTTAATATTATTGTCATCTTTATCGTTTACTAATCGTCATTTGTAAACAATTCATTAAATGTAAAAACAGTTTAATTGTTACTGGTTCAATGGACGAAAAGGCCTCATCGCATTAACTCTAGAAGTATAAACAAATTGTTACCGGCACTTATTATTATTATTATTATTATTATTATTATAGAAAATTAATAGAAGAATATAGTTTATGGGGTTAAAAGATCAATATGGATAAATCTAGATGTATGACAATATGGGATTATCATAAGTAATGCCACGAGTGATTTCCAAATTATCGATAAATTCACGACTCACGAAGTGAGGAGTGAATTTATCTAGAGAATTTGGAAATCAAGAGTGGCATTTGTTAGGACTATTTAACGAATAAAATTAAGCTGTTTACTCACAAATCATTATTTAACTATAGTTATTTTAAAATATTTATATATTTATTGTAAACGGCGATGTTTGAAAACAAATAAGAAACGATAGGTACGCTTCTACTGCTTCTTTTGTTTATCACTGCAACCAGATCATACTATTTATTGCCAAAGGATCGCAATATTATAAGGAGGAGCTTTCTTTAATATGGTAATTATAACACTGATAAATATTTGGTGAAACACGACTCTGATTGGTTGTAAAACAGAAATCATTGAAACGTGATTGGTCATTGACTCCCATTTGGGGCATGAGTTAAATAGTCCTCAAGATTTAATACTAGAAGAAAATTTAGGGACAATTAAATACACTGAAGAATATAAGTATTTGGGAATTAAAATTACTAAAGATGGAAAACAAGAAACAGAGATAAGAAACAGGATCAATATAGGAAAGTATGCTATATCTGCCCTAAATGGAATAGTATGGGACAAACGTATCTTCAAAGAAAAAAAAAAATTAATACAATAATCAGAAGCATTATTACCTATGGAGCTGATGTGTGGGCTTTAAATGCACAAATGAAAAAAAACATTACTCGCCACTGAAATGGACTACTGGAGACGTGCTTCAAGAATATCCAGGAAGGATAAAATCAGAAATTCATATATAAAAGAAAAAATGCAGGTACAATATTCAATATTAGATTTTATAAAGAAGAAACAATTCAATTGGTACGGACATATTAGAAGGATGGAAGAAGGAAGACTACCTAAGATAATCATGGATTGGGAACCACAGGGAAGGAAAAAGAAGGGTAGACCAAATATTACGTGGATTCAGGGAATCAATGAAACTAAGAGGGAATGGGAAATAGAAGAAGATATATGGATGAACAGACAAGAATGGAAAAATGTCTTGAAACAAATGTTAACTGTGAACATGGGTACCGGAAAAATGTATATTAATTCTAAAAGCCGGAATAATAAAAATATTGTTATGAATACATAGTTCTTTATATAGATTTTTAATTGTTTTATAGATTATTTTAATTATTCGAGCAAAGTCGTTTGAGATGGAGTTTAGACATTCAAAGTCTGTTGAAATAGAGTTTAGACATGATATAGTTCAGAGCAAAGTCTTGGTTAAGCTATCTGTAAACATCCCTACATTTAGTTCATTGGAATGTTAGTTGGTACAGTTATGGGTGACTTGAGGTCATTTTTGAATATATAACACTTGAGAAGTGAGGGTCTCGTGTCTGTCTGTGTGTGTAAACGGCTGAAGGGTAAGTCACCGACCATTTTTCTTAATAATGTAGTCCATTTCTTTTTGTAAAACGTATCAAGTACCATTAACATTTTTGAAACTATAATTTCAGAAAGGGATCTAACAATTTTTTTAATCATGTAGATTAGGTTAGATTTAAAAATTCCACAACTCCCTCTTCTCAACCCCCCCCAAGAAAGTACTGTAGTTTTTAATATAGGCTTAGATTAGATTTAGGGCTAGACTACTAAGGGTTTATAATTATTTATATTTTAGTAATAAAATAGTTTAAAATAAGACTCCATTTGTTTATTTCAAAACATGTATACTGTACATCCTCATAATAACGCTCGGCTAGATAAACGCTACCAGATTTTCCAAGTCCCGAAGGTCCTTTAAGCCTAAGAAATCCAGTTGGGTTTATAATAATCGTTATTATTATTATTATTATTATTATTATTATTATTATTATTATTATTATTATTATTATTATTAAAGACGTTGATATTTAAATAAATGATTAGTGCAAAGTGTTATGTTGTATCGTGCAGAGACCTGGACTTCAGGTAGACAGCTTCCACATACATTATTGGTAGCAGGCATGGATTTTTGGTGGAGGGCAGCAAGAAAATGAAGAAGGGAGAAAATTCCGAACCAGAAAAGTAGAGAATATCGTATAGTATTCAGATGTAACAATAAAATGGTGGATTTATCAATTATAAACTTTTTTTTTTCCGGAAAATATAATTTGTAAAATTTGTCCACTACTCTATTTTTGTACGTAAGGAATGAGTATTTGATGAAATATCCAATATCGTAATTTGAAGTGGTTAAATTAAGATCTAATATCTTAATAACAAACTATACGTTTTCTTATTTCAGAATGTTCCTGTTAGCTTTATATTACTTCATAATACTGAATATCCATCCATAGTAATTCTGCCCGAAGGTAAGTCCTTCATTGCAATCATAGCAATCTATTAAACAGTAGAAGTAATAGAAGAACGCATATGAAATGGTATGGACATCTAAAGAGAATGGGGAGCAATAGAATCCCAAGAATGATGCTGATTGGAATATGGAAGGCAGGAGGAAGAGGGAGAAACCCATGGATCAGTGGATGAAGTAAGAAGAAAAATAATCAGCAAAAAACTGTTATTTTACGACTATGTGAAAATATGAGGGAAGAATGACAACCAAAGAAAATGCTGTAATGACCGCCACTCGAGAGAAATGGAGACCAAATGCTACTTGGATTTAGGTTACAGAAACAATAATGAAATAAAGACATCATGAGGAAGTACAATTGAGTAACAGGGAATACTGAGAATACATTTAAATTCAATATTTAACACACATAATATTGGGCACTGAAATATGTGTTTACATGGCTAAACAAGTTTCAGATAATATTATTATTATAATTATTGTTATTATTATTATTATTATTATTATTATTATTATTAAAGCTTTTTTTCTTCAAAATTTAGTGGATAACACAAATAAAGGAACGTATTTGGGGGAAAAATGCCTCCCTCCAGAAAGTTGTTTTTTTTCTCAGTTATTGTAACCCCTTATTCCCAGTAATTTTCGCTGATTTTTTTAATATGTCAACACAAATTAATTATATTAAACAATTATTAACATAATTTTATTTACATATTTTAGCTCATCTCTGTGACCTCGGGGAAGCGTCGCTGAGAGGTTAAACTGAGATAAAATGGAATAAAAATTATATATATATATATATATATATATCTTAATTTAACCTCTTCAAATTACGATATTGGATATTGCATCAAATACTCATTCCTTACGTACAAAAATAGATTAGTACACAAATTTTGCAAATTAGATTTTCCGGAAAAAATAAGTTTATAATTGATCAATCCACCATTTTATTGTTAAATCTAAATACTATACGATATTAACATTGCTTATATCCAGTATGTCCACCGTTGTGGTCTCGAGGTAGCGTGCTGCCTTGTCACGCAGCGAGCCCGGGTTGCATCCCCGGTCGGGGCAGTTTTTCTGGGTGAGGTTTTTATCGAGGTTTTTCGTCACCTGTAAGACATATGTCAGGAAAACTTTAAGGCCTAAACGGTCCCCGAAATCATATGGTCATTATCATCATCTTTCACCGGTGCGGAAAGCAACGGAAAGCTACCACACCTACACAATTCCCTAGTAAAGCTGCAAGCATAGCATGAAAATGCTATGATTGCAGTGAAGGACCTGCCTTCGGACAGAATTACTATGGATGTGTGGATATTCAGTATTATGAAATAATATATGTATTTATAAATATGGGTCGCACGGGCTGTAAGCCGTACGTGCTGTTGACAGTCCGTTAAAATAAAGTAATAATTGCTACTAGCGTGAAGAAAAATAAACCAAAAAAATGCAATAACATTACAATTACATAAAGAAAACACAATAATATTACAATTAAATAATAACACAATAGCATTATACACTAAAAAACCATAACATTACAATTATATAAAGAAAACACAGTAATATTACAATTAAATAATAACACAATTCTCGCTAGACCCATAATCTGTTATGACAGTGAAGCTTGGACCATCAGAACTCAGGATGATCGTCATATTTCAGCCACGGAGATGAAATTTCTGCGACGAACTGCAGGTTATAGCCTTCTAGACCACCAAAGAAATTCAACAATAGCCAGAGAGTTAAACATCGTACCTATATCTGAATACCTCCAAGAATACTTACTTACTCACTGGCACTATCGAACCCGTAGGTTCATGGCCGCGCGGACATAAGCTCTCCATACATCCCTATCCTGAGCTAATCCTTTCCAATCATTCCCTGTATAATCTACTTCCCTCAAATCAAAGTTAATGTTATACTCCCACCTCATTCTTGGTCTACCAACTGGGCGTTTTCCCTCTGGCTTTCCTACAAGAAGCTTCCATGCACGTCTTTCATTCGCCATACGTGCAACATGTCCTGCCCATCGCAGTCTACGAGATATAGAAACAATAGGCTAGCCCATATTCAGCGCATGGATCGTCACAGAATACCAAAACAAATTCTTTCTCACTACATTCCTCGAGGCAGAAGATCTGTGGGTCGACCTTTTCGGAGATCGCAGGAGACCGTAACGGGCCACTGGGCCTAATACTTGAAAGGACGATGATGATGAATAATAACACAATAGCATTATACATTAATTAATTTATATATAATTATTAAGAATTAATGTTATTGCATTTTGATAACATATATTTATTCATGAATGAGTGTTGTTCTTATATGAAGTAATATAAAGCTAACAGGAACATTCTGATATAAGAACACGTATAGTTTGTTATCAAGATATTTACTACTAGTTTAAATTACTAGTTACACCATATAATTACTTACGAGAGCACAGTACGAAGTTAAGTAAACATTGCTTAGAATAAGTCATGACTTGGGTGTTTACATTGCTATAAATAATGTAAAAAACAGGTGGAATGATTCATATGTTTATAACGTGCTTATTGGTATTGATCTTGGTATAATGTGTGTTATTGTAGCAGAAGGGCGTAATTGATTATATTTCCGTTTGTTATGAAAAATAAATTATATTAAAATAAAAGTAACACGTTTCTATCACAATGGAGATGAAAACATTTATGGGAATAATTACAGGAAATGTTAATTTGCTAGGTAATACGTAAGAACACCGCTGCGATCTTGCACTATTACCTCGTTCGCAGTGGGCCCGGTTTGAACCCCGTCGAGATAAGATTCCTGGATTATTTCTGGAATTAAGATCTAACAAGGGAACTGTCAACCTTTGCATGCCGATTCCTAGCGATGATTATTTTCAACTAATCATAAGGATATTGGAACCTTATATTTCATCTTGGGATGGATAATTTTCCCTTATTTAAGAGGTCTTTACTCATTTGAGTTGGGGGTTTTGTTTTTTTCAAGTTGTACAAGACTAGGCGTTTATACTGTAATAATTGCTGGGTGGGCCCTTCAATTTTCTCCTAGAGAAGGATTGTGACGTGCCAAGACCGTATCAAAAATATCTACCGTTTTTAACTGCAAGGAATAGGAATCGAAGCCAGAATCCAGAAATGGCAACCCAGTGTAAGCAACAGATGACTCCCTACTTAAGTAAGAGCGGACTCGAGTGAGGCGGGACGCGGCACGGACGGCATCAGTGAGGGCTATCCAGTCTACCATTTCGGGAGTTGTATCACTTGCGTATAATACAGTTAAAAAACATTCCATTCACCAAAACTGTTAACAACAAGTCCACGCGTTTCGGCTACTACATAACCTTTATCAAGACTGTCTCCAGTCTTCCACTAGGCTCAGTCTTGATAATGGCTACGTTGTAGCCGAAACGCGTTCACTTGTTGTTTTTAACTGTTTCGGTGAATTGAGCGATTTTTTAACTGAATAATGTTTATCGCCAAGAGAAACCATAATTTTAATTTTTTATCACTTCCGTATAGTTTAAATGAGAGATTTGACGTTAGATTTTAGTGTCTTGCAGCTTAAAACGGCACGTCCTTTGTAGGCTACATATCAACTCTGATCTGGACGATATTTCAAGGTAGGTTTCGTCATTTAATGGTTGACAATTCCGAAAAGACCATTCATATCCTTACTTACTTACTCACTGGCATTATCGAACCTGTAGGTTCATGGCCGCGCGGACATAAGCTCTCCATACATCCCCTCCCTGAGCTAATGCTTTCCAATCATTCCCTGTATAATCTACTTCCCTCAAATCATAGCTAATGTTATTCTCCCACTTCATTCTTGGTCTACCAACTGGGCGCTTTCCCTCTGGCTTTCCTACAAGAAGCTTCCATGCAAGTCTTTCATTCCCTATACGTGCAACATGTCCTTCACATCGCAGTCTACGAGACATAACTGTTCTTATTATATCTGGTTTCCTATAAAGACCATGTAGTTCATTGTTAAGTAGTGTTCTCCATTCACCTGTCTGTTCATCTCTCTTTGGTCCACAAATTTTCCTAAGTACTTTATTCTCAAATACTTATAATCTCTTTTCCTCCCTTAAAGTAAGAGTCCATGTTTCGCACCCATATAATATAACTGGTACAATAATAGTTTTATATATTTTCAGTTTAACGTTTTTTGAAAGGAGTTGGGATATCAAGAGTCTCTGCAATGCATAATAGCACGCATTTCCAGAATTGAGCCTATGTTTAATTTCTTTGTGCATCTCATTCCTATTTGTGATTATTGTTCCTAGGTATTTGAATTCAGCCACTTCCTCAAAATTTCCCTCATTTGTCATTGGTTGTCCATTTTCATTATATATTTATTTTCATTGATACGAGTATTTACTTCCAGTCCTAATTTCTTAGTGTTAGTCAGTAGCGTGTGCGTGCTGTCCTTTAGTATCTCCGCGCTATCGGCCAACAATACTACATCATCAGCATAAACTAACAGCTTATTAATACCATTGAGTTGTAAGCCTTCCTCATTATCTAAAGATTTAATGGCAGCTCTTCATGTGCTCATGTTGTCAAAAATTGCACATATGATTCACAATTAAAATCATTCTTATAAAACAACCTGAATTGTGTGTGTGTCTTACTTTACTCATTAACTGCAAAAAGGACCTAAAGGACCTTATAATCTTAATTGTGGCAGATAAAATAAAAATTATGCTATTATTATTATTATCATCATCATCATCATCTCTTTAAGAACTAGGAAGCGTGGATGTGTTAATCATCATCTCTTTAAGAACTAGGAAGCGTGGATGTGTTAATCATCATCTCTTTAAGAACTAGGAAGCGTGGATGTGTTAATCATCATCTCTTTAAGAACTAGGAAGCGTGGATGTGTTAATCATCATCTCTTTAAGAACTAGGAAGCGTGGATGTGTTAATCATCATCTCTTTAAGAACTAGGAAGCGTGGATGTGTTAATCATCATCTCTTTAAGAACTAGGAAGCGTGGATGTGTTAATCATCATCTCTTTAAGAACTAGGAAGCGTGGATGTGTTAATCATCATCTCTTTAAGAACTAGGAAGCGTGGATGTGTTAATGTGTACAAATGGAGAAGATAAATTAAGGCAAAACAATTAGTTAAAATATATATTATAATAACACTGAGCAACAAAAAAGAAACTTTTTTTTTGTCTCAGAAACAAAAAATATGTGATTCTGATAGTATTTCTTCTCCTGAATTCAAATTTAATATCGGTTTTTCTCATCGCGCAAGGTTTCCGAGAGACAGGCATTAATAATTTCAAACACTTTAATATTTTCTACATTCGTAACTACAAAATATTCGAACATTCGGACTCACCTAGAAAGTAAGAAATGACGATTTCCTGCTATATTTCGCCTGTGGAGCATCCCTCTTGATGGTCCAACAATAATCGGCCAGCATATTAGGATTTGATTTGCCTTGATATCTCTTTACCATAGCTGCAATCTCCTGAGTTAGCTCATTTGGTTTTATTTTACAATGGACAAAAGGACGAAAAAACATTTATTAAAACAATAATTATTTAAATCCATTAATTGAAATTGAAATAAAAAACTGTAGGTGATGGAGAAATTCCGGATACATATTTGAAAACACGATAAAAAGCTGCATTAAGTACAAGTATTGGTACTCATGAGACAAAAATCATGTTGACCAGTGTTATTAGTTCAAAATTTTAATAAAGAATTATAATATACAGGATTTGATCGAAACATGCAAGCGAATATTTTCTGAATGTTTATAGAATTATATTAAAAATATCATAACGTGTTTATACATATTTAATAAGGCCTAAGTGAAAACATATTATCAACGGTTTCACAAGGCCTATATAAATAACAGAGTTTCAAAACATGACATGTCCACTAGAGAACAAAATTCAATTATATTACGATATAATTATAGGTCTCTAACTACAACAGGTCCCATCAGCACATTGCCCTTTATATCCCTCCTCATCACACTGTATATTATTCATTATCTTTTACGGTGTCACTTACCGAAACATGGAATTCCCTTCCGCCCTATGTCAGAGACTGTCAAACTATAACATCCTTCAAAAACAAACTAAAGAATTATTTAATAACAAACTAACTTATACACCTCACTGATAGTATTCTTTTAGTAATATTAATATATTTAATTATTTATGAAAATAATATTAAGAATAACAAATATTTTTATTTGTTTTGTTTTAAATATTGTATAATCGTAAAATTAGTTTTCTATATCTCATTATTTTCCTGTTTTTTATATACACTAGACAGGGACAATTTAATATGTCTTGCTTGTATACATTTTATTATTAGTTTTAGTCTTAATTTTAACTGGTTGCATTATAGATCGTAATACGTATATTAGATATTATCTTTTGATCAAATTTTTAGTTAGTGTTTAATATTAGAGTTAATTAAGATTGTTATATTCTGATGTAATATATGTTTGTCCTGGTGAGTGGAAGAGAAGGCCACATGGCCTTAACTCCACCAGGCTAAATAAATCTAATCTAAATAAAAAAAATCTACATATTTAAAATTGTTAATGATAAATTACAGAGCAATTTAGAAAATAAGAACCAAGAGAAACGTTTATTTTCACCAAAACGGACATACTAGATTTTGAATAATCACTTATCATATAAAATTAAATCATATGTTTCAAATCCACCATCAACAGCAATAACACTACAACCTAAGGCGACCCTTGACCTCCTTCAACAACTGCCGCCATTCTTAACTACCCGTAGATTTTTCTCTCCAATTTCTCAACTTCGACAGCAGTTGACTATCGTCTTTTACAGCATACAATTATCTTTTCTTAGGTTTTGAGTAAGATTGCCTAATTCCGTGATAGGTTTTTGTACAAATATAATATTTTAGATATCATCCGGTATCATGACAGCTTCCGCCGTCTTCCAGAAACCAAACGCCATTCCTCTCTGTCCATCCATTGATCTTCCTCCATTCTTCTGATATTCATAGCTGCCTGTACCCCTTCTATCCAAATTTTCTTCGGTCTTCCTCTCTTCCTTCTTTCCATTGGGATCTATTCCATAACTATTTTAGGCAATCTTTGCTCTGGCAAACTTTTGACATGGCCATACCACTGTAATCTTTTCTTTTCTTTTCTAATGTCTATGATGTCCGGCTCCTCTTGTACACCCATAATTTCCCCGATTCCGATTGAGGGTCTTTCCACTTTTCAGCGGTTGCCCTTTTACCAGCCGGCTGCTGGCCCTTCACATCCACATGTGTCAATCACAGAGGTAGATGATCAACAGCCAGTGTAGGGGTGACATGTGGTTAGCATGTCGAGCCCCCCAGCCGTTATAGCTGGTTCCTCAACCTGGAGCCGCTACTTATTGTAGCTACCCAATTGCCCCACGATGCTGGGTGGGCACCGGTCCCATACTGGCCGAAATACCATGAGAAAATTTCTTCCCTCATGGAGACTCGAACCAGCGCAAGTCCCGTAGCTCTGCGCCAAGGCTTCCTACCTTAACCGCTAGGCTACGGCGTGGGACATAATTTTCCCTATTTCTTTATTTCGTATTCTATCCATTCTAGATTTTCCAGCTGATCTTCTTAAAACATCCATTTCTGTACTTAAAAATTATTTTCATTTCCCTGGTAGGAATTTGCGAGACTTCAGCACCATATGTTAATTATTTTAGATAATGGTGACAACATATGAATACAGGAACTAGTATAAACCTTCGATGAGATTATTTATCGAATTCACTGCAAGCCGATGTACAGATGTTCCAAAAATGTCTCATTTGTTTCTCCAAGATAAGGATCTCTAAATACATGAAATGGCTCCTACATTCGTGAAAGTGGTATCCTAACGTCGTGAGCGAGTTTCTAATTCCATGATATTAAAACAAAAGCATATAAATTAAAAATAAAACAGAATTCGCCGTTTATTAACGTTGGTAATCAATCTTAGAAGCAATGTGAGGGCAAATAAAAAAAATTGCATAGATTATATCAAAGGCATTTAATAGATAAACCTATTTCGCTCTAAAATAAATCTATGATTAAATAATAATTGTAACAGTACACATTGTGATACATTTCTACAAACAAATATGTTAGTCCTACTTCGAGTGTCTGATATTCCAGTCAGCACATTAGAAAAAATGTATGGAGCGATGGTCAGGCCAGTAATGCACTATGGTAGTGAGATTTGGGGTTTCCAAAGAACGGAATACTAAATAAGGTACACACGCATTTCCTAAAATATATTACAGGACTTAGTAGGGCCGTCTATAACTGTGGAATTTTATATGAATTTGGGTCATTTCAGGATGACATAAACTGCAAAATTCGTGTACTCAAGTACTGGTTGCGGCTAATCCAAGGTGAACAAACAATGCTCAGAGCAATTTGTTACAACCAGCAAATTAGAAATATAGATGTTAAAGTTTGGGCAAACGAGGTTAGGAGACAACTCCAAAAGATTGGGATGGGCTGGATATGGGAAAAAGGGACTGCAAATCGCAAGAACGTAGAACGTATGGAGAAAAATAAGGAGGAGGTACTTAGATATAAACAAACAAGATATTTTCGCCGAATATATAGGAAAACGCTCACTGTGTTTACAAAGAGACCGAAAACACCTTTGGGGAAAAGAATCTGATATACTCAACCCAGGATTTAAAGAGAGATCAGGGTTTGCTTGGTTTAGGCTAGGGGCATGGAAATTTCTAAAAAATTAGCGACGATCACGATATGCGAATATGTCCAATGTGCGGGAACTTTGAAGACGAAATACATATATTAGGAAAATGTAATGATTTAGAATATTGGAGACGTCAGTTATTACCGGAAAAATTTCTAAACTCGAATCGGGAAAGATTGGCATGCTACGAGTTATTGGTAAATCCAGAAAATTGGATAAACTTGGGTAAATTTTTGGACAAAACGCGGAAAATAAGAACAACACTCATTCATGAATAAATACATTTTATCAAAATGCAATACCATTAATTCTTAATAATTATACATAACTTAATTAATGTATAATGCTATTATATTATTATGTAATTGTAATATTATTGTGTTTTCTTTATGTAATTGTAACGTTTTTTTTCTCTTTATACTATTACCAATTATTACTTTATTGTAACGGACTGTCAACAGCACGTACGGCTTACTGCCCGTGCGACCCATATTTATAAATAATATTTTTAATATCTTACGTTTTGTCTAATAAAGTCCTACTACTACTACTACTACTACTTTGTGGCACAAATATTATCCTCTACAAACATAAGCATGAAATAATAATAATAATAATAATAATAATAAATAATAATAATAATAATAATATTAATGTTTAGAAAAATAAGAACGAAAATCGAAAATACAGAAGAACTCAATAATTTATCGAACAATGAAAGAATAATTTTAGGAAGTTGGTTTCAATCAAGTGCCTACGTAACTTAGGCTTAATTATTACAGCCATGTTACTATGTAAAATATGTGAGTTTAATATAACTGGTTTCTTCGTAATGTAACTAATGTTAATATTCTCAAGAATTTCCTTCTTATTGTCTGCATTCAGACAGTTAAATATGGCAGAGCCACATCGTAAGAACAAATATTAAAAAAACATCGAAATTGGCGGAAGCTGTTAGTAACCATTATTTCACATTTTATATAAACTTACGAGCTCACAATTCAGTTGGTTTTACAAACAAAATTGATAGAATATTTATTCTACGGTCAGTTTCGCCAGAGAGGAGATGATAGAGAGACAGAGGAGAGAAGAGAGAGAGAGAGAAAGAGAAGAAGAGAGAGAAAGAGAAAGAAGAGAGAAAGAGAAGAGATAGAGAAGAGAGAGAGAGAGAAAGAGAAAGATA
>JASPKZ010008094.1:0-36878 GCA_030220185.1 Diploptera punctata | reverse complement strand
AATCATAATGATAATAATCATATATCAGAATAATCACAATTAATCATAATCATAATAATAATCATTAATGAATAATAATCATAATCATAATAATCACAATAATCATAATCATAATAATATAATCACAATAAATTCTCATCATATTCATAAGCATAATGTAATAAATCATAAAATCATAATAATCACAATAAATCATAATCATAATAATAATCACAATAATCAGTAATCATTTTGTACTATAGGGGTTATACAACTCACAGTTGAATCTGATAACTTCTCAATTCACTCGAATGTGAACGCTTTCGATGACGACCTAATACTTCTCTAAAACAGGAAGTAACCGAAAATGAGGCAGAAAAGTATAACGCAAATACTGACATAAGGAAAAATAGAATTAATGGGCTAACATAACAAAATCACATTAAATTGAATCCAAGTCCACAGCAATGTTAAGATCAAGAAAAGGACCTCATTAATAAAAATAGCAGTGTATACGTAAACCATAGAACGCAATCAAGCAGTTCAAGAAATGAAATATCAGGGAATCCCTTTAATTGCAACGAAGCTTTGATAAACACATTGAGATAACAACTAAACAAGGGCTATGAGGCCTAATGAAAATGTTAAGAAGGCAGCTGAGATTGCAGTGGGGACTGGGACATTAAAGCAGTAAGGACTATATGCAATGGAGCAATCTGGCCTATGTTAACATATGGGGCCCCAATATGGAGGAAGAATTAAGAAAACAAAAAAATTAAAAAAAGTGAAGAGGGTTCAAAGAATTATAAATGTCCCCATAGCCAAAGCCTAATAAAACATACCATAGAATCATCTTGTATCTTAGCGGGAATTAAACCATAATTATCAGTTATACAAGGAAACAGCCCAGTTATATAGAGCCATTACACGATGACCACACAAAAATTGACATACCACTCAAAAAGGAGGAGTGGCACCATCCGCAGAATAGCAAGATTAATGTGGGAGACATTGAAGAATCGAACAACTACAAAATAAAAATATACACTGATATGCAGTAAATTTCAATTCAAGGAATGGTAGGGGATTGCTTGCATTTATCTTGAAAAACGGAAAATTAGAGCATACAATAAAAGCCAAAGTGTCAAATCGATGCTCAAATAATCAAGCTGAACAGATAGGAATTCTTAAAGCTCTAGAAGCAATACACATCAATTGACCAAATCAGCTCTGAACAAAGTATGGTTGAAAGTTTATACAGATAGTCAAGTACTCTCGAACCGAATTAAAAACAAATTCAAACAGGGATTACATCATATCAAAATAAGACAAACAATAGCAAAACTCAGGAACAAAACTGGATAGTACAATTTCGGATGGATAAAACACATGTTGGAATTATGGGAATGAAATGGCAGATCATTGGCCAAAACAAGCTGGCAACAGAAACCAGCGTACCTGTAAATATACAAAAATAACTCAATCTTCAATAGTGGCCCAAAGTAAAGAAGAAGGAACAATTAAAGGCAGAACGAATGGGACACGCAGAAAAGGAGGCGCACAGTAAGAAGTTCTTCCCATCAGTCAGAGACAGATTAAAACTAAATGTGAAATAACTCCAGAATTTTCTGAAATGGTAACTGAGTCATGGAAAAAATAAATCACATCTTTAATCGCATTGGAATTTAAACAACGACAACATGTCAAGTACGTAAAAACAATTCAAAATGTAGAACATTCCTTTATAAATTGTGAATTGAAGCAGCATTCTAGAAATAAGTTGAAAGAAGAAATCAGCAAAGAAGGAGGAACATGGCCTGTGACGGAAGAAGAAGACCTAATACAAAAATATTAATGGACATTTCAAAAAATATATAAAAACAAAGTTGTACGAAAATGAGTGTTAACAAGTGAGAAAGATAAAAAAAAAAATTTGTAAACAAAACCAAATATATGATGTTATGTAATGTTATGTAATCTGATGTTATGTTTGTAATGTTATGCATGTAATATTACTACGGTAATGGGGCACAGTGAAAAAAAAATTAAATGAACAACAAAAAAAATCATAATCAGATTCACTAATCATAAAGGATAATAATCATAATCATAAATAATCACAATAATCAAACAAATAATAATCAAAATAATAATAAATCTGATTCATTAAAATAAATAAAATAATATTAATATAATAATAATATAATAATCACAATTATCATAAGCATAATAATAATCATAATGATAATAACCATAATCATAATAATCACAATAATCATAATCATAATAATAAACATAATGAAAGAAAATCATAATCATAATAAGCACAATAATCATAATCATAATAATAATCATAATGATAATACATCATAATCATAATAATCACAATAATCATAATCATAATAATAATCATAATGATAATAATCATAATCATAATAATCACAATAATCCTAATCATAATAATAATCATAATGATAATAATCATAATCATAATAATCACAATAATCATAATAACATATAATCATAATCATAATAATAACATAATGATAATAATCAAATCAAAAATCACAATAATCATAATCATAATAATAAACAATATGATAATAATCATAATCACAATAATCACAATAATCATAATCATAATAATAATCATAATGATAATAATCATAACAATCACAATAATCATAATCATAATAATAATCACAATAATCATAATCATATTCATAATCATAATGATTATAATCATAATCATAATAATCACAACAATCATAATCATAATAATAATCATAATGATAATAATCATAATCATAATAATCACAATAATCATAATCATTATAATAATCATAATGATAATAATCATAATAATCACAATAATCATAATAATAATAATAATAATCACAATAATCATAATCATAATAATAATCATAAAGATAATAATCATAATCATAATAATCACAATAATCATAATCATAATCATAATAATAATCATAGTGATAATAATCGTAATCATAATAATCACAATAATCATAATCATAATAATAATCATAATGATAATAATCATAATAATCACAATAATCACAATAATCATAATCATAATCATAATAATAATCACAATAATCATAATCATATTCATAATCATAATGACAATAATCATAATCATAATAATCACAATCAGAATAATCATAATATTATTTCAGAGACAGATCTGCAATGTTCTCAGTGAATACGCTTAGAGTTACAAAGGAAGTAACCAAAGGATGCCCACAAGGATCATGTAGTGGACCTGGATTTTGGACCATCATGTACAACTCACTGTTGAATCTTAACTTCTCAAATCACTCTAATGTTATCGCTTTCGCTGACGACCTAATACTTCTCTCAACAGGAAGTAACGACAATGAGGCAGAAAATTACGCAAATACTGACATAAGGAAAATAGAATTATGGGCTAACAATAACAAAATCACATTCAATGAATCCAAGTCCACAGCAATGTTAATATCAAGAAAAAGGACCTCCATTAATAAAAATATCAGTGTGTACGTCAACCATGAACGCATTAAGCAAGTTCAAGAAATGAAATATCTAGGAATCCACCTCAATTGCAAACTAAGCTTTGATAAACACATTGAGATAACAACTAACAAGGCTATGAGCCTAATGAACATGTTAAGAAGGGCAGCTAGATTGCAGTGGGGACTGGGACATAAAGCATTAAGGACTATATAAAATGGAGCAATCTTGCCTATGTTAACATATGGGGCCCCAATATGGGAGGAAGAATTAAGAAAACAAAAAAATTTAAAAAAGTTGAAGAGGGTTCAAAGAATTATAAATGTTACTATAGCCAAAGCCTATAAAACATTACCATATGAAGTATCTTGTATTTTAGCTGGAATTAAACCCATAACTATGAGTATACAAGAAACAGCCCAGTTATATAGAGCCATACACGATCACCACACAAACATTGACGCACCACTCAAAAAGGAGGAGTGGCCTCATCCAGCAGAAAGAATTAATGTGGACGACATTGAAGAATCGAACAACTACAAAATAAAAATATACACCGATGGCAGTAAATTCCAAGGAATGGTAGGAGCTGCTGCAGTTATCTTGAAAAACGGAAAATTAGAGCATACAATAAAAGCCAAACTGTCCAATCGTTGCTCAAATAATCAAGCTGAACAGATAGGAATTCTTAAAGCTCTAGAAGCAATACCATCAATTGACCAAAACAGCTCTGAAAAAAGTCTTGTTACAATTTTATACAGATAGTCAAGTTACTCTCGACCTAATTAAAAACAACTTCAAACAGGGATACATCGAATCAAAAATAAGACAAACAATAGCAAAACTCAGGGAACAAAATTGGAGAGTATATTTCGGCTGGATAAAAGTACATGTTGGAATTTATGGGAATGAAATGGCAGATCAATTGGCAAAACAAGCTGCAACAGAAACCAGCATAACCGTAGAATATACAAAAATACCTAAATCATCAATAGTTGCCCAAATAAAAGAAGAAGGAAACATTAAATGGCAGAACGAATGGGACAAGGCAGATAAAGGAGCCACATGTAAGAAGTTCTTCCCATCAGTTAGAGACAGATTAAAACTTAAATGTGAAATAACTCCAGAATTTTCTGAAATGGTAACTGGTCATGGAAAAAATAAATCGCATCTTTATCGTATTGGAATATTAAACAACGCAACCTGTCCATGTAGAAAAGCAATTCAAAATGTAGAACATCTCCTTTATAATTGTGAATTGCAGCAGCATTCTAGAAATAAGTTGAAAGAAGAAATCAGCAAAGAAGGAGGAACATGGCCTGTGACGGAGAAAGACCTAATACACAAATATTTAAGACATTTCAAAAAATATATAAAAACAATAGTGTACGAAAATCAGTGATTAACAAGTGACGAAGATAAAAAAACATGTAAACAAAAACCAAATATGTGATGTTATGTAATGTTATGTTATCTGATTTTATGTTTGTTATGTTATGCATGTAATATTACTACGGTAATGGGGCATGCTGAAAAAAAAATCATAATCATAATAATAATCACAATAATCATCATATTCATAATCATAATGATAATAATCATAATCATAATAATCACAATCATAATAATCATAATCATAGTAATCACAATAATCATAATTATAATAATCATAATGATAATAATCATAATCATAATAATCACAATAATCATAATCATAATAATAACTCTTTTGTATGGTAGCGAAGTATGGACGTTGAAACAGAAGGATATACAGAGACTTAGATCTGCTGAAATGAGATATCTTCGGAGGACTGCAGGATACACACTACTAGATCACAAAAAAAATGAAGACATCTTAGAAGAATTACACATGGAATCTTTAGAAAACAAAATATCTGATTATAAGTCAAGATGGATACAACATGTTCATCGAATGGAAGATCACAGAATACCCAAACAAATGTATAAGAACAACATCAACCCTGCAAGGACGAAGAAGACCAGGACGTCCCCGTCAAAAGACTTCTGGATGGTGTTTCTCTTGAGAGGTCCGAAACAGGTCAACAAATGGCCTAAATTCGTGAATGTACTCTATGATGATGATGATAAGCATAATGCACAAAATGACAATAATCATACTCGATAATAATCACATAATAATCATAATAATAATCATACTGATAATAATCATAATCATAATAATCGCAATAATCATCATCATAATAATAATCACAATAATCATAATCATATTTCATAATCATAATGAACAATAATCATAATCATAATAATTCACAATCATAATTGATGATAATAATATACAATAATTAATAATAATCATACTAGAGAGGCACAATAATCATCATCATAATAATAATGTCATCATAATCATATAATAATCATAATCAGAATCATACTACTCATAAGCAATACATCATAATAATAATAATAATAATAATAATAAATCATACTACTCAATAATAATAATAATACTTAATAATAATAATAAATAATAATAATATAAAATTAGAATAAATGAGCACACAGTATGCAGAAAATATGGTACATACGTATTGTCATTAATTTGATTCATATAGTTTTAATTTGCAGAATCTAATCTACCTGGGATTTCGTTCGCTTTTTGCAGGTGGTTACGTGGTAACGATCGCATGGTTGCTCGCACAGTTGTTCTCGGGATCGTGGAAATACTTGGTCAGCATATTTTGTGGTGGTATCCATGCATTGCTACTGAGTTGACCAGGTGTCGGAGTTCTTGAATGGTGCTGGTCCAGGATCTGTTTGTCATGGCTTCTGTTTTATAGGAGTCCAGCCATATCTCCTGTCTTTTCTCTCTTTCGTGTAGTAGTTAATTTGAGCTGTGTGTGGAAGGTGGCCTCATACGCAGTTCTTCTGTGAAGAACGGTTCCTTGGCGAGTTCATGTGTTAACCTCGACTTGTGTGTTTTGAGACACCTAGGGGCGGCTTTCAAGAAGCGTGATTTGACAGTTTCCAAAGTTATTTGATCTCTTGTTAAACTCAGCTTCTCCCAAATGAGGTCTATTCAATGGGTTGCAATGGGAACTATTTTTGCGTTAAACAAGGCCACGGCCGTTTTCAGTGACAGTCTGGATATTACTTTGATGTCAAACATGGCTTTTATGGCAGTTGCTGCAGGGGATTTTATATGTATTCTAAATTATCTGGCAGTGGTTTGTAGCGTCCGTCCCAGATATTTGAAGCTGTTAACTATCACGAGAAGTTCTATTCCTAGATAGCTTCTGTCCTCCGCAGATTCCTGACCTCCGTTGCGGAAAGTCATCTGTACGGTTTTCCTCGAGTTTATTTCCATTTTGTTTTCCTGTGCCCACTTCTCAAGTTGGTTGGTTGGAGTTGGATCTGATGACCATGTCGTCTGCATACATGTAGATTTTGACTTCCTCCGTCTTTTCCTTTCATTGTTTCCAGCTTCGAGATTAGTATCCGTCTCTTTAATTTATCGAAAGCCTTCGTGTAGTCTACGAAGACTACGTGGAATGTTCCACGGGGATGTCTTAATATATCATTGATGTATTAGTATTTGAACTGGGTTTATCTTTGTTCATATATCTTTATTATATTAAGTAGAAAGTTGAGTCTTTTTAAAACTGAAACCTAATGTAAAATAACAAACATGTTGACATTCATCTTGAAGATTGCTCGTTTGAATGTGAGTGGGCCTATATCTGTGGGGAATTGCCTCCAGTCATATCGCATTTTATTGGAAATTTCTTGATCAATCTTCCACTATTTTCATTTGTAGTCCACAATTTGAAAGCTTGTTGACATGTTTTTATACGGGCTTCTGTATTTTTAAAAGCTTCTGTGTTAAATCTTTTACGTACAGTGACATTACTACCCTCTGATTTCACGTTGTTTACAAATAAATACTCATGATTTCTTCTATATGCAGTGCTTGATTTCAATGTAACCTAACAGCATTGTGTCCTGCAGTTGTTTTTCTCCAAAATCCACTGAACAGACATTCAGCTACACGATCGCACATCTGCTTCCAGGAATAACCTAATATTTTATTACAATACAAAGCATCCAACCAGGTGTCGGAAAATGTGATAAAATAATGAGTTACAGTCAGTTAGCGTGTTAGTCCACGGAACCTCTCAATTTGTAATATGTTATATTTTGTTTTACTTGGGGTGCAACGCTGTGGTTTCCGGGTAGCGTCCCTGCCTCATACGCAGCGTCACGGTTCAATCCCTGGTCGGGACCAGTTCCTGGGTGATGAGTTTTCCTCACTTGTGAAACAAATTCCAGGAAAAGCTAAGGTCTTAACGGTCACAGAACATCATAATCTTCTTTATCACATTAACCATGTTCAGTATGTGTGTGTGTGTGAGTGATGTGGCTAGTCTTAATGTTGTGTTGTCTCGGAGGTGGCCTTCATGTCCTTGTGTGGTCAGTTAGTATGGTTTAAAAACTCTCTCTCGACAGGTCGGACCCCGCTGTAAGGCTCTTGTGGCGTGTGGGGAAAAAACACCTATAACGTCAAGTGTTAAACTAAGTTCATGTAATGGTATACATTGTTTTTGCTTCACTTGGTTACAAATCTTGTAACGTAGCATAGTGCAATAGACGATTTAAATAGAGGGCAGGTATGCATTAAGTAACGTAGACTGCGATGGGAAGGACATGTGGCACGGATGGGAAATAAAAGAGGGCGTAGAAACTTCCTGTAGGAAAAGCAGAGGAACCAGTAGGTAAATAACATTATCCGTGATTTGAAAGAAGTAAATTATAAAGGGGATGATTGGAAATCATTTGTTCAGGAAACGGATGTATGGAGAGTTCTTATCCGCGCAACCATGGACTGTTCAAAAATAGAGTACAGCCTTTGAAAAACATGATGGAGCAACTCTTGATAATGGAAAGTTAAAGTTTTAAACATCGATTGACATCAGTAAGTTGTTACATGTGCTGTGTCAAGTCGTGCGACGTAATGTAGTATTCGTATGATGCGCTAGGTGGAGCAGTCGATAAGACGACGCGTGCCCTGGTCAGGAAGAATTTTTTTAAAACGTCGTACATTTCCATAACGCCTACACGTTACCAGACTTCGTTAAATAAATACATTTGTACACGTAGGGAAATAAATTAATTAAAGGAAACAAGTCATATATAGAAAATGTATAACGATTGTAAAATTCCGTTACTTTAATTATAAAACAAAATACATAACAATATTGTTTATTTCCCACAACTGATGCCAAACGCGTCTGATTAATTTAAATTAACTCAAATAATGTCATTATACAAGTAAGTCCTGTAGCATTGCATCGCTTTATATCGACAGTTTTTAGCAGGGATGGTTGTGGTCTAGTGGAGGGAGCTTATATTTCCCATGCATGAGGTCGCTTGCTGTTATGCTTATTCTCTCTCTCTCTCTCTCTCTCTCTCTCTCTCTCTCGCCGTTATTTCAATTAATTTTCTTTGTTTTATTTTATTTGTTTTGTTGTGTAATGTGGGTACGGTTGGTGAAAAGGATAATTGTTGTAGGTTAATTGTGGTGGGTTACGTTGAAGTCTTGAAGAATTAAAACATGAAGTTAGTAACAAAACAAAGTGTAGTTTTATTCAGTATTACCCGTTCAAAGTATCTCTGCAGGCGGAAGAATCAGGAAGCTCTGCTTTTTTGCTACACGTGACGTCATATAAGGCATTGTACACTGTCAGCGTCCCACGTCCCATTCCCCTTTGCACTCGTAGATAGCAGTGTCACGTGGTCTATTCCTGCATAAAGACGACTGCAGTGCCCTCCGTCAACAACTGCGCTTACTCCTTAAACGGGTAATAAATGTGCGTCTGTCCTGGACACACATAAAATACAAATAGCCAAGATTCTTCTCAAGACGGCGAATATATATTTTTTTTTCAGCCCCTTCGCAAAACACAGTACAAAGACATTTTCTTAAAGTAAAGAATGAACATTTTTTGTATATAAGTCACCCTAGCTTGGTCCTTTTTTACGACATGTGAGAGGGTGGCATCTGACCAGTTTCAATTGACCTGTCTCCATTACGTAGTCGTAACCCCGTTACACAATTTCTAAGTGTTTAAAATAGTAACTTCTCTTGTTTACAGTACAGTTTTGCTTTGTTTTATTTGCAGCATTTACCACACTACTTATTTACGCAATTTTTTTTCCATTGCACGACACACAACGAAATAGAACAGATTTTAGTTTCTCAAATAGTTGTGTATTTATGAGCTGACCTCACATAATGCGCAGTGGTTTGGTTCTGGAACTTGAACATTGTCTGTGTGCCATCAATTCTGTATATAAAACTGTTACCTAAAGAATGTTAGTATGTTAGTTTGTACTTTATGCGCGGCCATACCATTGATCCCATTGTAATGGGGTTTCTTGCAAAATGTTCAGGAGATTCCCGGGATGAACATAGGCTACAAGAGAGTTGTGATATTCAACCGCTTCACCCCCAAAATCACCCTTTGTAGTGAAAAAGGTGATATAAAATCTCTATTTAGACGCTTAAATGGTTTTCGCTACGTAAACCATAACAAATGCACCAAGTTAATGTACGCAGAATTGAATATCTCACAAAAACTCTACAAAAAGCCCGCGACAGCATATGTTTATATTCTATGGATAACTCACAATACCCATTTTTGTTTTTATTGATGACAAGAAGATCGTGATATGTAGATTCCCGGGCAAGCATAACAGCGCATGACCGGTGGTAAAAACACATTCACATTTATTTAGGAGTAGCAGCGCACGCCGGGTATTGTAGTAATCAATAAATTAAATATATGTTTAATTTATCCGCAGGCGTAAATATTTCTACAATTCACTGCAATCATAATTGAGGTTACGTAACATTTTTTAAAATGTTAACAATATAAGTACTCACAGACCTGAACGCGTTATAAAATTTATACATGCCGAAGATGGAACGTGTTCTGAAAGGCCAACATGATTTTAACTATTTTTAATTGAGGAAGACTGATATATCAGGTCCACTAATATTTCAACATTAAATAATACCATAGACATACATTTTATGTAACATATACGTACAATTGATTGTACAAACTTGCAGAAATGCAGCCTCGTGGAATTAATCTTTAATTTTTTTTTCAGTGTGTATAAAATGAGCCGTGGGAATGAAAGTGGCATAAGTCAATTTAGAGCAAGTTTGAGTAATATTATAGTTTGTTAAAATTGTTATTAAAAATCAAATAAAATGATATTGCAATACCGATAACTGGAAAATGTTTGCGAGTAAGTGGTTAATCTAATCTACAAATATGGATTCTGTATCTTTTATATAACGTAAAAGAAGTTGGGCGAGATTGACTTAAGCCACTTTCATTCTAAACATGAGCAAGGAAAAGTCAATCATTACGACTTAAATCTGAATAAGCAATGTATTGTATTGTGTATAGTGTTACATTTTGCATGTTGAATACGCCATATTCATTTTTGGTTTTCTAAAGTGGCTTTATTATTATTATTATTATTAGGTTAATCGATTATCTCTTCATGGTATGGCAAAAATCCAATATCTTCAACATCATCGGAGGTATTTAGATTCAAGAAAAACGTGTGATACACCGGGGGAATAAACAGTAACAGATGAGCATGTGTTGCTTTTTCAATTCCCCAACAGGTCTCTTTGTTGGATGAAGTTTTTCGTATGGCACATTCCTTTTCTTCCAGTCGGCTTCTTTATGTTTAGGACACCGTATCTAGCGATGTTTCATTGTACATTATTTCGTAAGGATTATTTTTTTATAGTCTGATTCATTGAATGTTCAACCAGTTTACAGGATTGTTTTCAGTGTTTTTCTTCTTCTTGCTCATGTTTCTCTCTAAATTAGCAGCAGAAAAAAAAATATTTTTTCATTTCGCTTACAATGAACTTGTTTTTATTTCTACACTTCGCCATGATGTCATGCCAGTTTTATGATCTTTCTTTTGCTGCCGACTCTACACTGAATCAGTTGGAAAATATGAACGGCCTGGAACCAAAAACGTTTGGTCTATGACATCGATGTTAGTCTCATCTGTCTGAATCACATATTCATGTATCGTTGTAAATAGTTACATGTTTTTTATTGTTTGCATTCAGTTTTAAATGATTCAGTAGACATGAAGAAATGTCTTGTGAGCCTCTTCCGGCTATTGTTTCAATTCCACACATAAAAACACCCAGAATACTTTTCAAAATCATATAATCCATAATTGTAGCAGAAATGGTTTATTTTGTAGTAGACATTTGAAACTGTTAATACTGGAAATAATATCCAGTTTGTAGTTATTAATGTTCAAAATTGCACTTGACTGGTTTGTACACAACAACAAATAGTTACTTACTTCACTTTCATTCTCGACAAAACATAAGTTCCGTAAGAAAAGAAAACTAGCGCTGCTCCTAGTGGCAAATTTGTGTACTAATGATTAAAGCCACTTGCATTATAAATAGTACTATGTCAGAGGATTTGAAATATGCGCTTAACTCTTTTTTTAAATTTTATGACTTATGCCACTTTCATTCTCACAGGCTCAAATGTCTTAAATGATTGCCCCAAAATGAAAACTGTTACACGAACTCAGTTGTACAACATTAGAGTTATCGGTAGAGTAGCTACATTCACCGAGTAGTTCTCTACCGTGTGATCCGTACTTGCGTAACAATTTGAATAATAATAATAATAATAATAATAATAATAATAATCTCTCTATCTATCTTCGGGTTTTTACAGCTGCTGCCGTCTTCCCGTACCAAACCTCCAAAGCCTACGGTCTTGGGCATCTTCGATGCTTAGCCCTCTAGCTTGCATTACTGTCTTCATGTTTTCCTTCCATGTTAACCTTGGTCTTCCTCTTTTCTTCTTTCTGTTAGGATGCCATTCATATAGTTGCTTCGGCCATCGCTCATCTTCCATTCTTAAAACATGTCCTAACCACTTTAATTCCTTTTCCTCAATTCTTTCAATCAATAATAATAATAATAATAATAATAATAATAATAATAATAATAATAATAATAATAATAATAATAATAATAATAATAATAATAATAATAATAATAATAATAATAATAATAAATAAAGGAATCGTTCAATTTCACGTTACGGAACAGATTATAGAAATGTATGTTCATGAGAATGTATACGTGCGCGCACCTATTTAAAACTTCACGACTCGAAGCGGAACTTAGAACACTTCGTCTGAAAGTAATTTGACATTTTTTATTTTATTTGAAGCATTTATTTTTATGTTAATCCATTCGCGAGGTAGACTCGCAGGCTGTTACATGTCCTTCAACTCAGAACACGAGGTACACTCGCTTAACTCTGCTGTTTTATATTTTGTAAAATGTTGTACATCCCTTGGCAGGGTAATCTTTTATTAGCATTTATCAATAATGGAGGAATGTGTTTTTGTCTTTACCCTTATTGTGATCTCAAGTACCGTTATCTTTTGTTTGTTTTAAATGTCTGAAAATAGACAATATAATTTACGGTAATTTAAATCCGGTTTCTGGGAAAACGCATTGAGAATTTAAACCTGAAGCGAATGTGATTATAACACATAGCTCTGCAGTAATCATCATATACAGAATACAACTGTTACATAGATATTAAATAATAATCAGAAATTGGTGATTTTACACAGGAAAACATTGCTCTTTATATTTACTGTAGTTCTGACGTAACTACTCTGGCCTGTATTTACGACGAGCTCTTAGTGAAAAACTATTATAAGTTGTAAAGACGTAGATAATTATTATGTTGACTAACGACGGTATTTGTAGCTTTTGTTGAACAAACAACAAAATAAGTAGACACTCGGTCGTACCTTCCGTTTGTACAAGTCGATACTGATACCAGATCCAATGACCTAACTTTAATATCTCAGAGTGTACTGTAAAAGTTATATATTATAGTCACATTATGTAATTGTATTTGTTTTTCGGGAGAGTTTTGTATGGACACTTGTTTAACTTTAAAATGCGCAAAGATTTTCATGGAATGTTTTCCACACCAAGAAGGCACATTAATGTTTTTAACAGCTGGTAGTTTACAGTGTTACGTTATCTCTGGAACGGGTTAGGCACTTGGGCTAATGTGTAGCGTAGAGCAAGATTATTGCAGTTCTTTAAAGCAATACATTATTTTATCCGTTGGTTTACACGGATTCCTACATACCGGTAATTCTTACTTGTGGTTACCCACGCATGCATTACCTTACATATCTACTTTATAGTTTAAAATGTAGAAGTGAAACCTGGATTTTATACTCGCAGTACAAGTCCCACTACAAGCGGCTCACATCACATGTTTACTTGCTCTGTCGAGTTTAACTTGATTAAACTAAATCAAAGCAACAGTAAATCGCAAATATTACAGAAGACATTCAGGATTATCAGAATAATTGACAGCGAATTGACCCAAAACAGACTATCAAATAAGCCTTATTGTTCCAAAGAAAGGAACTCGGAAACAGGGGAGACCAAAACACAGGTTGGCCTGTCAAAGGCTTCTTGAGACTTCGGAACAGATTACGAAGAACCTAAACCTGCTATTTTAATAATGATGATGACTCATTGACGAATATTATATACTCTAATTATAAGTACTTTTACCGTCTTAATGTCAACACAAAACTTGAAATACAAAGCTTAGTGCTATGGCATTCTGTTATTTATAATACCGCTTTAAATATTTCCTCTGTTAGATTTTGCACAATTGTAATGTTACAGTTCATATAATGTAATATTCTATTAATATTTACACATTTTACACAGAAGGGCGACGCTATCAACACAGTCCGGCAGAGTGAAACACGCAAAAGTCTATCTGATGTTATCTTCATTAAAATTGAAATAAAGTAAACTTACCTGCATCTGGTTGCGTACCTTAAAGTATTTAACATTTTCCAATACTGTTATTTTAACACAGTTCCAATAATGGATCATGTTATAATGATATTGTGAATTACTGCTTATAAAAGTGGTGGTGTAAACATTCTCAAATATAGACACTTCTAAACGAAGCCGGCTGTTGGCGATGGTAACGGCACCTGCCTGACAGCGGACGAAACGAGAATTATAGAATTGTATATGTGAAAAGAATTGTTTATGTTTGTGCCAAATCTGGAATGGTGTAGTGGGCTGCATACTAGTTTGGAGAATTAGAGGTCCATGGTTCGATTCCTGGTTCAGACATTAATTTTTCTTTTCACAATATCATTATAATAATCATAATATAATTGAGTAGGTGATACATATTTTTATCATCTATGTTAATTTTTTGTAGAAACGCTAGAAGAAAAGGGCACGAATGAGAATTCATTAAGATTTAAGATAGTTTAATTGCACCTAAAATTATTGAAACGTATTAACTAGGAAAAGAGAGCTACTGTACGCGAGGCCATGAGTTAGTTCATTATATAATTATGGAGTTTTAACCTACGCAGGCAGTCACACCTACATTTAAAACTACTTAAAAATCTGTTTGAAAATATAAACGAAATCATTATTACTATTTTCCGAAATGTTTGAAATACTGACAACCAGAGTATTTATTTAAAATATCATAATTTTAGAATAACCAATTGAAAATTAATTTGAATTTTATAACCGGGTTTGGTGTAATATCTGATAACATTTTTGGCTTTGAAAACACGACCCTATTAGCAAAATGAATATGCAATATTCTGTGTGTCTGATACATAGCATATGTTGTACAAATTCGGGTAAATTTGTACCAAAATTAAATCATTGCTACATTTATTTACACAAATAAATGTGATGATAAGCACAGTCCGATGCACGGAGTCAAATAAAACAAGGACACTGTGTATCGCTCCAATCAACCTCCCGATGTTACATTGACACTGTTTTTTTTAAACGTTTCATTGGTAGAAACTTATCCCAGTTAAGATTTTTATCTGAAATTATTACACTCAGTTTTTCGCACAATAAACAAAGATAAGAAAAGTAATTTGGAAAATATAGACCTGAAGTAGACAGTGAAAATATTTTAATTGTGGAAGTGATTTTTAGTTTCAGATTTTTTAAAAACGAGTGATGATGATTCCGTTGCGTCACATAAACATCGATGTAATCTGTTGGCAATGGGAGATCAAAAACGCAATTCGTAGCGATACACGAATCAAATTTCCTTGAAAATAAAAACATTCTCTCAACTTGTCCCTTTATTTTCGATATAATCTACATTAATGCACTCTTGCATATATTAGAGAAGGAATTTGACGGTGTAAGTGGATGGAGTTAACACTACAATTAGTTTCTCGCTGTTGTTTTCACTCGTAAAACTGGATCATTACATTATACTTAAACACGCACAACACACTATATACCACATCTAATTGTAACGTATTTGAAAGCGCAGCTTTGCAGTTCTCATTCTTTGACTTATTTTTCTTAAACCCACTCATGTGTAAATTATTTATGTGTACAGATCGTCAGTACGGAATTAGATGCAGTATGTACCTCTCTAACTCGCACTCCTATATTGCCTCCATCCTTTTCTACTCCCGCGATGTTGCCAATTTTAAAAAATGCAAAGTGATGAATTTACATACATACATAAGGACTTTATTAAACTAAAAGTAAGGTACATACAATGTTATTTACAAATATGGATCGCTCGGGCAGTAAGCCGTACGTGCTGTTGACAGTCCGTTACAATAAGTTGATGTTTAAAAAAAACAAAAAAAAAAACACAATAATATTACAATTAGATATCAATACAATTACATTATACATTAACTTAGTTACGTAGAATTATTAAGAATTAATGGCATTGCAATTTGTTAACATATCTATTTATTCCTGAATAAGTGGTGTTCTTATTTTCCGCGTTTTGTCCAGAAATCTACCCAGGTTTATCCAATATTTTGGGTTTACCAGTAACAGCATGTCAATCTTCCACGATTTGAATTTAGAAATCTTTCCGGTAATAACTGACGCCTCCAACATTCTAAATCGTTACATTTTCCTAATACATGTATCTCGTCTTCAAAGCTCCCGCACATTGGATATATTCGCATATCGTGATCATCGCTAATTTTTAAAAATGTCCATGCCCCTAACCTGAACCAAGCAAGCCCTGATCTCTCTTTAGATCCTAGATTGAGTATATAAGATTCTTTTCCCCGAACTTGTTTTAGGTCTCTTTGTAAAAATAGTGATCGTTTTCCCGCACATTCGACCAAAATATTTTATCGGTTAATATCTAAGTACCGCCTTCTAATTTTTCTCCACACATTCTTGCGATCTTCAATCCCTTTTTCCCATACCCAACCCATCCCAATCTTTTGGAGGTCTCTCTTAACCTCGTCTGCCCAGAATTTCCCATTTGCGTTCCTAATTTGGTGGTCGTAACAAATTGCTCTAAGCAATGTTTGTTCACCTTGGATTACTCGCAACCAATACTTGAGCACACGAATTGTGCAGTTTATGTCGTCCTGAAATGACCCAAATTCATATAAAATTCCAGAGTTAGAAACGGCCTTACTAAGTCCTGTAATATATTATAGAAAATGCGTATATACCTTATTTAATATTTCCGTTCTTTGAAAACCCTAAATCTCACTACCACAGTGCATTACTGGCCTCACCATCACTTCATACATTTTTTCTAACGTGCTAACTGGAATATCGGGCACTCTACCCAGAATACTGAGAATACTATTAAGTTGTCCCCTCCCTTTGAATAATGCTATATCAATATGTTTCTTCCACTTTCCGTTCATTTTCAACGTCGTACCAAGATATTCAAAACGTTTCACGTTTTGAAGTGTTTTATCTCTGTATTTCCAGTCCTCTGCTCTACAAGTGATGAATTTAATAAAATGATGATGTGATCGTGTAGGGAATTTTCCGCCCTTTCTGAATGTATATATTTTAAAGTCTTAAGTAATTAATGTAATGAATAGTTTTGACAAATACATTATTTTGGCACAAATCTATATTTTTGCAGATAAAAACTAGTCAGACGATTGGTAGAAAACTAGTGATAATGATAGATGAAGAATTTTTTTGTGGGTTGCCTGATGTTTATGGATTACACTGTCTTTCCCTGGACAATAATTTTTACATATGAAAGGAGCTATTCATTTTTTAATAAATACTTGTTAAAAGTTATCGGATTGTAACACAAAAAAGTTATGTAGCGAGAAACGTTTTTGTTATTGACTGTATGTTGGTGACAAAGCGAGAAGATGTGTTTATAAAAGTCTCAAATAGTTTTTTAAAACAAACCAGACTTCGATATCATTACGCATTCATACTTTATCGCAGTTTAAAATGTATTTATTTACTTAGGTGTCACTTTTAATTTCCGATCGCGTTTGACTCTGCACTTCCTCAGGCTCAGAGCTCAGTGTTGTGATAGTTGTTGAGTGAAGTTCAACTGTGAGTGGCTCTCAATTGTCTTTGGTTCATGTGTTTTTCATAAAATTGTTTAATTTCATGTTTATTATTATTGTATTAGTTATGAATATAGAAGCTAAGCGACGTAGTATTGGCGAACTGCACAGTAAAGAACGGAATATAGTATTGAACATATTTAATTATTTTTTAAAGAAAAGTAACGTTGCCCGGGGGCAGTTTAAAACAGACAGCAGAAGCTACCGGGTGTTCGGAACGTTTAATTTTGGGGCAGTACGTTTATATAAGGCTGATAATCTTACTTTAGTTCCACTTGATTTAATTATGGATTGTTACTTGCCCTTCCTCGGTAGCTAGTCGGTTCCTGTTTCAGGGTGAGCGCTGAGACTCCTATCTATAATGGGTTCGGAAGGAGAATTGCGTGGGAACAGACAATCACTAATTATTTGAATTATTTTATTTAATTAATCTCTGCCAATTTAAATGCACATTACACAGTGAAAATAAAACTTTTCTGTCCCTGGTCTTCGATATTTCGCTAATGAGGACTAGCATATGACTTATGAGTTCCGGAGATTTTCCCTAAGCCCATAATCGTTGTTACAAGATATTGTTTTACTATACAATCAAGATCTTCTTCCTTCTAAGTGTCGAGTATAAGTGTCTTAACTTTTGTCCTCATGAGTTCCGTATCGAAGTCAGGACCAATTATTCCCATATATGGTCTATACCCTAACTCTGATTTTGATTGGTTAGAATATTCAATCACATGTCCTCCAAGGGCGTAACTATTTTATTTAAACTACCACCTACCTTTTGATTTTATTCTCACGGCTAGGGAGCGTGTTTGCCAGCTTGGGCTTTCCGCGATTGTAAATTTGGAGTTTGACATTTCTTCCAAACGTGATTTTTGAAGCTAGACCCAGATTAAGGATTTCAGGTCTAATTTGAGGAGTTACATGTTTATGACCTCTTTTACTTAGGGTTTCAACCGCTCCTTTGTGAGAACTATTTACCAATATGAAACTTAATTTATTTTTAACTATATTCTGTTCCTTCATTATTTATTCATTTCTTATATTCCTTAATCACTATTAGGGCCGTATCATATTCGCAACACAATTTATGGAATAAGAAAGGAACAAACGAAAGGTCCTCTTAGAACGCCAGCAAAAAAAGAAACCTAAACGAGCGAGCAATAAAAAAATGCCAGATTAATGAAGTACTATGTAATAGTACAAAGCGAAGTCCGCTGCATCGCTCATTCCTTGTTCTTTGAGAACATAAGCACCAACACTAAATGTAATATTAAGCAAGGTAAATAGTGATGATGCGCTACCAAATTTTTCGAGGTCTATTTTAAATAGATTTCTTCATGATATGGGGTTTGAATATGTAAGCGGGGCCAACAAATGCGCCCTTATTGAAAGGGATGCTATAATCAGGTGGCGTCATAAATATCTGAAAGATTTAAAAACAAATTTAGGAATGAAGGGAAATCTATTTTTTATACAGTTGAGTCTTGGGTAAACGTAGGTCACATCGTAACAAAATAATGGAAAGATACCAACATTAAAAGTTCTCGTCAAGCAGCAGTGTTAGCACAGGTCTTAGGCCTCCTAGGGGTCGTGGGTCAAGGTTTGCGTTGGTTCATGCAGGGAATGAAAATGGGTTCGTTAATGGTGCCGAGTTAACATTTCTGTGCCAAAAGAACACGGCAGACGTCCACGATGTGAAGTGCATGAAAAGTGGTTCGCCGAGCAATTGTTTGAAGGATCTGTGATAGTATTAGACAATGCCGGCTATCATAGTCGGAAAAGCGATCGTTTGCCTACAACTTCCTGGAGAAAAGATAAGATTATAGAGTGGCTCATCAATCAAAAGAAAATCCCTTTTGAAAGTGATAAGTTAAAACGGGAGATTGGTATTATTGTGACTCAAAACAGAGACACTTATGATAAATGCATAATTGATCAGATGGCTAAATAAGCAGGGAAACAAGTTGTTAGCTTGCCACCATACCACTGCGAACCTAATCCTACCGAAATGGTATGGGCACAAGTGAAGAACTATATAAAAATGAAAAACGTCTCATACCAACACGTGACAGTACACAATTGTGCAAACTACTTGGACCATACAAAGAAAATTGAAAGTGATCTCTGGAAAGCAGACGAGATTCAAGATGACGAGGAACCATTTTTATACATTTGTCATCAACATCATCATCATCATATTCTTCTTCGTCTTCTTCTTCGCCTTCCTCCTTCCATCCATCGCCCACTGGTTCCGCCTGGACCATCCAGAGACCGTGAGGAATTTAAACACCATTACCAGAGGATTGTGGACGGGCTTGATGGTATGTAACGTATTTTCAGTATTACTTTCCTATTATTATTATTATTATTATTATTATTATTATTATTATTATTATTTTTATTATTATTATATTATTATTATTATTATATTCGTGAAGAATTTTAACCCATCAGCGTGGACATTTAGACATGGCGTTCCCTTCCCAGATACAAAAGGACGTGTTAAAACGCCTGGACTTTTAAATATCCAAATGCAGATTGCCTTGTCATCACGCGTTGGTACATCTATGATTTTCAAGGCCTATAGGGAGTTTGTTAAACATTCTGGAGAACTTATTTTTTGTTGCTTTGGTAGGGAAATCTCCCTCCATGTTATGACATAATTTACGACAGGCATGTGGAGTGAGTTAGCTACTTATTAGTGAATGGAGATACTTTTTGTATGTTTTTTCTCTTCAGTTACGCCCTTCGTTCGAACTAGTGAATGCCCTATTTTGCCGAAAAGAAATATTTGTAAAGTGTCTCACCGTGTGGTCTCATAACTAACCTTTCTTTCAAAACCGACGTGGATCGTGTGTATATAAAAAATCATATAACAAATTTACGTGGCGAATTAGATGTGTAGAATTATGAAAAAAATTAAAAATTATAATAGAAGGATAATAATAATAATAATGTTAATATTAATAATAATAATAATAATAATAATAATAATAATAATAATAATAATAATAATAAATAATAATAATAATAATAGCAATAATAGTAATG
The DNA here is from genome assembly GCA_030220185.1 of Diploptera punctata. Lineage (NCBI taxonomy): Eukaryota > Metazoa > Arthropoda > Insecta > Blattodea > Blaberidae > Diploptera > Diploptera punctata. The sequence continues at coordinate 15,860 of JASPKZ010008094.1, read as the reverse complement.
TATGTACTGCATACTTCCAACACAGGTGCTCCCTAGCGGGATTTTATTAACCAAGGTAATCCATTCAACACGAATAAATTTCTGTAATTATATAAATGAATTTATATCAGAAATAAAATTTAGATTCTCCAACTTTTATAAATATTGTACATAGTGAATCTGATGCGTGGAATTATGAAAAATCTTTAATTTAAAAATATGAATGAATGTTAAATAGATCACGTTTAGAATTATGAATTATAAGTAAACTATTAGCAACAATTAAAAAAAATTAATGCATTTTAACTTATATCTTGATGAAAGTATAAGGAAAGCTCCATCTACAATTAAATATAACTTGTAATTAACCGATGAAAGACGCCATTCTATATCATTCTTTGTTTCGATACTATATTGTATTGTATAGTGTTCTGTTCTAGTACAGGTCTTTCACTGTAATCATAGAATTTTCATGCTATGATTGCTACTTCATTAGGGAATTATAGGTGAGGTAGCTTCCCACCCAGGGGATGATAATGATGGTAACAATGATGATAAAAGCCAGATGATGTCCATGGACCGTTTGGGCCTCAAAGCCAACTGCATGAAATATAGTATTCTACCTCGAGACAAAATATATAATAATTACTATTTTATTGACCCTTTCATTTTGTTATTTTTTTATTTATTGACACTTAACGCTTATTACAACATGTCAATAAGATACATGTGGTTAGCACATCGCCTCAATGAGAGATATATTAGGAAATTAAGGTGTAACTTGCAAGAAAAACGAACACAACACTGAGCAACGTGATATCTATGAAATCTAGATGTAATAAAACATTGCAATCTCGTAGCCTGCTATGGGTAGGAAATTATATAGGAACTTCGTGTACGAAAACTAGAAGCAAAGTGCCCAGTAGGGAGGGATAACCATAAAGTGCAAGAAAAATATTATCCAGGATTTGAGGGAGATAAATTATACAGGACCCTCACTGCTGGGTTCCCGAGATCGAGTCTCGGTCTCTCCATGTTGGTTTCGTGGCGGAAAAAACGGAGCTTGGACAGGTTTTTCTCGGGTTTTCTCCCGCCTTCCCCTGCCGCAATTTCATTCCACCATTTCTCCATACTCATCACATTCATTTCGTTCATCTGCCTCTGTACTGGTGCGTCAGACGTGGTCGGCCACACACTTGTCATACACAGTCCTCTATATGGAGCGGCTTCTTCACATCTCATCCCTCGACCCTGACTTGGACACGAATTGAAGATATTATTATAAATTATACAGGGATAATTGGAAAACATTATTTGGGATAGCAATGTATGGAGATGTTATGTAAGCCTATACATAATCATGACCTCCATGTTCGATGGTGCCATTAATTTCAAGTCAACACAAAACAATTTGGTTTCCAATGTCCTTCATTCTTTTTTCAAAATTGTCCCTTTCATTGAATGTTTTAATAATAAATTCCAATCTCTCTACCATCCAAATCAAGATATTGTATAATTGATGAATCATTATGGTTATGGAGGAGCAAACAATTCCCTCCACTTAAAACTGCCAAATTTGATTTTAAAACTTATGAATTGTGTGAATCTAGAACTGGGTATGTGGTATCAAGGTAGTGGGTCCGGGTTCGATTCCCGGCCGGGACAGGCTCCTGGGTGAGGTTTTTTTTTTGGAGTTTTTCCTCGCCTGTAAGACAAATGTCAGGACGTTTAGGGCCCAACGGTTCCCGAAAATCATCCGGCCATGATCATCGTTATCATTCACCGGTGTGGAAGCAATCGGCAAGCTACCATACCTATAATTCCCTAGTAAAGCTATAAAGCATAGAATGAAAATGCTATGATTGCAGTGAAAGACCTGCCCTTGGGCAGAACACTATAGAATAGAATAGAATGGTCATTCATTGTTTACACTCTATTAAACACAATTTGATATGTATCTAAAATAAGTTACTGGGTGAGTAGAGTTTATAAAAATACTATCGCACAGGGGTACTGCATGGACTTTTAAATGACCGCACAGAAGGGAGGAAAACCGGTCTCGTATGTGTACGGAAACCACACTGAGGGGTTAATATTATAAAAGCTTTAATATTATTGTATTCGTTAAAAATGTTAGTATTATAAAAAATATTAAATATTTAATTAAATAGAACTTCTTATAATATTATATTCTTAAAATATTAAAATAAATTATATGTTAAATTGATTATAATTTCTATATTTGCTTATGCTGGACATTTCTTGATATGGACCTATATTATAAATTTAATGTATTATAACTTAATTAGCCTATGTCATAATTCATTATAATTTATGATAATTTATATTTTTCCCTAGTATTATAATGTGTGCATTTAAATCTCGCTCTGAGCTTTAAGACGTTTAATTCGTAGACCTAAACACTTGTATTGTCATTCGATCAGTAGGGCATAAGGTGAACGTATATGAAAGTAACAAATATATCGGACATTTCACGTTTTTTTCACTCAGGGTTAAGAGGTTTTAAGAGTTTTGACACATCTGTTCCTTGCCTCGCACTTCTTTGTCTATGCAGTAGATCTGCATCAGCGGGCTCCATTTAACGTGTACTGTCTTTTAAGGTAGAGACGAACTATAGACATGGTTCCGGCGAATTTTCTCTATTTTACTGTGGACAGCAAACAGAGTTAGAACTCAAACTTAATATCTTTACAAGGAAGTTAGTGTAACATACTTTACAGGTTATTATTAATTAAGAATTATTGTAATTTGTGTGAGAGAGTGCGGGTATTTTTAAACACTACAACAAGTGTTGCAATTTGCTTGATGTATTTTTGTAAGAACTCGTTGTTTGAAAAGAACAACCAGTTGACATTGAATCACATTTACACATTACAATTATTTGTGTTCTGCTACAAGCTGTATAGTTTAGAATCCCCCTCTCGACAGGTGTCGCTGTGAAATGCTCGGGGGCGTGTATGTTGAGAAGTTAAACTACGATGGAGAAGAAGAACAGGTAACTCGCCTCTCAACTGAGATGTGTGGAGAGATTAATTGTACAAGTGAGGCGCTAGAAGCAGACGGGTGTAAAGTGATAACAAATATTTAGGCGCATAATTACATTCCTGAGTCACAATTGTAAGTTGCACAAGTGTGTGCAGTGGGTAAATAATGATCGTTACAACTTACGGTTTTCTTAAACAACTTCTACTTTAAACCTGTTTTTCTCAAAACTTTCACTTGCGCCCTTTTTATTCTAATTGCCTCAAACATAATTTTAATATACTCTTTACATTTTTGATGAATTGTATGAAGTTAGTTAATCTTTCCTGCAAACTTTATGAAGCATAAGTGAGCACTTTTCGGGTGTCCCTACAGGATCGCATGGGAGAAGAAAGTACACTTGGGAGTGTCAGTAGACTCAGAGACACACAATGTTGGATCACTCATGTAACGTGCTCTTGACAGTTGTATTAATGTCTAGTTATAGCAACGCGACAGTTAACAACACAATTGGGTTGTACATTGATATTAATATTTATTTGGTAAAAATGAATCTAGTCAATAGTCCAGAAATTAAGAGAATTGTTTTAATTTCAAGGAGCAGTTTATGTAAAAATATGTCTTGGAGACTTATGAAGATTTAAAGGAAATCTTATGTTTGGTTTACAAGACCAGTGTTTTATTACAACTGCTATCTGTTAATGAGCGTAACAGTTTTTTGTGGTATTTGAGTATTATGTCAAATCGAAAACATTTATTGGTTACTCTTTTGTGATTAAAATTGATAGTATTTTCACGCTAATTAATTGTATATTTTTAATTAATTAATTTTAATTATGAATTGTATTTTAGAGCAGGTTTTTTCTACTTTTTTCTGTGTAATCCTAAGAATGTTCTAGTTCCGTTTAGTGATAAATTATAAACACTTGTCCAAGGATCAAAAACTAACAATACGTTTGTCATCACTTTCAGTTCATTTCTCTAGATATATTTCTCAGAAAATTGCTGTGAGATGAAATTATAGCAGTTTATAAATGAGAAAATGATACATAGATAATTAATGATTTTTTAATTCTTACGGAAAGCTGCAATGTTAATTCTTGTTTTTCCATTAATGTTTTTTAATCCCTTTGTATTTTATATTAAATTATTGACTTATTCAAGCTTTAACTTTTATTATTATTTTAAGACTTATATCAGTATAACCTTATTATTACTGTTGAGGAGGGTTAGGTTACATTTTTGGATTTGATTATATCTCCTTTGGGCTAATCTTTTTATCTTCATATACGACGGTATACAAACCATAAAATTAAGCAAGGTTCAACGTGGACTCTCCATTAAGGGACAGATTCCTTTAAATGGACTTAAGATACCGCCAAATTCTTAAAGTTGCAAGACCATAACTATTACTGCTGCTGTATAATTCCTTCTAATTCATAAATAATAGGGTATCTAATCCTAGTCTATTAATTAGATTTCATAGCTTCAGAGAGTCCATCCATCCATAGTAATTCTGCCCCGAAGGCAGGTCCTTCACTGCAGTGATAGCATTTTCATGCTATGCCTGCATCTTTACTAGGGAATTGTAGGTGCGGTAGCTATCCACACCGGAGTCAGTAGTACATTAAAATTTGACTTAAAATGTACAACAATAGTCGATATGTTTATAGCAACTACTAACAAAAATATTCACTCACGTTCCATTTAATCAACATTCAAGAAAATAACTAACTCTAAATTACATTATTACCTTCCACTGCAGATCCCCTTAACTAAACATCAATATTTAATTAAGTAGAAGAATCAAGCACGTAGAATTTTCTTAAAGTAAAACAAGAATAAAACTTAGTAAATGCAATGAAAATCTATGGATCTCTAATATATTTTATAAAGTTACTAACTCTGTCAGGTGAATATTTATAAATTGTCCCTTCCTTTGGTTAACAGCATTCAATGCAATACGTTAACATTGCAAATCAGATATTTTGGAATTCAAATTCAAACATTCAAAATAAAACTTTATTAAGTATTAATGATATTACACTTTGCTTACATATTTATTTATTTATTTATTTATTCACGAATGAGTTCCACGTCCTATCCACAAATTTACTCACGTTTATCCAGTTTTCTTGGTTTACCATTAATTCGTAGCAGCCAAACTGTTACGATTTGAGATTGTTGTTTTTCTGACAGCAACTGATGCCTCCAATATTCCAAATAGCGACCTGTATTTCGTCTTCACATTGGACATATTCGCATGTCATGATATTCAGTAATTTAAAAAAAAAAAACCACGTCCTCAACCTAAACCAAACGAGCCCTATACTCTATTTCCTCAACTTGTTTTACATCTCTTTGTGACACAGTGAAAGTTCTCCAGTAAAATCAGAGGTAATATCTTCTTAGGTTATATCTAAGTATCTCCTCCACATATTTCTCAACACATTCTTGCTATTTTCCGCCCCTTTACCCCCATACCCAACGCGTCCCAATATCTTGGAGTTCCCTCCTAACCTTGTTCACCCAGAAGTTTGTCATATATCCGTAATTTCGTGTGCGCATTGTTTGTTCACCTTGTGTTAGCTACAACCAGTACTTGAGAGCAATAATTTTGCAATTTATGTCATCTTAAAATTACACAAATTAATACAAGATTCCACGGCCGGACTAATTGACAAATATTTAAGAATGTTTGAGAACCAACATCTCACCAACACTATGTACATTTTTGTATCGTGCTAACTGGAATATCATGCACTCATACCATAATATCGAGTATACTGTCCCCTCCATATAAAGTGTGCTATATCAATGTTTCTTTCACTTTCCGTTCATTTTCAACGCAGTACTCACATTCAAAATATTGCACTTTCTGAACTACTTGTCACTCTCATACACTGTACCACTCTTCAACGTCGTTTTGTCATAGGCTACCTCCAGTCTATCAAATCTTATTTGCTATCTCTTTTCTTGGAACAGATAATAAAATTGCATCATCTGCATACAACAGAACAGGGACTTTAACATTTCTTAACTCCGGGGTTTCATTGTCTTCTTCTAGCATTATGTCTACACTATCGTCAATATATACATTAAATAGCATTCGGAAAAAATGATTATGGATCAAATTTTGTAAATCAAAATTCAATTTCCTGTGGATTAAAATATATTCCTTCTATCATTTTAATAATTGTATTGCCTCAAATTACATTTCATTTCATTTAAAAAAATAGTAGGGCCTTTTTTGTTATTGTTTGTTACCAAGTTGCTACAAAGGATGGATTAAATCGTAATACTTAATGTCAATATTACTAATACAATTATGCGTTATTTGCTAACACGCTCTGAATAGTAATCAACCGTAAAGTACTTGTTTTCACTCACGATATGCTATGTTTAGTATTATGTTGATATGTATTCATGAGTAATTAGAATTTACCACACAAGGAACGTAAATTACTTACCTCCCTACCTATTTCGATACAATTTTTAAAACTCATTTCTTTGAATCACTTGTACGCAAATTCGTATACTTTCTGTGTAACTATCTTATATGTGATGCGACCAGACTCATGGGCTAGTGGTCAGCGTTTGTGACTACTGTTCATCAAGTCCCCATTTTGATTCCCGCTGAAACCATGGGCATTCTAGCTGCGGTTGCACATGATCTGGAATTTAGGTCAAGTTTAGGTTAAGAACTCTCCGGGCCCTTCTTTATCATTTATCACCCATCATATCATCGGGGTAACGTAACTCCGCCTTCCCGGTGCCCCAACCTAAGAAAGGATTACAATTCTGCCAATGCTAGTGGAGAAAGCCAGAAATGTCATGAAATACATCTTGGTGGCATTAGAGAAAAAATAATGTGATATAAAGAACTTCTCTCTGATAGCAACAAACAACACCAAACATACCAATATATAATTAATAGGCTATATACGATCTCGTGGTGTTGATATGTATTTATCAGTTATTATGTATCATCATTATAATCCCAAAAAAATAATAGAATAAAAACAGTCAATGTGTTTCAACAACAAAGCTATCAATGTCAAGACTTGATAATGAGAGTTTTGTTATTTAAACGCGTTGATGATTTTTAAATGTTTGTTTGGTGTTTGTGATTGTAATGATAATACATGTATCAAGTATGACAATTAAACTGTGAATGGATTATATAAATTAATATAACATTAAAATAATATGTATATTCGACTTCTAAGTCGTTCAACCGATCTTCGTGAAAATTTGTATTTGCAGGTTTTGAGATGTTATCTATTATGTTATAAAATCACCTGAAACGAACATTTTAAAAATCGATCTAGCGGTCACATTTTCCGATTTTTCACAACGAATATCCAATTAAAATGACCGTGGTAGGCATTTAAAAAAAATGAACGAAATCCTACAATTAAAAGTGGAGGTTTAGGGGAGAGTCGGATGGTAACGAACATCGACTGGTATCGAAAAGTTTCTCAAAATGTAAACAGGTAGCACCACCTCCTTGGTGACTAAAATATGGCTTTGTGTGTTAGAAACACGCGTTTTGTTCACACAGTCTGCACAAAGATTTGTTTGCAAATAGTTATGATTTTTTGTTTTTTGTGTGTGTTTCGACTGGCACGGAGTTATATTTAAACAAAGAACTAAAGCTAAACGAGTAAGTAAGCATTGGTTTTATATTCACTACTAGAATCAGTGTATATTAATCTAATCATCTATAGGTTTTTACTATCTCTGTTTGCAAAAGTTTCTTTTTAATTAACATTTTTCACTACCGCGTCATTCGGGTGGTATCGGACAGCCCTGACTATTTTGTTATTGATACTGATGGAACTTCCTTTGTTTTAGGTAAATATGGGTAAAAGCCGAGGCAACTGGGATGAATCCAACATGGTACTAGCTGTACAACATGTCAGGAGCAAGAAAATGTCTATTAAAGAGGCTAGCCACTTGACAGGGAGGTGATGAAGCCCTTCAAAGATGCATATGATAATGCATGCGCGTCTTGGATGAGGTTTGGAAATTGAAAATAGGTCTCAAAGATATTGCAAGCCTTGTTAACCAAGCATTTATTAAGATCTGTCACATGGATCTTGCCAAATCTGTTTTAAAGTGTATGTCCTTTCAATCCCAATATCTTCAATGATAAGGATTTTGACCCATCTGTAACCGAACCTCAGTGTTTAATTCAAGATCCCACACCTTCTCTTCCTCAAGCCACACTTGAACCTCCTGATCAAGTCCGTTAATCAATTTCTCCACATCCTTCTCAAGCTGAATTCTCTGCCAGAGATTCATTCACCCCTTACAATCAAAGCAGATTCAATCAACGACAGGCCCTCTACGTCAAAGACATTTCTAGAGAATATCTCACCCCTGCCTAGCAGTGCAAGAGAAAAATTAAATGCCAGAAAACTACGTATATTCTTACACAAACGCGCGCGCGCGCGCACGTACACGCACGCGCAAACACACGCACGCTCGCTCGCACACGCGCACGCATGCACACACGCACGCGCACGCGCGCACACACACACACACACACATGTACCATACACGCAGAACGTACAGGACGGATACAGTACACAGTCTCGTCTGAGCAGTGCCACTTGTGCTGTGTTGTAGTTACAATGGAACCTTACAGTAACGAAGAGTATGCGCAGATGCATTTCATGTACGGTAGGGCTAATGGAAATGTGTACAGCACACCCGTTAACACGGCTGAAGAACTGGAGCAGAGAGTTGTACTTGCTTGTCAAGAATTCAGAAATGATCCAGGGGTTTTCGAAATAATTCGACGTTCATTGCAGAGACGAGAACAGTATTGCATCCACATGCAACGAAGACACTTCGAACACCTCCTTTAACAGGTAACCCATAAGTGAAGTGAACTGTGAAATGTGAACTAAATGAGATGAAAATTAATAGTAAAGTCTAAATTCAAATTAATTCGTACCAACTAGTACGATGTTTACAATGAAGTCAGTGGCGGCTTGAAACCATACATTCGTAATTATCTCGTAAACGGCTCGTTTGCGGACCCATGTTTACTGGGATATTGTTGCTTCTATTATCGTGTACTTTCAACCATTTAAGTTTGCGCCATTCTTTTTTATACACTCTGTATGTATACACACACACAAGCACGCACGCACACGCACACACAGACACACACAGAGACACACAGACACACACAGACACACACATACAGACACACACAGACACACACAGACACACACACTGACACACACACTGACACACACACTTACACACACACTGACAGACACACACACAGTCACACACACAGACACACACACTGACAGACACACACACTGACACACACACACAGACACACACACACATAGACACACACACTGACACATACATAGACACACACAGACACACACACATACAGACACACACACACAGACACAACACTGACACACACACTGACACACACAGACACACACACATACAGACACACACACAGACACACACACTGACACATACAGACACACACACATACAGACACACACAGACACACACACAGACACACACACAGACACACACACACAGACACACACTGACACACACACTGACACACACACACACATACACACACACACTGACACACACACTGACACACCACAGACACACACATAGACACACACACTGACACACACACACTGACACACACACACTGACACACACACACAGACACACACACACACACAGCCACAGATAACCTCATGGAACTGATTGTTAAAAATAAAATAGACATGGCATTTATACAAGAGCCTTACACATATCAAAACAAAACTCATGGAATTATAAGAAGATACCGAACATACACATCCGGAACAGGGAAGAAGAGAGCGACCATAGTTATTCCAAATAGCAATGTAGGTGCACTGCTAATTACACAATTATCAGAGGAAGACACAGTCTTAATAGAAATAAAGTACGGGAATATGAAATTATATGCTGCCAGCTTATATTATGATATAAACGTACCAATACAAAACCAATTCAGCAGATTAGACGAAATACTGGAATTTTGCAAAGGAAATGGTGTTATAATTAATGTAGATACCAATTCGCGATCTACAACTTGGCATGATGTTCTAACAAACCCAAGGGGAGAAATACTAGAAGAATATTTAATCAGTAAACAACTTCATATATTAAACGAAAAATGCATAAACACAACCTTTCAAACCAGCAGAGGATCAAGTAACATCGATTTAACTATAGTGAAACAGCAATTTACTGACAGCAGTTAATGAATGGGAGATCAGCAATGAGAGAAGAAAAGAAAAGTTGTGCAGATCAAAACATACTTAAAATCTTCTATAAGAATAGGAAACACAAGCAAAGAAAAGGAAAGGAATACAAATATCAAACATACAACTACGTGAGTGAATACAGATAAATGTACAGAATTTGAGTAATAATCTCGCTCGTGACATGTGTAAGAAATTTAATATTTCATGTGAAGAAAAACAATTTGAAGACATTGATACAAATCTAACCTTTAGAGCATTAAATACATCGGACTCCGAAACACGAGTAGACATTAGCCAGGCGGGGTGATAGAAGTAAAGTGCAAGAAAAAGAAGACAATTAAAGAACTTAATACAAACAAAAAGTCGCCAAATAGACCATCAGTACCTTTGGTGGAACGAATGCACTGACTGTAATGCGACAAAAGCCAAAGATGCATTAAGAAGGCGCTACCCAAAGACGAGAGAAAAACAACACGGAACTAATGGAAATCCGTAAGCAACAGTAATTCGAAGAAAAGAAAAAACTTCAAAATGAAATACGAAGGCAAAAAAAAACAAACTCCTGGCAGGAATATTGTACCCTAACGTCTGTCGACAACCCATGGAATGAAGTTTACAAGCTTGCAACAAATAAAACGAGAAGCCCAACCACCATGGCAACCCTACAGAAACCAGACGGGACGAAGACAACCAACACCGAGATACAATGAAACTCATGATAGAACACCTCACCGCCAAAGATGACGAAAAAGAAGATACAACATTCCACAGGCAAATAAGAAAATTCATAGAAGAACCAATCGAAACACAAGATGACGTAGAATTTACCGTAGAAGAAATCCGACAAACAATAAAAAGTTTCAATTGCAATAAGACCCCAGGAACCGACGGAATAACAAGTGATATTTTTCTACGCACCTTCAATAATTTCCCAAATTTTATTACAGCAATATATAACAATTGCCTAAACAGAAGTTGTTTCCCACAAATATGGAAAAAAGCTAAAATTATACCAATAATAAAACCGGGTAAAGAATCCAGTTCAGACCCATCCAAATTCCGACCTATCAGTTTACTAAACATAGGAGGGAAGATTCTTGAGAAACTACCGATAACCAGAATAAATCACCACATATACAAGAATGAACTTTTAAACCACAACCAATATGGTTTCATACCCCAAAAAAGTACAACAGATGCAGCAATTGAAGTAAAGAAATATGTAGAACCAGAACTAGAAAAAATGAATGTTGTAATTATGATCAGTATGGACATAAGGGGCGCGTTCGATGCAGCATGGTGGCCAGGAATCCTTAAAAATCTAAAATATCTAGAATGCCCAAAAAACCTTTATGAACTAACGCAAGGTTATTTCAGACAGAGAAGTGCAAGTATATCAATAAACAATGAAACTTGGGAGACGAAAATCACTAAAGGCTGCCCACAGGGCTCATGTTGTGGCCCAGGATTGTGGAACGTACTATATAATTCATTACTTAACTTAGACTTCAAGAAACAAACAAAAGCAATAGCCTTCGCAGATGACCTCCTACTCTAAATAAAGGGAGAATCCATACGTGAAATAGAAAATTATTCAAATATGGAATTACACAAAATTGCAAAATGGGCGAAAGAAAATAAATTAACATTCAACGAAAACAAATCGAAAGTCATGCTAATGTCGAGAAGGAAAAGAAGAGAAAATCAACACTTGGATGTATATTTGAACAATAACAAGTTAAAACAAGTAAGTTGTATGAAATATTTAGGCATTATGTTCGACAGTAAACTTTCATTCAGAGAACATATCAACTACATAGCTAATAGATGCACAAAACTAATATTCACACTCACAAAATCGGCAAGATTAACATGGGGCCTAAGAAGTGAGGCACTGAAAACTGTGTACATAGGCGGAATTTTACCTCTCCTACTATATGGTTCCCCGGTTTGGCAAAGAGTGTTAGAAAAAGCATTTTATAGAAACAAACTGATCAGAGTGCAAAGACTTGTACTACTAAGGATAGCAAAATCTTATAGAATCGTATCAAATGAAGCACTCTGTGTAATAACAGCACAAATACCAATAACAATCAAAATTGAAGAGGCTGGAATACTCTATCAATATACAAGGAATATCGGAGTAGAAAAATATCTCGTCGACAACAATATGGAATCGAAATAATGGCCACACCCTGCATTGACAATTAAAGTAATCACAGAAAATGAATACACCGACAGCACAATTCAGATATATACAGACGGAAGCAAGAGCAATGAAGGAGTAGGATCAGGGTGGCTATATATAAAGACAAACTCTAATAAAAACATGTAAATACAAACTAAATGAAAAATGCACCAACAACCAAGCCGAACAGCTAGCAATACTAAAAGCTCTGCAATCCTTGGAACACATGGAGTGGGAAGGGAGAACAGCGACAGTGTATACAGACAGTCACATCACATTAGACTCACTAAGAAATCACAAAATTCATTCATACTTGATTGAAGAAATCAGACGACAAGTATCATCTATGCAGCGTGACAACTGGATAATAAACTTCAAATGGGTGAAGGCCCACATCGGGATCCAAGGGAATGAGTTGGCGGACCAATTAGCTAAAGAAGCCGCAGCGAGCAGAGACCTAGAGGAGAGCTACAAGAAGATTCCGAAAAGTGTAGTGATCAGTGAACTGTGCAAAACAAGTGTACAAAAGTGGCAAAATGAATGGGAAAAAACCACTAAGGGCCAAGTAACCAAGTCTTTCTTTCCCACAGTACACGACAGGCTAAAATTAAAACTCAAACTGACATATAAATTAACTATAATGTTAACAGGTCATGGGAACATCAGATCCTATCTAAATAGATTTAAAATAATAGAAAACCCAAACTGTCCCTGCTGTGATAAAGTGCAAGATATAAAACACATAATACAGGAATGTAAATTATTAGATAACGACAGGGATAAACTCAAATCAATAGTTTTAAGAAACCAGAATTGGCCAATTAAGAACAATGAACTCATTGACAATTACACTAAGGCATTTTCAATATTTTCAAATACAATTAAATTTGATACACTTTAGGTTAAGTAAAACATAGAACAATAGTATTATATAGTAAACCATCTAGCTTTAAGTAAGATTAATTGTAAACACTGTTTAATTTTATAGTTGTATAATAAGAACACCACAATGCATGTAGTATTACTCCACGTAATGGAGCATGCAGTTGAATAATAACATAAAAAAAAGACACACACACAGACACACACACACTGACACACACACACTGACACACACACACTGACACACACACACTGACACACACACACACTGACACACACACACACTGACACACACACACTGAGACACACTGACACAACACACTGACACACACAGACACACACACACTGACACACACACACACACACACAGACACACACACAGACACACACAGACACACACACAGACACACGCAGACACACACACAGACACACACACTGACACACACAGACACACACACAGACACACACAGACACACACACATACACAACACACACTGACACACACACTGACACACACACACAGACACACACACACTGACACACACACACATACAGACACACACACATATAGACACACACACACAGACACACACACACTGACACACACACTGACACACACATAGACACACACATAGACACACAGAGACACACACACATACAGACACACACACATATACACACACACTGACACACACACACCTGACACATACACACTGACACACACAGACACACACACACTGACACACACACATACAGACCCACACACACACAGACACACACACTGACACCCACACTGACACACACATAGACACACACAGACACACACACATACAGACACACACACACAGACACACACACAGACACACACAGAAACACACACAAACGCAGACACACACACAGACACACACAGACACACATACAGACACACACACACGCAGACACACACAGACACACACAGACACACACAGTCTCACACACAGACACACACAGACACACACACAGTCACACACACGGACACGCACACAGACACACACAAGCACACACACACAGACACACACAGACACACACCGACACACACACTGACACACACACACAGACACACACAGTCACACACAGACACACACAGACAAACACAGACACACACAGACACACACACACACAGACACACACACAGACACATACACAGACACACACACAGACACACACAGACACACACAGACACACACAGACACACACACACAGACACACACAGACACACACACACAGACACACACAGACACACACACAGACACACACAGACACACACACGGACACACACAGACACACACACAGACACACACACCGAGACACACACAGACACACACACAGACACACGCAGGACAACCACACAGACACTACACTGACACACCATAGACACACTCACAGACACCCACCGCACACCACTGACACACACACTGACGCACACAAGTCACACACAACCCACGCATACACCTTTCGCTACACACATACTGACACACACAGACACACACACGGGAACACACCAAGACACACACGAAGACCACACACAGACACACACAGACACACATACAGGACACAAACACAAGCAGACCGCAAGACACCCACACCAGACCACACACAGACACACCACAGTTCCAACACAGTCAACACACAGGACCACACACACAGGACAAACACACAGTACACACACGGGACACACCACACAGAAACACCCACACAGACACACAACAGACACACATACAAACACCACAAACACGCGAGCCACCACACAACCCACACACAGACACACACACCAGACCACACACAGTCACTCAACAACTCACAGACACGACACACACACAGACACACACACGTCACACACAGTTCACACACACGGTACACACAAAGAAACACACACACACAGACACACACCGACACACACACAACAGGCACAAGACACACACAGACCACACACAGACCACACACCACAACACAAGACACACACAGACACACACAGACACGCACACTGACACGCACATATACAAACAGACACACACACACAGACACACAGACACACACACAGACACACGCACGCACGCAGACACACGCACGCACGCAGACGCACGCACGCACGCACGCACGCACCCAAACGCAGCCACACACGAGCGCACGCACGCACACAAATATATAGAAAGTCTCATGTATTATTTATCCATGTTTCCTTGTCGCCATCACCTTACTTTTCACCTTTCTCACTCGTCTTATGTCGATGGCACTAAACGTGAACTTGATATGTGGGGTATCCACCATAAATATGGGTTGTGAAGTGCTATCAGTGGTTTCTATTCATTTAAATCCTTGGGAAACGGATCAACTGCCATCGGGAGTAACCAATCTGTCTACCGGGACTACGACTCTAGTAGATTCGACACTAATCTCGCTCATTTTTTTACTTTTAATTTTTTTAGCCTTGCAGCCCTGCCCTCAAGGAAGGGAAGATGTCAAAAGTTCGGTTT